>LS488125.1:250693-290750 GCA_900490705.1 Pristionchus arcanus | reverse complement strand
TGCAGTCCCCGAGAAGACTTTTCTGAAAGAGCTAGGGTTATTTTTCGATGCTCTATCGATCTATGCCGGTCGTATGTTGATAATTTTCATGATAACACTGCTACAATCACTAAGCGATAGCAATGAAACCGCTCGAAAATCTACGGTTTTTCTTGTTTACGTTTCTAGAGCTCGTCAAGACGATTCGAATGATAGGTCTATGCTCGCATATCTAGGGGATCAACTATGGTTCCATGTACAAAAACGTCTTCTCCAACTTTTGAACTAATTTTTCAACTGCTCAAAACCACTTCATTTCACATTTTCACCGGAAATGGCGCGGTGAATGCTGAAAATTTACGTTGTGTTTCAACTCGCACTGCACCATTCCTCGCGAAAATGACGAATGAAGTGGTTTTGAGCAGTTGAAAAATTAGTTCAAAAGTTGGAGAAGACGTTTTTGTACATGGAACCATAGTTGATCCCCTAGATATGCGAGCATAGACCTATCATTCGAATCGTCTTGACGAGCTCTACAGTCGTAAACAAGAAAAACCGTAGATTTTCGAGCGGTTTCATTGCTATCGCTTAGTGATTGTAGCAGTGTTATCATGAAAATTATCAACATACGACCGGCATAGATCGATTGAGCGTCGAAAAATAACCCTAGCTCTTTCAGAAAAGTCTTCTCGGGGACTGCATTGAAGGGGAGAAAAGGAGTGTTGAACTTGTATGGCCGCAGCCGGACGATGCTGCAGCTCGATCGGGAATAATCTATGATACTAATCCGTTCACAGGGTGTCTAGAGGGGTCTGGTAGGCTCCAAATCAGTCGAAATATCAGCATCGAAATTTAACCCGCTGACAGATTTAGGTCGATTCGTAGGTGAGAGGCGTGATACAGACAAACAAACAAACAAACATACGGACAGACAGACAATTTTTTTTATATTATTTAGTAATTCACGCAGCATTGAATACTTTTCTGTGAATGGGAAATCATCCTGTGGAAAGCGAATAATAAAATAATTCTGATTCTGCACGTTCCTTCTTCACGTAATTCTGTCAATAATACCAAATAATTCAATCAATCTCAATCGATCGTTCTCCATTCTCTCCTCATTCCTCGGCCTCTCGCTCCTCTCGACCAGTCGCCTCCTCCCTCCTCCCATCTCCCTTCTTCCTCCCTCTCTCAACCATGGAAGAGACGGCGAGCACGACAGGAAAGCCAAGGAGTGCCCTAGAGATGGTGAGGGGATACGGTAGGGGACAGAATACGGTAGAACCAACAAACCAAGCCTCTCCAACTTCCGCACGGTATCTTGCTCTCTAATCGGAGAATGTGTTTGTGTGCGAGACTGGTATTGTAATTACGGTACTTGATAGTGTGCGTGATCCAGTATCTACTGCAGCATCACTCTTTAGTGGAGCGGAAAATTGGTTATGGCAACTGACACTGCTCCAGTAACGCTTCAGTGCCACATATTGCGCCTTATTTACAGACCACTCGAGACTGGATAATGATAGGCGTCGGCTTATCGATGACGCTGATCACCTTCATCCTGCTGTCCATACTCTGCGGTCAGTTACTGTATCATCCTCGGATCGATAATCTACCGTACCGGGTACCGTCGTGATGCCAATCTATATCCTGCAGTACCCATTATTCCAACACTACCATAAACCATACCAAATATCGATTTCGTGTTCAGTATAGTGCTGCAACTTTGATGGCAATGTCATCGAACCGTCTTTCCTTTTTGCGATATCATTACAAATCTGCGAAATTTGCGAAAATTAAAAAAAAAGTTTTGATTCGAAATATCCATTGTTCAGCGTACCAGGCGAAGGGTTCGTGTTGCTGGGAGGCCCGCGTGAAGCTGGGCGAGTGTTGCTGTGGGAGAAAGAAGAGGAAGAAGGGAGAGGTTGAGAAGAAGAACCGTCCGCCGTCAGCTCAATCGGTGAGGAATACCGTAACCTGTACCTACCGTGAGACTACTGTAACCCCGCGAGTACTGTGGCAATACGGTATCATTGCTGTAGTATGGGTACGATGGTCTACCGTATCCAGACTTCCATAAGCAGGGTGGTACTGTATCATTGCCGTGGTACAGACTACCGTAACCCGGATTGTCGATCGGTGTCCTATTTTGCAGACTCCATCCACCCGGCCGGCTCTTGCGATCGACGGCGCCAACTCCATCTCCAAGAGCAACTCCAACTCGATCAATTCAAGGTTACGGTAGGCCGGTTGATCGTTAACTGACTTTTCCCTTCCAGGAACTCGACCCCAATGGCAAGCCCGGCCGCCCCAGCGCCTACCGTACCACCCGTTCAGCCTGCGTGAGATTGAAAGATGCACGGGCTATCGAGAACTGACTATTTCGCAGACCGGCCCCTGCCAAGATAGAAATTCTGGACGCGGCATCGGGAAAGGTCGGCAAAGGCGTAACAGCAGTGCAATTAGCAGCGGCGATCGAAGGAGGATTGGATAGGGAGCGGAGAGATGACGAATCTGTGGATGTGAGTTGAAATACGATGATCTACTTCCAGTGATTCGTTCTTATCTATCATATCATGATCATCGCACACATCCTAGATTCACTAATCCGCTTTGTAACCTGCCGCTCCCAGCAGTAACTCATTTTGGCTTGTGACCTAGTGTACCCAGTCAAATTATAGGACTCTTACTTGTGGCCTATAGAAACCGACATTGCCTACAATATCCTATTCTGATTTATGAACTACCGTACTCTTCATACATTATCCAACACTAACAATAACCATAATTCCATTCAGGACGTGCCATCGGAATGGGGCAACACGCAACCGCTCAAGACGGTCGAAGAGAAGACGACTGGAGGCACTGAAGTCTCTGCTGTAGACAAGAATTCTAATACCACCGAAGCAAAGAAGTGATCATCGATTGATCATCAGAAACCAAGAGACTTTCTGTTCGATAAAACAAAGTGTTCGCAAATTATTTTTGTATTTCTGCACAGCAAATTTGATCTTTAGTTGTTTATTATTGGTCGTCATTTTCCTTTCAAC
Organism: Pristionchus arcanus; assembly: GCA_900490705.1. Lineage (NCBI taxonomy): Eukaryota > Metazoa > Nematoda > Chromadorea > Rhabditida > Neodiplogasteridae > Pristionchus > Pristionchus arcanus. The sequence continues at coordinate 287,721 of LS488125.1, read as the reverse complement.
CCTCATTTTTCATAACCCCTCGCAAGTGTTGTTTATTATGATAACGTCTCTCCGTTTTGTTTGCAGTGATGATGATTTCCCCCGCGGTCGCGCAACTTTTGATCAGTTCCATCTCACTTTCAGCCCCTTTTACTACTTCCGGGCTCTAAGGTTCGGTATCAGACAGTGTCTCGAATCGACATATTTTCAAGACTTCTCCCTTTCTATCGATTGATTGGGTGCAGCAAAAATTTCGAAAAGGGGCGTGAAAAAGGCTGTAAGCAAGCGGGTAATCATTCCGATCAGATATTTAAAAAAAAATCATAAATAGTGTGATCAAAATGCTTCTCTCTTTCAAAATATGCGCGTGAATCAGCCCGTGCGAGGCGAAAATAGAGGAGACTGATAAGAGGAGTAGTAAGGGACTCTGCTATGGGTCGTCATCGACTGATAGCTAAAGTTTTTCCTATACCTTTTTCCAATGTTATTATTATACACTTTTCTTTTTTCGAGTTCAACTTTCCCTTGGGGATGACTGATAAGTATCGTAGTAGGGGACTCTGCAAGGGGTAGTCATCGATTGACTGTGCATATTTTTACCCCTCCTTCATCTTCTCATCACTTTTACCTTTCACGTAGGGGTATTCATCGATTTCGATGTATTTTTCTCACGATCTTTTTGATGACTAATAAGGAGCATAGTCTGGGGGGGTCTCTGCTAGGAAAATTCATTGAATCCTCTCTGTACGACGATAAAAATGATGCAATCGATTGATTCGTCACGTTTTTCGAATGTTTCCTAAAAATATTGATAGAAGATGTTTTACAGAGATCGATTTTATGTCGAGTGCAATTTCTATTGAAGGAAGTGTGAAACTCAATCGGTAATATCCACTCCGATATTGCCATCACGCATAACCCATTTTCATGATATTTAAACCTACTTGCAATGATTAGTGTTAGCTCAGAACAGAATCGAATACCCTATTTTTCTGATTTGTTCATCGAATGTGGCGAGGCTGCGCGCGAACGCCCAAGGTGAAGCGGCGAAGGACAACCACTCTTCAATCCAGTGTGAGTTGTTAGTAGAGTGTGAAAAACGGAACAACCATTTGCTTCATTCCTCATAGCAATCAATTGTGAGGAAAATCAACAATCATTTTCGAAACCGCACTTCGGTTCAGTGTAAAATGACTGATAATAGCCTCTCTGAACACTGAGAAAGCGTGGGAGAATGAACACTTTTATCCTTGTATGAAGAGGGTTCAACTAACAAATAGAGAATATTAGAATATTTTCAATTTCCAGTTCGACGGCAATGACGAGGTGCTCAACTGCGTGAGGGAGTTGGAAGCAAAGGTGGGAAATTAATCACCTTATTTTTCCTAAAAAAAATGGATTTCTCTTCTTCATGTAGCAAAAGTGAACAAAATTTCCAGCTATTTCGCTATTTTGCGATCGATTTGTAACCTATTTCATCATTTTCAGGAAGAACTCTTCTCAAACTATCTCTACGATGACGGCAACAAGGGTGATTTGCCAGAACACGTACTTGAGCATATAAATGAGAGTCTGGCGGAGGTTCGTTTGATAAATTTTATGATCGATTCCAGATCGATACAGTTTAACGTTTCGCAAATTTCACAGTCATTCACAGATCTTCAATTGCCGCCTGCAGTTCTTGCAGAAGCGATGCATCGCGATCGTTGCTGTTCACGCGTTTTATCGGTATTACTTTTTTGAATAATAATTTAATTCTTACAAAGACACCATTTCAGTTCTGTCGAACTCTATCAAAAATGGACCAAGTGCAAATTTCCTCTGTTTACTGGGCTTCTGATCTGCTTTATTCTAAGGTGAAGTTAGCATGTCCGTAAAAAAGCAGTTCTTTTTTTTTATACACACAATTTACTTCTGATATTAAAATTCGCCTCATCAATCATCTTTTGTAGATTGAGTGAAACTCATTTGGAATCAATTTTTCTGCACATAATCATATTTTATATCCCCAACATTTCAGGCAAATGCGACACGTTTTCGAGGATTTGCATGAGTTTGGACTGGTCGATTTGTATAGACAGAGTCATCGGTATGATTCTTTTACATTCTTACTTCGCAATTTTTATTTGTTCCCAATAATTTCAGGGAATTTGAAGACTACGTTCTCGAAATCCTTGAGGTCTCCTACCGTATCAATGAGGGTCTGACGAGGGTATGCTCATGATTTTTTTCGTTTTAGTTCTTCCAGATAGTAGCTTTTCCAACCAGACAGTGGGACATGACGCCTTGTTACATAGTTGCCATTCAAAGACATTTGAGCTTGATCTAGAATCTATAGAATGATCTATTCAGAATTTTAATGTAGAATTTCAAAGACATTTTAGCATGATCTAGAATCTATAGAATGATCTATTCCGAATTTTAATGTAATTTCAGAGCACCCTCAAGCTCACTTACCCCGATGTGATCAAGCGGAAGAATTCGGAGAAATCCGCCTGTTCCGTTCATTATTTGCTGGATTTGGCGATGATGGCCAAATGCGAGGTAAGATTTGCAAATTCTAATGAGTTTCAAACATTCTTCTTTAATTTTGGAAAAGAGAAAGTGTCAATTGTTGCTTGATGAATGCTTATAGAAATACGATTTCAGAAGATCCTCAACCACAGCATGTGTCGGCGCATAACGAACGAACGATGGACTCCGGAAATTTGCATTTCGAGGGTGAAATTGCTTATTTTGTTTTTAACATTTGTTATCAATCGTTTAGATGCACTTCATATTCGCGTTCTTCACTTTCATCCCAATCTTCTTCATTCCGTTCAATAGACAAGTGAAGAGTGGGTTGACCATTTTCTAATTGGAGCTTCTTTTGTCGTTGTAAAAAAACTCCTGACCTTGGCCATTGGATTGGCAAGAAAAACTCTCCGTGTTTCCCCGTGCTCAAGGCTGACCTGACTGACCTGACAGGATTACTAATTAAATAGCGTCACATTCAAGTGTAATCTTCAGGACTGACGAAAGGCGCAATAGAAGAACAGATCAAGAGGCGAGCTTCGCAGAAGTCGCAACTCGCTAATCGGCAATTGATGCTGGTAATTTATTATGGGAAAAACAGATAACAAAAATGTCATATTGGAAAGAAAGGCGAAAAGCAGTTTTTTTTTCAGATTGGCAGACCCGCTTCAAGATTTTCTGTACTCGGTCGAGTCTTCGGACGAGTTAAAGGGGCCATCAAACGGAATCGGAAGAATATCCGCGTATTCTACTCGTCACCGTGCAGCAATTTCACCATACATACAGTTAGTACAGGATATTTTTTACGGATAAATAATCAATAGTTAAAAAAATTGTTGCAGTTCTTCTACTTCCTCTACATCTTACTCTACACTTCCGTGTTGCTGCGTCGAAGTCGTATCGATATTCGCTATGAGAATATCTTTTCCGAGTTCTGGAGGGAGATCCTGCTTTATGTGTGGCAGGTATGCTCTTTTTTTCTTTTTGGATTGACGGTTTATTCCAGCTGTCCTACATCTTGGACATTATCTACTCTTGCCTGACAGTGGGTTTCAAGAAGTTTCTCGCCAGTAACCCCGCGGATGTCACCCACAATTTCTTCAATGTCGTCTGTAAGTATAATATTTATTTTTATTTTGTATTATTTTTATTTATTTTTCATAGGGATCTCTCTGCTGCTAATATCCTCTGTCCTGCACGAGTTCAAGGTGCTCTCGTGGTTGTGGGGAATTCTCGTTGTTCTATCGAAGTAAGACTTAGAATTCAAAAATGAAAAAACTGTGTTTCAAAGATTGTTCTTCCTCTTACGATTCTCTTTCTATCTGATTATTGGAACTTTGTCAGTTCAATCTAAAACAAGAAAATATAAACTTTCTTTTCCAGACTCTTCTTCCTCATCTCCTTCATCTTCTCCTCCATTCGCATCATGAGAGTCTTCGCTGCTGATTCATTCTTCGGAGCGATTGTGGTGATGATGAAGAAAATGGTGAGATTTTTGTTTGGGTATTTAGAAAAACATGCATAGTGTAGGCGAGTGTGATAAAAATGGGCGTGACTCCTTCTTCGGAGCAATCGTTGTAATGATGAAGAAAATGGTGTTTTTTCCGATTTTTCCCTATTTGTAATGATAAGTTAGCGATCACGCGGTGATAATGTCCATATTACATCGGGCACGGCGATTTGTTCCCAGAGCTTGAACCCTGATTTGAGAGATAGCAATGAAAAATAAATTTGTTAAAAAAACATTGATCTGTGATTCTGCAGGTTTACACCCTCTGGTCCTTCTTCATCGTCTTCGTCCTCTTCTGGTGCACGTACGCGATTGCCATCGTTTCCCTGCTTGGTAATTTAAAAAAAAGAGATTTTATGAATCTTTGACTTGGTTATGTTTCAAGCATAACTGAATAAGCAATGGTAGTAATGACTGTGATGATTTCCCATTTTTTCTTTATAAATAATATAAAAAAATTCCTTGGTTATTAGTATGGTAATTAGTAATGCAAGTAGATTCTACCGATAATATCCCTGCGACAATTCTTGAATATTAAAAAAAGTATCCATTGTCTTCTCTTGATGAAATGTTTGCTCAGTTATGTTTCAAAGGCAACTGAATTGGAAATGAAAGTAAACGAATCTGATCGAGGTGTCATTTTGTTTTGTAATAAAATAATTTACAGAGAAAACGCCCACACCACAAACGCTCGCGTGGAACATCTTTTCCAATGGAGCATTCGAGATATTCGGAGAGCTCAAGGACGAAATGAAGGATGGTCAGTCCCCAATTTTATTTGTAATCATTAAAAAATAAATAAAATTTCAGGAGAAATAGATGAATGCCCGAAGATGTTCAACTCGACTGACATTAGAGATTTCACTATCGACTGCGCGTTTCGCACTTGGATGATTCCGGTGTGGCAGTCCATTTCCCTTTTCGCTGATCTTTATCTGTATTTGTACTGCAGTCTTCTTAGTGTAGCTCGTAGAGGACAAGAGTGGATGAAGGCTAGCTACACTAAGAAGACTACAGTCTGTATAATGCCCAGAATTTTTGAGTATCCAAAAATATCTATATTTGCTTTCAGGTTCTTCTATTCGTCTACGTATTGGTATCATCTGTACTGCTAGTGAACCTGGTTACTTCATTCTTCACGTGAGCAATTTAAATTAATTTTACAAATAATAATAAAATAAAATTTCAGGAACACTTTCGAGCAAGTCCAGGTGTCTTCCATGCTGCACTATCGGTACAAGCACTATCAGGTATTTATTATCGCTTCCTTAGATGGTAAAATAGAGAAGTAGATGCGATTGTGCTTCGCAACTCTCCATTTCTAGAATGTTTTTCGGAGAATGTACTAGTAATAAAGTTACTATGTTTTAAAATAATTACAGAGACTGGTCGAGTTCGAGAACAAGATCTTCCTTCCGGCTCCCTTATCCATCTTCTATCACGTACCACTCATGTTTCCGGCACTTTTCAAATGTTGTATCGAGTGCCTCTGGTCGTGAGTTTCTCCTCGGCTCTTCTCTGTTTCCATGGCCTTCTCCTTTCCTTTTCTCCCTACTTATCAATAGCATACAGCGACAGCGAAGATGAAATGATCAAGGAGATGGACGAGAAGGCTACCCGATCTGATGGCCCGGAGTCGATCGAACTACTACCACGGTACGCGCCGGTGTCATCCTCGAAAAGATGTAAATAATTTGGCAGTACATCAACACCCAACAGTGAGCAGAAGCGGATGGTGATCATTATGGATGACAGAGAGCCTAGGATTGAAAGAGTGACTTCAGGGGGACATTCTCTACCGCTCATAGTGGACTTCATTCAGGAATCGTAAGCGATATTTTCTTTCGAAACCCCGCAAAAATATGCATTGCAGCATGAAGATCTTCCGAGCGAATCATGAGAAGGAGCAAGTAAAACAGACTCAAAATTGGCCGAAACCATTTGTCAATCAGAGGAAGATCAGCAGTAAAGCCTCGACTGGTCTCTACTATGGCTCCTGGAAAAGATCTAGGACGGGAAAGATGAAGAAATCATTCGCCAGGCTGAAATTTACTTCTAGAACTGTCCCGGTATCAGTTTCTAGAACTAATTTAAAATCTAGAAGACATGTTTTATCAATTATGTTATGATTCTGTTTTGTGCATATTGTTCGTTGATAAATGTTTATTATTATACCCCGGAAGGAAGAGTTGATTTTTATGTCCTCGTGCAGTTTTATGATAGTATTTTTTGTTATCTAATCACGACGCCATCTGAATCAGCATGCATGATCACGATGACTGACTACTTACACTACGACTGATACGGTATTCTTGCCATCACACACTGGTGTTCGACTTTCTAACTTAAATCATTTCGAAATATTTTAAAATGGAAATGAATTAAAATTTTGGCCCGACCAATAGGCGCTAAACACGTCATTTTGCGACATTCGAATGGGTCTTTGTGTCTATCCCTTTCCTTCCGCACTATCAGTCTTTTACAGTCATCGATAACACAAAATACATCAAATTTCAATCGATTTTCAATCAAAATTGCTCAGGTTTCCGTTTTTCTGTTTACAGCGTTTAACGGTATCGAATGAGTGACCAATTGCGTGATAAACTCGACTATGAGTGTCTGCAATCATTCTGCGGCGGTGGCCAGGGAAAGGTTTGTCATAATTTCGAAATATTTCTATTTTCAATAATAATTATATTTTGATGATCTGCGATTCAGGCCCACTTCGGCTACTTATGTGCTACCGGGGAGCCGGTTGTAATCAAAAAGGGTGCGAAGGAAGAGCTAAAGAAAGAGTATGCGATTCTCAAGCAACTTGGAGCAGTGGAAGGCGACGGAAGGAAACGGATCGTTAGGGCAAGCTACTTATTTAAATTTAATTTTTGCCTAATTTACCATGCAATTCTTTATTTTCAAAACAAAATTCATGTTCGCATTCAGGTTGTCGGCTACACCGAAGAGTCACGCCAGTTCAGGTAATTTGAAAAAAAAATCCCTCTAAAATATCTGTCACTATTATCAATTTATAAACCAATAAGCCTTCAGTATAATAATGGAACGGGCTGACTACTCCCTCGATCAGCTGCTCAAGAGAGTGCCCTTTCAAGCCGGACTTCCGGCCGTCGATATGATTCAGTTGGTGGCTGACTTGGGTGAGTAATTGTGAATTGTGTTACATTTTTAAAAATATTTATTGCAACTCTCCCTCGGTTACGTTTCAATCGTAAGCAAATAGGCAAAGGAAGTAATAAATCTGATCTTGAAGTAAAATTCAATATAAAAAAATACAATAATACTTACTAATACGCATTTTTTTTATTTTTCAGGAACATCACTCAAATTCCTACTCGATCAGAATGTGGTTCATCGCGATATCAAACCGCCGAACATTCTAGTATTCAGTGGACCAAACGACCCTGCAAAGAGCCAGTTCATCTACAAACTGTAAGATACTTTAAATATCGTTATTGGACAGGAGGTCTAGCCGTGCTGGGCATTGCCCACAAAGTCTCATCGTAGACTGTGAATTAGACTTGATTGCGGAAACAGCTTCACCTTTTTCATGTGCGACTTCGGCGTTTCTCGCAAGACCCTTTTCGATGGCGAGCCATGCCATACCATAGTCGGCACTCTGCCATTTGTGGTATTCTTATTTTTTTAATTTTAAATAAGCTGCATTTATATAAATTTCAGCACCCCGACATTCTTACGGAATACCAATCACATCCACACTTCCCCCGCATGAACAAACCTTATACGGCTGCCAAGTGCGATTTATGGTGAGTAAATATACTATGTTATCGAAATCCCTAAGAATCCCTAAGGAAAAACAAATCAATATTCAATAAATCATATTATATTTCAGGTCAATCGGAGTCACCATCTTCTATGCTGCAACTGGCGCTCTGCCATGGCCAATGGTTGAAGACGTGGAGGAGATTCGAGCGCTCCACTCGAATAGGGAAGGTGAATTTGTGTTTGTGGCATATAAATGGTAATAAGAGTTGATTATTCAGTAAAAATCGTGAAAAATCGATAATCACAGATGCCATCTGTGCTGTGGAAAACGCTCGTGGCGGTTACAGTTACTATAAATCAATTCGCGCCGAGAGCTACCCAAGGTACCCAACATCTAAGCATTTTTATAGCAGTTTGCAACGTTAGCCCGTAACAGAATAGTGACTGTTTAACATTCCGGCGTTTAGATGGCTTCGCGCTGCTCTATCGTCGCTCATTTTTACCCAGTTCAACGATCCCGCCTACGATATCTTCATTGCTCAATGCGATTTCATCGCTAGGGCAGGCGGAGCGAGGACAACAGCAGGCACTTTGGCAGGTCTGCACTTTTCTTTAAATTTTCACTTACATAAACACTGGGAAACCAAAACCTGACACATCGGATGACGCACATTCTAACCTATCTGTGACAATACACACAAAATACTTTTTTAGGAAAACAAAGGAAATTAATCATATTACCTACACTAATTTCTACTACTCATGCTGAGGTGGATGGAAAACTATTTCCGTAAGTTATAATCAATTCTATAAATTGATCTTTGTTAAATTCGGTTTGGAAGTTTTTATATTTGATCTATCAATGATTCCTGTAAATATCTTATGTTTAGCGTATCCCTGAAACACATTTCATTATCTCCATATTCTCAGAAAGTACAAGAGCGAATATTGATTCTACTTCATCACAGGGGCGCCCACATTTCTCTGAGTTCACTATTCGATCTCCCTTCCAACTCTCTCACAGCATGCATGACTGCCGATTCAATTCGTGTGTTCGGAGCGGTATGGGATAATTGTTGTACCTTCCCTAATCCAAACTCTAACCCTAACCATGAACCCTAACCCTTACCCTAACCCTGAACCTCAATTGGAATAAACACATGAATACCGCATGAGGATTTGGACAAAAATATCCGAGCTGGGAGCATAGTACTACTCAGCATACTACATATCAGCATCATACTATACTATCAGCATACTACTCGAAATTTGAGCCACCCTCTATTTGAGCGAGAAAGTGAGATCACATTTCGATTCCTAATTTGAAGGGTGAGCCGGTATCTCCGGACGAGTTCGTCAGCGATACCCTAATAATATGGAATGAACGGGCATCTGAAGTTGGAGAGGATATTGTGAAAGGTGAGGCTATTGCCTTCAAAATAGCGTGGTCTGTAACATGAATAAATTGTAGTTTTTCAGTAATGCCCGCACCACCTCCAAAATCGAAAGAAGATGATCACTATAATTGCATTCTGATGTGCTTGGACATTCATCGGCGGTTTGTTAATGAAGTTTAGGAGTAATTTATTCTAATGGTTTATTATTGCAGGAGCGAAGAAATCATCGAGGCTTATCGTCTAACTGCATCAATTACGATGAAGAATTTGGAGAGGGTTTGAATATTAAAAAATGAAACAAATATTTTTAATGTTCAGATTGCTTCACGAATTGGTGACCTCAATCTGTGGCTGAACTCCATTGAGAGAGCGGAGAAGGTAAACAATTTCTTTTGTTGGATCCTTTGGCACCAAGTAGCCCAATAAATTAGCTGTACAATATATCATTTTTGCAGCAATCCGTATCTATCGTCAATGTTTCGTCTATTGTCACTTCACGTTTCACGGAAACTGTCGACCTGCTGGATAATGGACCGAATGAATCGGGCAAAATTTGGAGTGAGTGAATAGGGTTGGTGGTTCGGCATCGGAATAACTGCAATATCCCGGTTAGAAAATATCAACATTATAAACTCAAAATTTACGCAATGTGCATTTTATCTACCAAATTTATTGCAGAAGAAGTGAAGCAATGCGCGGAGAAAATATCGAAAATTACGGAATACGCAGCCAAATTGACGCCTCTGGACGAGAGATGCGTCGAAAATTGGCAGAGTGAGATTTTTAAAACTTGCAAAGGATCAATGCGTTCGATACCATTGCTTCAGCATTGTAGCTTTTTCTCTACTTACTTTCTCAATTTTCTCTTCTTTATTAAACCGATCTCAGAAGCATTTTCTTAAAACGCGTTCTCTGTAAGAACGGGACGGGGGTGGCACAATGCTTCAAAGTGCTCCAATCGAGCTGAAATTTTTTGTGGGTAGTCCCCAGGGGTCAGGTATACTTCTGGTGAAATTTCATGATGATTCATGCATGCCATGCACGAAAAATAAATATCAGTTTTGACCCTTATGTGATATACCATTCGATAGAGCATCAAAAGATATTTCTAAGACTCGGTTTTCAGCCTTTTTGGACCAAGTATGGCTGATTTGCATACAGAAAAGTCCATTTTTTGTATGTTTTCGATTTTTAAAACAATGAAGAACTCATTTGCACCGGGATTTCTCAAGCTGATTCGGTGCCTATTTTCATGCTCGATTTTTTAAAATTTTTAAATCAGTGAAAATTGAGGACTAAAGTTGCGATTTTTCATGTTTTCTTGGACACATTCGTCGACGCAAGTTCGAGTCCGCCACTCTGCATAGTCTTTTGCCAGCATGCTTACTCATGCAAATGACAATTTTCGACGAGAATTTGCTTTCACTGTGCTTGTACAATGGTTTAACGTTGAGTCAATAATTCAGATGAAAATTTGGTCATAGCTTTTCGACGATTTTTCACATAAGAGTCCTCCCCCCTTTGGTTTGGCAAGCCATCCAGATGAAGTGAAATATCCAAAGGGGGGACCCTTATGTGAAAAAAGTTTGAGAAGTATATCAAAAAAAGTGATCTGAAAACTAAACAAAACACTTCTCTACATCCTGAAAACTGGTGAAAAGTGAATTCTCGTCGAAAATTGTCATTTGCATGAGTAAACATGCTGGCAAAAGACTATGCAGAGTGGCGGACTCGAACCTGCGTCTACGAATGCGTCCTAGAAAACATGAAAAATCGCAACTTTAGTCCTCAATTTTCACTGATTTTAAAATTTTAAAAAATCGAGCATGAAAATAGGCACCGAATCAGCTTGAGAAATCCCGGTGCAAATGAGTTCTTCATTGTTTTAAAAATCGAAAACCTACATAAAATGGACTTTTCTGTATGCAAATCAGCCATACTTGGTCCAAAAAGGCTGAAAACCGAGTTTTAGAAATAACTTTTGATGCTCTATCGAATGTTATATCACATTAGGGTCAAAGCCGAGATTTATTTTTCGTGCATGACATGCATGGATCATCATGAAACTTTGCCAGAAGTATACCTGACCCCTGGGGACTACCCGTAAAAAATTTCAGCTCGATTGGAGCACTTTGAAGCATTGTGCCACCCCCGTCCCGTTCTTACAGAGAACGCGTTTTAAAGCGACCGTTGATCCGGAGTCGACAAAAAGCATTTGAAAGAAATTTGTTCCGAATGTGTTTCACAATATATTCATGAACCAAGATTGCGTTAAAATGATACTCCCGATTTTCATATCCAAGAATAAAATATTTTAATAATAATAAATAGCAAGAATTCAAATTCAAGGCTCTTTGCATCGGTTCTCGACGAATACTACCTTCGAGGAAACGAATAATTCCTCGTTTGAGATGGATGCGAAATGGGCTAAGACTCTAAAGCAACTGGCCGGCATTCGACTTTCGGCTATTATGGTAAACAACTTCAATACAGGAATTTTTGAAATAATGTTTAGAAAGACTGCAAGGTGCGCATGGCCCAAAAACACGGCATCGGCTATGTTATTCGGTCAGTCACTGAAATGACACTTTTTCTATATTCTGTTGTATGCTTGGCGTTAGCGTGGAACCAAATTCATAAAACATAATCTACCATTACTACAGAAACCTCGTTGCGGTCGATCAGAAACTCTCCGCGTGTCTCGAAACGATGAAGGACACAGCGAACAGCGTGACCACGATAGCAGATCAGGCGATGGTACGGCATCGATAATATTGATTGTTCGCTACTTTTTAAAGAGTTGCCCCGGAACAGATCATTTGGAATAATGATGAGGAAAACAATTAGATGCGAAGTGCTAATTGCTAAAGTAAATGATTATGGCTAATCAGGAACGACTGACGTCGCATGCAGAACAGTTCGCTGAGGAAACACGCATTGAGAGGTGAAAGCTGAACTAATTTTTTCATTCCGATCGATAAATGTTTTTCCACAATAAAACTCTTTTCTAAGGAGAGTAAGCATTTCCGCGCAGCCAATTGTGCGGCAAAACTGGGAGACGCTGGCGAATATGGCCGAGTGTATGGAGGTGAATATATTATTTTTAAATTTATGTAAAAAATAAATAAATATTACAGACCCTGCTGGCTAGATGCAAAGAACGAACGAGCAGTGAGAAAAGCGCTGAACCAGTGGATGATCTGGCTGCGGATCTTGAGGCCATCACTACATTGTGATTAATTATTCAGTAGATTCTGAAAACGAGACCATATTTCTTAACGTACAGTTATTCTTCCCGTGACAATGAATGTCTTCAGTGATCAGGTCAATATATTTTTATTCCGATTATGCTCTCACGACGTTTCTTGACACAGTAAAGATGGCGCAGTCTGAAGTTCCGGCAGTGTTTCTGTGTCATTCTGGGAGGTGGAAGGATGGATGCGGGCCGCGCAGAGTTGATAGGGTTGTCCTCGTTCATTTGCGCCATACTGAAAACTATGTTTTCGTATGTTTTCCAAGAATAGGAAATGAATCGTACTCGAACACATCTCGTGATCTGCAACTCTCCATCCACCTCTCCGACGATCTCAGCGCATGCGTGCCATGAATCGGCACTGATCGGGCAGGGCAGACTGGAATAAATATGATGATCGAATGGACTCATTACAGTCTTTATCGTATTTTTTATGGAGATCGTTGCCATTTGTTGTGCATTATGCAAGTAAGAATCGGCGCTGATCGAAAAGGGGAGACTGGAACATTATGATAATGGAATAACCTATCAACTTCATTAAAGAAGGCGTTCCACGAAAAGTGAGGAATGAGAGGGCGCGCACTCCTCATTTCGCACGCTCTCTAGCTCGTTGCCTGCGTTTCAGGGTCACTTGGAACGCTGTCAACTGCTCGTATCTCAGTTCAAACGAAAATTGAAAACATGGGATTTTCGAAAGTGTTATCGGGTAGCTACGACCCACAAGCTCGCATCGAGAATTCAGTTAGCCAGATATTCGTGGGACACCTTTTTTAAACTGAATTATTCTTGGAAATCATTAGCTGAAATTGGTTTATGTTTTCGATACTAGTTTAGCAGAGTAGACTGGATAATTTAGTATTTTTGTCCCTAACGCAACGATAAATTATTGAATTCCCCTTGCAAGCACCGAATATATTTCGGTTGTGAAACATAATGAGAGTCAGTTTTTGGAAAGCTAATTTGAGTTTATTCATTGCTGATGAAACAGGGCGCTCTGGAAATTTAAGTTCATAGATATTTAAATATTTCCATGATATTTTCGAATGGTAATTACCACAAATGTTTACTGTAAATGTAGACTGTAAATGTTTTGTAAACTCCGGTTGGCGATCAACATTGAAACGGACTTGCTAGCCACGAATAAGAACTGATTGTGAAACATATCAATATTCAGTTTGTTCTTTCCACCCAAATTTGAGACGATTTCAATAGCAACAAGAAGGATAAGGTGGCTAAGTTTACTCTAGTAATCTAGTCTCAATCTCCGAGTTGATCGTGTTGACACTATTCATAAGTCTTTGAATGAACGCTACGCTATCCAAATATTAACCTAAACCACTCACTCTAGTAATCTAGTCTCAATCTCCGACGTGACCGTGTTGACGATGACAAGAGTGGCACTTTCTCGGTCCAGGATGTAGATGCAGTCGTGCTCATCTCTAACGTGTAAGACGACGTTCAGCGAGATGTTCAATGTGAGCTGCAACGGGTTCTTGTGAATAATTTTTTTAAATAATAAAATATGGCTTCTAATTTACGAGGAATTCGAAAATTGCTCCGATTAGCTAACTTCTGTCATGTCGAGTTCCCCATACCGAAATACGTCTTGGTTCTCGTCCTTGTTGATTAGATAGAGGCGGTTCCTAAATATTTTACTAGAATTATTTCAACAAACAAGCTTTACCGATGCACAATCCACTTCATAAACGGCATGTACTCGGCGTAGTCGATGTCAATCTTCAGAAGTTTCCCGTCGAATCGACAGATCTCAAGACTGTCATGATCGATAGTCATCGTGTACGGTTGATTGGGAGAGAGCACTGTGCGGCGATCCTTCGGGATCTACAATTATTATTGTATCTCAAAAATAATTATTAATAAAATACATTTTTGTACTCGGTAACTGCCAGTTTGACTGTGTCCTCGTATTTGTCGACGGTGACCTTGTAAACGAAATTCTGAATCGGGAAAATTTTAGAATGTTTAGAATTATTTTATACCTCATTCGCATGTTCAGTGACGAAGAAGAGCGAATCATCCAGCACTGATGGGTTGGTGGGAAGGTGGGACGATTCGGGCAGCGTTGCGTATACTTTAGCGCCTCTGAATTTCCCATGATTGATAAAAAAACCTTTAAATTTTGTAAATGCTTACTTATAAATAACGAACAATTCTCGGATTTCGCCTCTCGGTTGCTCCCCCGTCCAGTAGAAAATCGTGCCTGATATAGAATGATTTGTGTTTCACGATGATCGTATCATTGCATGAAAGTCGTAAAGAACATTAATTCTGTGTTTCTGGGTAAAATATAATTACATATTACTCATGGCCCTCTTTTTGATATCTCCGAAAATAAATTCAAAAATTGTACCATTGGCTGTAAGCGTGCAATGCGTTTCTTCCTCGAAGCGTTGAAGTTCTCGAAATTTGAGGGGCTCAGAAGTCATCTTGGTGAGAAATATTATAAGTAAGTGATTTACTCAGGTTGACATGAAATCACTATTGCTCAATGTTAGAGCCCAAAATGCAAAGCCGTCTCTTCATTTCACACACTCTCTCGCCCGCTCAAGTGTCAAGAAAATACAGATTGGAGATACGGTGACGCGTATTTCGGCATATACTCAACAGGTTGCACACTCTAACGCAATTCCTTGGACCTGAAAGTATCCGTTTTTGTTATTATAATACGAGAAAATAGAAAAAAGGGCGAATCATTTTTTGATTCCCTCTTATCTCCCAAAGCGCCAGCTCATAGCTCATACTTCACCGCACTCTCGCTATCACTAAATCACTAAAAAAGTGCGTTGAACACACTAAGGAAGCAGGAGGCGCATCTCAGAACCGATTGATATGATCGTTAAAAATAAAAATAAACTAGAAATGATATGTTTGAAGATAAATACTGCCTTGCATAACCCTGCAAAGTTCAATCAGTTCGTGCAACTGTATAACGTTTGTGTAATTGTGTCCAATTCCAATAGTTTCAATATTCAACACTGAGTAAAACATTGTGCAAAGTACATCGGGTAAACAAACGCGGTGGTAACAAGTGCGCTCCCATGGACTCGACCGCGACGCGAGCCGCAACGCGTGGCCATCAAGGCAGACGCCTCAGTTGGTTCACTAGCGTGATTTTAAGGTTTCCAATTATTCTTGCCGCTTCGTTATTTTTCCTGCACCTTAGCTAGGTAGTTGAAATTTGGCCCGCCATTGTATTTTGTTGGTAATTTTAATTTTCTAGTAAATAAATATGAATGACAATCGACTTATCCAACTCGGAATATCATCTGTTCTTTCTTTTTTTTCTCACAGACTATCTACACTTGAGAGGACGAGAGAGTGCGTGCGATGAAGAGAGCGCGGTTCAGATTTCCATTACTCAAATTATTTTACTCTCAACTTGTTCTAATATTTATTCACATAAGAGTTTATCCGAGATTTGGTTCAGTAGTTCTTCAAAGAGTCCAGTCCTCTCTTTCTCTCCTTACTGCGCTCCTCATTGTTGCGTCTGCCTTCTCTGCCCTAGAAAAAGTCGCAAAATGTCAACTTGCTGGGATACTTGGAACGGGATTGGGATTGCCCATAAATTTCCCGTCTTCTCCCATCTGTCCCTCTCATTCAATGATACGATATGTGAAGAGAATAAGGGATCCCGCACTTTTGCGGGATTTCACCCTCTAATTTAGATTTGCTCCACCCATTTAAAAAAAACGGGATTGGGATTGCCCATAAATTTCCCGTCTTCTCCCATCTCTCCCTCTCATTCAATGATACGATATGTGAAGAGAATAAGGGATCCCGCACTTTTGCGGGATTTCAGCCTCTAATTTAGATCTGCTCCACCCATTTTTTGGGGATCCATTCTAAAAATGCTCCGAGAAATGGCAGAAAAAAATCCAGCAAAGTGCTGGATCCCGCGCCCTCTTTACAAATCGCCTTGCTCGTGCGTTCTTGAGTAAGCCAGAGGGGAGAGGAGCAAGGGAGATAGGGAATCGCGATCCCGAACATGTAACCATGCCTGCGCTTAGTACGTGCTTGACGACACTTTCTCTCTCTGTAGCGCCTCCCGTTCCTCGCTCAAACGCGCCTTGGCTAGATTGGGCGCTTTCTACAAGTGCTAGTGGGGAGGCTCTCGCAGGCCACCCTTCTCTTCCGGAACGAGATGCTGCCGCGCTGAAGCATTTTATTGCTTGTAATCTCATAAGCGCGACAAGCCACTGAAATCTAAGAAGATACGAGCTCTTGACCCAATCTTCTCTAAAATATTGATTCATCCTGCACATTGCCATTTGCTAGAATAAATTTTAGACTGTGTTGCGCACATCCCCTCGTATCACATTTTTACGCGCAGTTATTTATTGTTCCGCGCGTAACGAAATTGCTATTATACTATGACCGCGCTTAAAATTAAGCATTAAATATATAATTGTTGCTTGACGAGCGTAAAACCATACCAGAAATCCAGTTTTATCATCAGAAACTAAGAAAAGCAAGTGAAAATAGGAGGAAATCGAGAAAAACGAAGTGAAAAGGGGCGGGGCTAACGCGATTGCCGCACGGAATTTTTTTAGTAGGAATGCAATTACCATCGTATCATTTTAAAAATGTGATACTCACTCTCTTATTTCGAAAGAGGAGCACACCTTCGGTCATAGACTCAATCCTTTTCGCTTTTCATCCCTCTCATTCTTGTCGCGCCATCCCTCACTCCTTCCTTCAGCAACTCTATACTTACAACGTTACCACTTTCAGATTGGTGTTCCCATCCGTTCCCATTTTCACTGGTTTCAAGAGAGGAGCACACCATCGTCGACGATCATGTCGTTTCTGCCCAGTGAAGGCGCGATTGGAGCCGCAAACAAGGACAGCGGACTGGAGTGCAACCCCTTCCCGACGGGGAATGAAGGTACGGCGGAAGGTGAGCGGTAGAGCTCGAAATTAGGGCTGTCAGGGTGAAGATCACCTCATTTCACGTAGTCTCTCGTCACACTGACCGGTGAGGGAGTATGAGGAATGAATAGACGGAATGCTAATATAATTATTTTATTATACTATTCAAAATAATATACAGGCGTGTACAGTATCGAAAGGGCCTACGAAGACGGCACCGAGGAAATTCGTCTGCTGCTCGAGAAAGAGTGCTCCTTTCTCTACGAGTGCAAGTTAGTAGTATTCTCTAGATCAATGCAATCCAGCTTCAGTTCCCAATGTTCCTTCCCAATGGTCTCTGATTTTGAAATGTTATCCATTTTTAACCATGTTCATGGTTTTGATTACACACATAATAGTAATATTTGAAACATTTCCAGAATGTGTTGGGAGATATTCCGGGGCGCTCAGCTGTTCACTCATCACAAGCTGAATGACTGCAAGAAACTTCATCGGGAAGATATCGTTGTGGAGACAGTAGAGGAAGAAGAAGAGGAGGATGAAGATGATGAACCGGGTATGGAAGACGGCCTGATTATAGAAATGATTACAATTGAGAGGAATGGATGAAGAGAACACCGGAGATGTGTTTCATCCATTGATCAATAATATATCATTCACCTAGGGGTGTTAGAAGAACCACAGATTTCGTAAAAAAAAAAGGAGGCTGTGTGCTATTCCAGAAGGGATTGACAGACCCTTATTTTTTTGGCCAAGGCTACAACAGCTCCGAATCACAGCATTCTAGACCGACAGAAAAGGGTTGTAG
Organism: Pristionchus arcanus; assembly: GCA_900490705.1. Taxonomy (NCBI): domain Eukaryota; kingdom Metazoa; phylum Nematoda; class Chromadorea; order Rhabditida; family Neodiplogasteridae; genus Pristionchus; species Pristionchus arcanus. The sequence goes on along the minus strand of LS488125.1, from coordinate 269,632 downwards.
TCGAACTGCAAACACGAACTATGAAATGTGTCTGAAACTTTTCTCGATTTTCATTCTGAATTATGATGAGCGGTTGAAATCGGGATAAGTTTCAGAAACATTTTATATTATGATATCCAATTACGGTGTGGCGGGAAAATTCAAAACTGAATCCCCTTGTTCACCCTTTTCTGAAGAGAACAAAGGCGGTCAGAATGCTGTGATGTGAAACGAGCAAGGAATGAGGGTGAAAGGGAGGAAATATTCTTGAACTTTTGCAGGCCCGAGCACTCGCAGTATGACGATGACGACATGCCTCAAACAGCGGCATTACGTGCCCGCCGGAGACTCGAGGGTTCGTTCATTTATAAAAATAAATTCGGTGTTCGAGCGTTTCGTGGTTGCGGATCATTCGATTGCATATTATCCTTGCATCGATGGTGCTGTGGCAAGTAAATTCTCAATGAAAATCGGTGGACGATCGATTAATGAGGCGTGCCAGAGGGGTCTAATAATATTTTTCTCAGGAGCTGCAAAGACTTCTGCGAATGGTCGACGAGGAAGGACTCGATAGTGTGAGAACTCAATTATTTGCTATAACATTCTCCCGAGCAAAAAAGTCATTTAATCCGCGCCCGTTCAAATGTCTTGTATTGTGTCATATTTTATCACCCGAAAATCAGTTATTGACAGACTGACAGATGACGTTAATCTGATTCAAGTCGAGTATCACATGAGTCGTCTGCTATGCACATTACCGGATCACTAAGCAAAATAATGAATGATTCGATTGACACATCCTCATTTTCCAGGTGTTCGACAACCTTCCGCCCATGCTTGAGGAACAAGCCACAGCATCTTCATCCGAAGAAGACGAAGATGAGGAAGAAGATGAAGAGGAAAAGCAAAGGATTGCAGACGAAATAGAGGACAGACTCATCGCTGAGTACAATGCTGATGTGAGTGAATAGTAGAGTAACGTGCGTTTGAAATGCTCAGCAAATGAGATGTGCTGGTTAGCGACCTATCGATTGTCTAGGAGAGTCTAGGAGATCTATCACCTCCTCCCGGCCTCTTCCTTTCTCCGCCCCCTCAAACGTTTGTAAAAGGTCGGCTACGAGTGGAATGGAAAATATCCTGACGATAATGAAATACAAGTAATTGTGTCTCAATTGCATACTCTCTCTAGTTTCATACAACTCTAGTGTATGTGCTCATCAAAGGGTAAAACCCAAAATCAAAGCGGTGTGCCTGGTTCGTCAAGCCATAATGGCAGCGTAACGTACGCTCATCGAATTGCGCGTTTTGCAGGCCAAAGCGAAGGATGAGAGGAACAAGAGGCTAAGGGAGGCCGCCGCAGCGAAGAGAAAGGTAGGGATAAGGAAGACTGCATGAAATTCAGCCCTGGCAATAGTGTCTATCCTCTTTTCACGTAGTCGGATTTTGAAATTTGTAAACGTTTTTGTACGTAACACCAGGAGTGAACAGAGGCGTTGTATTTTGCTCTCAAATTGTTCCCCTTTAGGCCAAAATGCCGGCGGTTTTGCGAGAATTGATTGCGGCAGCAAGCTTAGACTTTAAACTTTTTTTCTAAGATTTTGTTGGTGGGAATAGATTTTGTAAAGAAAGATTATGAAATTGTGGCTCAAATCATTCACGTTTAGGCCAAGATGCCGGCGGTGTTGCGTGAATTGATGGAGGCGGCGAAAGCCAGGAAAGCAGCGAAAATCGACGGAACACAAGTACCCGTTTTGCTGGATCGCCTTTCTCCAAAAGAAGTGGAAAATAAAGAAGACGAAGCGATTCGGCGCTATGAAGAGAAGGTGCGTTCTCCTAAATTTGCACACTCTACCGTCTGTCAAACCGCACTGTGAAATGAGAGAGACGCATGACGAATTGTCCACCCTAGTGGATGCAACAATTTTGAAGTGAATACAACGAGCTAAAGAGCGTGCGAAATCAAGCATCGTCATGGGGTGGTCATTTCATATTATTTTTGCAGGAACAAGTACGGGCAGTGATCAGAATGAAGGAGGCGGATGAGCGGGAGAGGGAGGTATGTTGGGAACACTAAATAGGTTTTTTAGGGTTATTAGGAGCTTGAGACGCTTAGGGTTAGACGGTTCTGAAGGCTCAAGCAATGACCGTACAATGACAGATGTCACGCGCACCCGCCATGCTACGCTATGTTAAAGTAGAAGATGATGGTCAAGAAGATGAAGAGGATGAAGAGGAAGATGAGGAAGTGGCAGAGAATGAAGAAACGGTACGGGAGTAACTAGCCTTCTGGTATTGAAAGATATTGATGCTTCGCTAACATCGAACGTTAGAACTACATTAAATCTAAATTGGCCTAGAATACTCACAAGCAGCAGGGACGCAAGTGCATTGAGGAACGGAATAACTTACATGTTTTGGCAAATATTGAACAATTACAGACACCCGCTATGAATGCAGATGAAGACGATGAAGATGCAGATACGGAGGATGAAGATGAAGAGAAGGAGGGAGAAGAAATAGAGGGGGACAACGAAACAGTGGAAAATGAAGAAGATAGTGATGGAGGTGATGAAGAAGAGGAGGGAGAGGAGGAAGAAGCAGGAGGAAGTGAAGGAGGAGGAGAAGGAGGATCAGATGAGGGAGATGAGGAAAAGGAAGGAGGAGAAAAGGGTAAAGATGATGAAGATGAAGACGAGGAAGAGGAGGAGAAAGAAGAGGAGGAAGAAAAGAAGATAAAAGAGGAGGAAGTAGATGAAGAGGACCGACAGAAACGGGATGAAAAGAAAGTAAACGAAAAGAAGATAAAGAAGGAAAAGAAAGAGGCGAAACAAGAAATGAAGAAGGTAAGTAGTATTCCTTCCTACCATATCCTGTCCACATTCGTTTGTTATCTAGGCCTAAATCAAGCTCCGAGTTGTCGACTCATGCTGATTAGATTTGAATATTATTTATATTATATTTCTGCTCCCCTCCCCGTTCTCTTCTCTTCGGGTTTTTTTCACAACATTGCTTTCAGGAATCACCACCGACGACTCTCGAGAAACGCCAAAGGAAGAGGCCCGCGTGGATGAATGAAGAAGAAGTGTACCAAGTACCGAGCAGGAAGAAGGCGAATGAAAGTGAGTTTCGTACTCTTATGAGCAGAAGATCTATCGATGTTTCCATTAGTTCTAGTGACTCACTAGTAGTGAGTAATTATTAGTGTGAGTAATTACGTAGTGAGTAGTGAGTAATTACTAGTAGTGAGTAATTATTGAAATTATTAGTTAAATTATTTACAAATTTCAGCAGCCGTCGGCAATGCCACAAAGAAGCTGATCAAGATGGATATTACGTGAGATTATATAAATGTATTCCCAAACATACTAGTAATTACCGATTCGTAATTACGTTAAGAAATGGCTTGCATAAGATATAATTCGAAGAACAAATTTAATTGATATCTTGGTCCAAAATGTTTATATTTTCCAGAAAATCCGATCCGCTGCAACTCAAATCTAAAATCGTTCTGCCCGTAACTCCAGTCAAGAAGATGGAAGTGGATTCAGCATCATGCAGTAATCAGCCAAGGTGATTAATTACCATAATTACTGTTTGGTGATTCGGTATTCGGCGAACACACCAAGAGATTACTGCATTTACAACTCCTTAACTTTTATTATGTAAGAGAATAAAATTTTACACAACAAACTGGGAACACTATTTATTTTCTTTTTTTTTTCTTCAGCACCTCCTCCGCAAGTCATGAAAAGAGAATGGCAGTGTGCTACACTCCGCGCGCCGGTCAAGAGTATCTCGAGAAGATTAGTGAAGGTGATTCGTTGCGAAATAATTTATTGTTTCGCGAGTAAAGAGACGGTACACAACGATAAATCAGTGACTTTCTCATAATTATTAATGCCTTTTCAGTCACCCAGAAATCGAGCAAGCGCAAGCAGAATCTGAGTCTGTTCTCCGAGGACACTGAGGAGATCACGGTACTGGATTTGATATTTCTACTCATTTATCCCACGTTGTCCTCAGATCCCCCTATCAATTGTCTAGGGATAGAGCGTTATGAAAGTGCCACCGAATGGCAGTATATAACAATTACTGGAAATTTATCGAATATTGTCAATTTTTGTAGATTTTGGATCCTAACGACCCGAAGAATTACAAAAAGCGAAGCGATGTCAACAATCTGCCCGTGTATCTATCCGACAAGCAGGAGAAAGCATTCTTTGGAGGGCTACGGGTAAGATATTTATGCTCATATTTTAAAAAAAAGAAATAAAACACACAAAAACATACGCACCTCTCCAGATTTGTGATTGAGATTATCCATGCGATTTTTCAGGAAGTCGAGAAGACGTCAAACGCAAAGGGCGATCCCTATCAGTGCAGCTACTGCCAAGCCACGATGCCGAATAAGAATGTGAGTGTGTTGAAATTAAATAGTAAATTGAATAGAAAAAAAATAATTAAAAATAGATAAACATTAATTATTAAAATAAACTAAACTAATTAAAATACTTCAGGACGGTCGCCGGCACATGGTCTCTCACATCCGCGTGATGCGGCTTCGCTGTGGACTGTGTGGTGCCGGGGCATTCTTTGGGATTGATATGAGGAATCATTTAATGGTAATGTTGTCATTACTTATTCACATAGGAAGCACATTTCTTGTAACGTTCAAGGAGCTTTTGCAAATGCTGAAAAATGTGAATCTAATTCGCTATTAATTTCAGAATCGAGGTTGCCCGGAGCTGCACAAGGCGCCGCGGCACATGATCAAGAACGGACAGCCGTGCATGACGAAGCAAAGTGTGAGTGATTGATTTTAAAATGATGGTTACAGTCACTAGTTTTTACACAGTTTCTTGACAGAGAGTGCGAAGATGCGATTAGCACAATCTGGAATTCTAGTGATTGTCAAATGACCATTGTTCAGGCAGAGGACCTCACTCTCGTTGCTCACTCGGGCAAGCCGGGTAGCACGGTCAATACTTCGGGAAAGGTACCGTACCGATTAAAAAATATATCCGTTAGCTACTTCATGACCCGCGTTTACGCCTCGTGACGACTGTAAAATCGCTTTGATTGTGAAAGCAAATTTAATTTATTCTTACTCCTATTCCCACTCATAGACTCATTGATTCTAGTTAATGCTTCTGTATTTAGTCCGATATTTAGAAAAACTAATTATTCAGTGATTAATTCTGCAAAATATATAATTGAAATATAATAATATATAAATAATATTTCACAGATCGTCTCCATCACCAGCATTGTCCCCTACCTGCCCGATCCCAAGATTGAGGAGAAAATGCTCGAGCCAACCAGGTGAGATCGTGTTTCAAGGGGGAGCTTCTTTTGTATTTGCGAAGTATTAAACAAAAAATGGAAATATTTCAAGGAATACTTACTTACTTTTTTCAGAATCGCCCCAGCACATCTCTCGCCTAAAAAGCCTCGGAAGAAAGAGCTGACACCTCCTCAGCCCAAGGCCATGACTCCTCCGAAGGCCCAGATTCCTCCAAAGAGCGAGAATCATCTCAAGGATGAGGAAATGCACGAAGAAATGCCATCCACATCGACTCAATATGCCGCACCATGAATAACACTGCGAGGGCAGGGTTATTCATGGTTATTCATGGCTCTCTGCGGAAATGTGATTGCACTCTAGATCTTGCCTCTTACCCCTTTCTCCTGCCATATCATTTTTTCTCATCTAATATTGGAACCGGTCCAGATACATATCGTTCTTCTATTCTTATTCGTGTCATCTATATCTACTTGTGATTGTTGTGATTATTGCACGCTGTAGTTTTTATTGCTGCAAAACCTAGGTTGCGGGTAGAATCATAATAGAGAAACTGCTACCAAAGTACTAAATAGAGAGACTGCCTAAAAAATTGTTATTGTTTTTTTTCATTCCAATGCCATTCCGTGAGAATACGCATAAACGTTTTTCCCGCCGAGCTTCTCGAGTCAAACAGTTGCTCATTGCAACAAGTCGAGTACACTTTCTTCGCTTCTCATAAGCGTAGACAGTTAAAAATCACATTTAAAATAAATGAAAAGACGTCCAGTTTTTTCAGCAGAACCTACCCTGGCAATCGATCGAATATCTCGTCGTCAATGTCATTCTTCCCTTCAAAATGAACCGAATGTATCTAGTTCAGGTTATTTTTCATCGTAGCTTAGGTTTTTTGAACAATAGGAAACATATTTCTTTCCCCTTTCGCCACTGCGCAATGCATTCGATAAATCTGTCATTGACTTCACAGAGACGAATCAAATATTATATTGATACACATAGTTATGGGAGATACAATATTTACATACTACGAAGACACGTAGAATACGAAATAGTAACCAAACGATAAGAAAAAGCAAAATTTTTGTTCAAGAACATTTTTCGTAGCTTGCGTAAGGGCATTGTATTCATCCATAATCTGAAAAATACATCGTGTGAAAATATTTAGGATTTTATTAAATTAAAATAAGTAACCTTGTTAAAGTAATCTCTTCGTCCAATGAAGGTTCTATACAATGCTGGAGGAACATCATTCTCATCTCTCTCTTTATAGACCGCTTCGTACAATGTTTTTTCAACCTTGGAATGCATCTTAATATTTATTTCATAATATTAGGTTTCACCATGCGTAGAAACTCTTGGCCTTCACTGTCAAGATTCTGAATATTCTGTTTAATAAATGCGACGCGTTCGTTAATAAATTTCATTATTTCAGGAAATTCTTTTTCATATCCTTTTATTATCTGAATCATCAAGACTTGCTAGCTTGAAAAAACATTGAATGTACCTCGTCTGTTGAATTAAAAAGTCTCGGCGAATTGAAATCGAGTGGTTTCGTTGCATTAACAACCATCTGTTTTTCTCGAACAGTAAAGAAGAATCCACGGTCTGGCACAAAAAAATATTTTTCACTTATTGTGAATAATTAAATTACCGGCACACACTTTGAGGTAGTCGTCAGCAGTTAATCCAAATCGTCTCTCATTCGAATGTTCTTCCAGCATTTTCATGCTATATTCGATGATATCAGTCTCGTTTGTAGCACCAATGGACATGTAATCAAGGACGGCCTGTTGCCTCTCAGTTAGTGGAATTGGGGTAGTGGAGATAATAGGAATGAGAAGAAACAGATGAAAGAGAATATTCATTTTCCTGAAAAGTACTGTTGGCTGATACAAAGTTGACGATTATAAACGAGGATAATTGGGTGTGTTTCTTTATCTGGATTTAAATAGTGTGTGCTCAATGTAAACAGTTCGTTTCTATCTCCAACATCTCTTCGATTGCCAACTATCCCTCATTTTACATGACTGCCCTGATTCTCGAATCTATAAATTCGATGACTCAACATAAACTGTTCAGTCAGAATTCATTCTATCACTCAATTGCACGGAAAGTAATTGCATCAAGATATGAAGAGGCCTAATGACCGCATCCGTTTTTTTGCGAGAAAAAAGCTCTGCATTGTAGAGGAAGAAGTTACAGGATTGGAAATTGTTACGATTCAAAGTTCCTGTTAAGATATGCATTTGAAAGAGGAAAGTCACAAATTGCATCCAATATTATATTAAATATTATTTATAAATAAATTTATCTATCCAGAAATTATTCACATGCCACCCAATGGTTCCCAAAGTATTGATTGCTTATTGAGCAGAGCAGAAGTATGGATCGATCGTGGTATTCTCTGGGCGATAGGAAGGCAAGATGGGAGGGTACTGCAAACAAATATATATTAGATAAAGTTTCGATCAGCTCACTGGGAATGTTGGTCTGATTGGATTGGATTGCGTTAGTTCGTCCGTTTTGTCGTCGAGTATTGACCCGTATCTAACAGCATCTTCGGCCATGGTTTCACATTTGTCATCGTAGACTCCCCAGACCAATTTCCGAACTATGCTCTTAAATCAAAATAATTACAATTTTCTAGGATTCTTTTTTTACCGGGACTCCAGCCACGCGATTGAAATGAGCAATGACCTGAATTTCGCTAGGCTTGTAATATTTTACTGGTCGATGCAAACCTGCATTGATTTTCTCGCGCCATTTCTGGCCCATCGGACAAAGCTCTCGCAATTGCTGTTGTGGAGATTGTATCCACGAATTTTGAGCTGCAAATAGATTTATATTATTTCATGCAATTCTGACCCACCGCCCTTCTAGCTCTGTCTAGAGCAACCGACGGTTTGAATGGCGTATCACTGAAAGTAAATGTCGATTGACTTCGCAATCTTGTCAACTCGCATGAAATCCATTCTATTATTGACACGACATCTGCTGCTCTTGATGGCTATTGACAATGGCTCTTCGATAACCTGTTTATGTTGACAAACGATAATTTTAAGGAAAAATACCTGGAAGAAACTCAGTATTTTCTCGTGAACACCGTTTGGAGTATCATTAAAAGCAGTATTGATATCGTCTCCGGGGTCTGTAAAATATTAATTAGAGTTGTTCCACAAGAGCGCTAACTATTTTGATAATTGATTACGTGCGGTACTCCGTCTTTTTCGCCCGAATATATAGCCCAGTGCTGCAAGAAAAAATACAGTTGTGTGAAATGCCAATACAATTGCACCTGATATCCGACGTCTTCTCTCAATATTTCAGAAATCTTAACCCTCAACTCCTTGCTGAGAAGATGAGTCGGCAAAACTGCATGTGTCGCCCCTTCAATAGCAGCTCGAATTACTTGCTCAGCAACAATCTTTCTGCTGAAACGTATATCCATTTACTGTCGTTGTATTCCACATTTTCGAACGACTAAAAAAAGGGAAAAACTATCTGTACTGACACGTACTCGAATTCGATCAAGTCTCCAACTTGAAGAGGAGGTAATTCCACGCTGCAATTATGCCATTTCGTTTTCAGTCCAACATGTTCTCCACCGGAAAATGGAGCAGGAGCTAAATGTATGTTATTTTACACTGTCGCCGAAGACAAAACTTACAATATCTTATTTGTGGGACGTCTTTGTCTGGGTGAGTAGTCACTAATTCCGGCTCTGGTTCGCTCTAGGAAAGAAATGTCAATTTACAGGACTAAGATAAGGAAAACCACCTCCAGACTCATAGTTGGAGAGATGAGTAGACAGGTGAAAGGAAGAATGAGAAGGAACTTCATTTTTGGAGTGATTTGCAGATCCGGTTGTCGGGTTTTATAGGGATAACTCTTTTGAAATTCGCGAACGACTGTCAATTTGAGTCGTTCGTCTCTTTGCCTTTCTATGGGCAAAGCACATCACAGTAAAACCAAGTGCTTGAAACCCCATTTTACTGAATGTTCAGTGCTGCTTTCGTCAGCAATTCCGTTAGATTCAAACACCGAAATGTGCACATTCATAAAGCTATCCATTATTTTTAGCAGAACCTACTCTGGCAGTCGATCGCATATTTCGTCTTCAATAACAGAATGCACCGAATATATTGCATTTTATTCTCCATATTTATATATATTTTGTTATTTTTATGGACTCATTGTTTTAACGATTTTAATCACTTTATGCTCCCGAAAATAGCATTTCATTGTATAGTTTTTAAAACAATTTCTGAACTATGCACCTTGAATACGTTAATCAACTACTTTTAAAGGCGTTTATATGTTTGCGTGCTCCTCTGTCAAACCTTCAACCTGGAAATGGCTCATTTTGTAATGCAAAACAATCGAGAATTGCTGTTCACCTTGTCAAAAATGTTCTTGTTCTTTTCATCCAGTGTTTCCATTACTTTTCTCGTCTCTTCCATTGCCTTTTTCGTCTCTTGCATTGTATTGAATGTGTCAGAAAACGCATTTCGAAGCTCTGCAACTTCTTCCATCAACTTTTGGAGTGATTTCTGTTTTTCGACAGCATCCAATTCAGAGACCTGAAATTAAATATTTTTTAAAAATATTTTTTTGTAAATACACAAGCGTCCGGTTTCTTGTCATTGAGCGATGCCTTGTCCAGCAGCTGTTGAACTGTGCGCAAGCCTGAGTCGCTGCGATAGAATTCAGGAGGGAGAGGCATCGAGCACATTTCGTAGTCTCCCCGACATGCAAAAGGCTAAATGATGTTGTGAGTAGTGTGCCTCTCAGGCAGGGGTTATAAGAAGAAAGTGCCGTCGGATTGCACACATCCCTTCTTTTCTCGAACATACTCGCCGCTAGACTTTCAACCGTAACAAAACAACTAGTCGTTCATTATGGAAATCATTCATCCCTCTCCTCATTCCGCGCTGTCTCTCGTGAAGAAGGCGGTTCATTTCCCTATTTAACGAATAGTTGTTTCGTTACGGTTGAAAGCCTACTCGCCGCACAAGAAGTGAAGAGACGGATACTTCATGCTGACAGCCCTTATCGAGACCATACCGTGCAGTGTGTAATGATGAGCTTGCCATCGGTGACGCCCACGAGTCCCAAGCACGTCGGTCGAGAATAGTACTCGTTCATGCACGGAAGCCTGACAATGAGCAAAATTGTCCTTGAGCTCTAGTGAATAAGTAGGAAATAAAGGGGGAGGCATTAATGGCATCAATGGAGGAGTGAGCAAGTTTGATAGGTTGATCAAGTTTGATCAGCGCATATTTCTGTACTTCATAAAACGCAGGGTGCTCATACCTGAGCTGCAGCGAGTTAATCGAGCCACTCGATGGGTCGACAACGTAGAAGATTGCTGTGAGTGCATCCAGAATGTAGATAAAGTCGCATTCATCGCTAGCAAGAATGGGCATGCATTCGGACGATGCCTTCCATCTTCGACTGCCCAGATTGAGCTTCAGCACGCTCAGTCCGTCTACGTCGGACGAACACAGCTCATTAGTATCCCCGTTCTGGATCAAGTAAAGTCGGCCTCTGATATACTCATTTGAATATTAAATGAAGTGTAAAGTGAGAATTCACCTATGCACGCACCAATGCAGACATATATAGTACAAGTCCAACGCTTCGTCAATTCCGAGACACTTATTTTTCCAATTCCTTGATGCCGGGTCAAATGGGTGTACTTGAAAGTATGCACGCTTGATTTCCATGCAATAGGGCTGACAGGTTGATATGTCGAGCTTGTCGTCGTAGGCAATGCTAGGCTTCTCAGGAAGCTAAAAAAAATGGAAAGATTTTGAGGCCGACAAAGACTTACCGCGCGCACTTTAGTTGTAACCAGTTCGACCCTACCATCGGGCATCTCGACTAGGGCTGGCAAATGAAGAATGAATTTTGTCTCTTCATTCTCCCTCACAAAGGCGCGCGACGCGGCGTCATTCTTCACGAAGAGACCGGGCGATACGGTAACTCTTCATGAAGAATGAGGAACTCTTCATGAAGAGTAGACTCAAAAATGAGTGTTTTCGACCGGGATTTTTTTCGATTGGGCTATTTTTTGCGTGAAGGAACTATCCAACACTGCTGGAGAACCTTTTCGGACAAATAGACATGCAAATTGAGCTTTCCCGTGATCGGTTTCCCTCACCCTTTGGATTCCGAGATTGTGCTGAATTGGATAGCATTGAATGGTGGTAAGAGACAAAAGAGAACGAGAGAACAGAGTTTACGTGAAACTAAGCTTCCAGAACTATTTTGCATGAGAAGGTTGAAAAGAGCGTGACCAAAATCGTGATGAGTGAGGGAAGGAGCGGGGTTGTGCTGGCATCTGAGCACCTTGAAAGACCATAATGCGTCGTAATATTGTTGATCGACCAATTGGAATCCCTAGTCTTCATATATAAGAGTATCCGGTTGATATTAAATTAAAAGTGGCTGGACGCAAAAATCGCAGGCATGAGTAACTTTTGTATCCTGCTATATACCACCATATTCACGGTGTTCCATAATCACCTTACATAGTTCGTACAATTAATTATGTAAAAACAGGACGATAATGCTTCAAAAGTAGTTGATAGAGTTTGCTAGTTCCCCAAATCCTCCGCAGAATAAGTGTTCTAAATCAATTTTGCCATCCCAAGAGAGTAAAATCTCGGCTATTTTTGGATGGGTGAACGAAGCACAACCTACACAGCCCACATTTAAAATTTCATAGGAAAATATTCATTTGTTCGCAAGTTACAGCTTCTCTTCTGAAAGCTGCTCTTCATGAAGAGCTAGACCGACCGAGTCATTCTTCATGAAGAGAGAATGAGAGGGAGGGGAAAATCGTCTCTTCATTCTCCCTTCTTCTCTTCATTTGCCAGCCCTAATCTCGACCACTTCGACCTTGTATGCTATCGGTACGCGCTTGTCCCGCTTTCTCGTAATCACAGATTCGTCGTTGACAAAGAAGAATGAATCTCCTTGCACCAATGGACAATACGGTTCAAAGGAAGAGCTATCGTTCAATTTCAAATCAGCGTATATTTTAGCATCTCTGAAATTAATGTTATGGGAAAGATTAGTATTGAAAACACCTGTGCACTATGAAAACGCATTTGATGAATAGACAATTGAAATGTTTAAGTTCCAATTCCCAGTAGAAAATTCGTCCTGAAAGTATTGGCAAAATTCCACAAAGCATTGAAAGAATTAACCGCTTGCGGTTAGAGAGCATATCGGCCTGTGATTTTCGAACCGCTCGAGTAAAGTGAACGTCGGTGAAGCAGCATTCTGAATAAATACTTGAGAACAAAAATGGTTGGTTTCCTATTTGCCGATAGTTAGGGCCCAATAGTAGGCAGCAATTGTACAATGGAATGTCTTCGCAAAAAGAAGTGACGGAGATATGCTTTCGACCGAACGAAATATTGATAATGCTCACCGCTTCCAAAATAGCCTTGCTCTTCGCCTCCACTGTGGCCATCACTGAATTCATCCTTTCGAGATCTTTCATTGTTTTCTTCGCACTGTCAATCGTCAATCTTAATTCCGCCACGACCGAGTCGCGCAGCTCCGTGTGTTCTCGGACGATCCTCTGAGTGTTCTCTTCTCGCGCAGCTATCTTCAGGTCCGATGCCTGGGAATAAATTTCATCGACCATATGGCAACATGATCCTCACACATAAGTTTCCTTGTACGATGTCAGATGGAGTAACGTTGAGATCCAGTTGATCTACAGCCGGGAGTTCGGGACTTTCTCGGGACTGTGATTCGGCACAGAGATTGGTAAACAGCGAATCGAGCCGCACGGCACACATGTGAGTCATTCCTTTTTCGTCCTCGGTGTTTTGATCTTCCTAAAATAGTCAATCAAGCAACATCTTTATGTTGTAGAATTTCTGCATCGGTATTACCGGAAATGTCTATATTCTCTAGAGTGTCTGTCAGGAGGAATATCTGGATCAATACCTTTGGAATACATCTTGTCAAAATGAGAATTCCACCGGCGACGTCAACAATGTGAACGCAGTTGTAAGGCGGCGGATGGTTAGGACAGCGGCTGGGAGAATAAGAAGAAGTATCGTGAGATTATTTTCCATTCCACTCGTATCTGACCTTTGACGAACGTTCGAGGAGGCGGAGAAGGGAAGAGGCCGGGAGGAGATGGTAGATCAAGCATCCTCCTCCCCCTTCCTCTTCCCTCCCTCTCTCCCAGACAATCAATAGCTCGCTAACCAGCATATTGAGTTTGCTGAGCATTTCAAACGCACGATACAACATCTGATGAATATGCAAAACTCATACACTCACCGTAGCGTGGCAGTGTCGATGCTTCTTGTATTAGTGTTGACAGCATATATAATTTCGTAAGTTCGATCGAAGAGATAGATAACGTCAAGCTCCTCACGAGCGAGTATAGAAAGGCTTAAGAAAGGAGTGACATTCGTTTAACAGAGTGCTCGAAGACATTTCGCACAGGCACCCCATGACACTTTCGAAGGCTAAATAATTACAGGGTGCGGCAAAAGTATTGTCCCAAAAGTATTCAATCATATCTCATGAACGTCTCAAAGACATGCAACCCGTCTGTGACCAAATATTGTTGAGTACACGTAGACTTTACCGTAGCACAATAACTGATGTTTACTAAGTCCGTTTTCTAAAGCTGAATTATTTTCGATTTCCAATAATGTTACTTTGCGTCGCGAGCTTTCTCGAGGGAAAAACAATTTTTTATTTGATCTGGATTGTATCCCTAAGATTTCAAATATGGAGTATGGAGCCTCATCACCCTTCTTTCGTATCCCGGTGAGAAATAGATAGTATTCTTCCTTCAGCGTTAGTAGGGACTATTACAGTGGACCACTCGAGGTCGCGAGATCCACCACTTCAAAAATCGGTTTTCTAATTTTTATGTTAAGACTGAAGCCATAGCTCCCAAACTTAAAAAAACAATTATCAAAATAATTTAATGATTTTTCAACGGTTAATCTAATTAGTTGGCTAATGTTATGTAGAAGTTTTAGAATATTCTTTTTTTGTGAAAAACGCTGAATCCCGCCAATGTCAAAAATTATTCTGACGTGGAACAAAATTTCTTTAGGGAATAAACTATCCGATAAATATCTATGATGGTTGCATATCCTAGGAAAAATATGAAGACTTGTCTATCTCAGTCGCTGCGACAATGGGACTCAATGAATTAATAGAACAGTAGGTGTGCGCCGTTTAAAAATTTTCGTTCAAAAATCATATTGCGATTGAAAGGTAAATCAAGGCCATCCAATTTGCATGATAATTCAGTTTCATGTATAGTCTTCCTAGGAAAAATTCAATCATTGTATTATCTTTCTACACCGAGGACTTACAACACTGCAAAAAATTGCAATTCGAGAGTGTTTACACCCACCCTACCCTATTCGAATCTTTTAAACTAATACTACGCATCAATCGATTGACTGTAATATTTAAAATTTCTACCATGTATAGCTCGGTACCTAAGCAATATTATGCTAAAGGCTGGGGCTTAGATGTTCATGGGAGGTGACGTAGCAATAACTATTACGATGGGACAATACTTTTGCCGCACCCTGTAGAATTTTCGTTTCAACGATTCTCTGTTTTCCAAAGATACCCTGTAGGAAAGGCACCGATAGAGGGAAAAACTGGTAATGAAGATACGGCGCAAACAAATCGGCAAGCGCCTCTCGCTTATAGTAATTGACAAATCATTCGTGCCTCTCCTTCTCCATCGAAGCGATCTTCAGCCGTAGCTTTTCTATTCCATCTTCGTGAACGAGACTATTGTCGGCGTATGTATTTACGATCAGATAGAATCGGTTTCTGAAATTAGGTACTTTTTAATTTGAAGAACGTTTACTTATTAGTTTTTTCACAAAACTCACCTATGTACAAACCATCGAAAATTTTTGAGAAATGTATAGAAACCCCAGAAGCCAGAGGACACTTTTCTCTTCAGAACCTCCGTTTCTATAGTGATAACGAGGCGGTTCTTTTCGCCTTCATCGTAGGGCAAGTCGAGACGTTGGACAACCAAACGATGTGATTGAATTGATACGAAGTACGGCTGGCATTGCGAGTTCGCAACGGTCGAGATTCCGAGTGAAATCTGAAGAAAGTCGGTATGTGTTTAAATACAATTTACAAAGTGCTTAGATTATGCGAGCGATATCTACCATGAAAAAAATAAATAAAGTACCTTTCGAATGTCTTTCACTTCAATTTTCACTGTGTAATCGGGCATTTCTTTCACCGTAAATTTGTAAACAATCCGTAGCCTGAGGCCTTTCTGAAATATTGAATCGAAGAATATGTAAAGAAGAAAACCATTTAAAAAGCATTCATACATAGGTAGAGACATTCCTAATAATGATCAACGATTCTCCATAAATGGAGGGCAGTTCCAGTGGAATGAATTCTTTGCCTAAATTTCGCGGAAGAACGGCTCGAACTTTTTCGTTTCTAAAATTTGAATAAAACTCGAATTCGCGATAATAAAATCTATGAATAAAACCGATACGTTTACCTGTGGTAAACGAAGACTTCATAAATACGACATACGTCCCCAACCCAGTAGAATATTGTTCCTGTAACAGATTTATTCGGTTGCAAGTTCGGGATCGGGGAATCCGATCGCTATTTTCTCCTTTTCCACTCTATCTAGCACCTGCTCAAATACAGAAAGCCCCTACAAACCATTGGAAGTAATGGCGCAATTAGTGTCTTCCCGTCCAGTCTTCTTAAATCGCGCAAGTTCGTGAAAAGAAGGCAAGTTGTCAGCCATCGCCGAGGTACAATGATTTATCGTCAAATCTAGAATTCTGAATGGACAGTTTCACTTGAGTAAAAATCGATAATACAGATAAAATAGCTAAAAATTAAGATGTGCGTGTGAGAACTAGCAGTCCATTAATCCGTGTGCCAACCTTGTTATCAAGAATATTATCGATAATGAGTCACCGATGATCACGATAAGCCGCATGCCGCAATCATTCGTCTTTCTATCATTACTCATCGATCTGATCACGCTCTCTTAAGGATCGAGAATTGTATGTATAATTCCTTTTTTCTCGTTTAATTCTCCATATCAACATTTAATTATTGTACAGAAGCATAACGTTGCATAGTACACATTGAAATCAATTTTTTGGTCATACCCATTGTTTTATTTCTGAAACACACTTAATTTCAAAACTGTCAATACATATGAAGCAATTAAATTTTAAGCGAACTAAATGTGTTTTCCTTTTCATCTCCCCTGAAACAATATCATTGCATTGCAAATATGAGAATATTTATCATGTTCAATCAAGAACTGATTAAAAACAATCAAAAACTATCAACAAATACTTTAAACATTGTTATAATTAGTTGCTGCAGTCGTGGATACTCAACTGAAAAGATATAATTGTTGTCGACTCTTACTTGAATGTTCGAAAAGTTTCTTACAAGAGTGCTAGAATGCGCGCAACTTGAGTGAGGCAAGTGCCGTTTTGTCCACGCTAAACCGTAATGTGTTTCATCATGACTACCGGTAGCCCAGTACCCTAACAATGAGCACTCGTAGCCATGCAAATGACCAGATTACTGGTCAACCAGCAGCCCCGTGAACCCATCGGAAGTTTCTAACAATAAGGGAATGCTTCATTCAATAATTGTCTCTCCATTGCGCTCCCTCTTTCTCGTTTCCGAGTTATGAATGCAGAGACAGCTACCCATTTAATATACTCATTGTACTCATTGCCAGTCTCACCAGCTCGAGTAGTCGCCTATTCCTCTGCTCCAAAGTGTCGATAGTCTGTTTCAGCGAAGCAATCGTGTTCTGATTATCCTCCAATTCTCTCCTAAGCCAATTGCGGGTAGCCGGCGGAATATCTTCTTGGAGAAATGCGAGAGCCGCCTGTGAAAAGCGTTCTTTAAAATCAGACATCCACTTTTTGGCCGAAAGTCGTAGTCTAATATGACTCAGAATAATTGCAAAACGAAACTGTCAGCATAGTTTGAGGCAAATCAGCTTACCGCGGTTCTGTTCAATGTGTCGACAGCTTCATCTCTGTGAGTGGCCATGCTTTTGGCCTCTTCGTTTGGCCCTGATCGATTGCGGGCGTCTACCTGTGTGATTCGTTGTGGGTAGCAACAACATCAAATGAAAATGCACAGAATGAACAAATGGAAACCTACTACACGCTCGGGATACGGTATCGACATAGCAGTTTCCACTCCTGCCACGCTCGCTGACATGTCGAAGTCATAATGGATTGGCTGATAATGAACACATTTAGAATACAAGCTAAAATTTTGATTGTAGCTCACTACTAGAGTGTGAAAAACGGAATAATCATTTGCTTCATTCCGCGTTCTCCCACTTTCGTAGAGCTGCTTCGCAAATGATTGCGAACGAAGCAATCATTTGCGAGACTATTTGCAACTATTTGCGTCTCACTCATTCTTGTCTCCTTTGGCAAGAATGAGTCGGTCACAGCGTGTCAGGCGGGGGAAAAAGGTTCATATTTGTGGCGGAGTAATTTTTCGTCCTATCACTCTAGCGACTCTCGAGACACCGAGTCGGTCGGTGGAGAATGTGTTGAATTTCTCACAACTCTTCTCCTTTTCTCTTATTCGAATGGTGAAACATATTGTTAAACCTATTTCAACAGATTGAAAAAAGCGCATACCAAAAAAAGGACTTCAATACTGAGTGAAACATAGTCAAATTCCGTTGTTTTTCACCAAACATTGATTTTTTTCGATAGTCTGCGGGAAATAACGCATTGGAGAGCTCAGATACCAAATTCAAATTTTTAGAGGTAGTGTTTGAGGCTGAAAAGGCCCGAAAAACACGCAAAAACATAACAAATCGGTCAATTTGATCACAAACCCTTGAATTTTTCGACCTGGGAGAAAGCTATCGATATGCGGTTTGTGCAGAAAGTCGGGGAAAGTCTTTTCCCAGCTTCTGATGGGCGCCGATTTTTCAATTTCGATCTCATGCCTTAGTAGCAATTAGAAACGCCCCCAAAAACAACGCGAAAATTCGCAAAATCTATCATTTTGGCTACAAACCCTTGAATTTTTCGACCTGGGAGAAAGCTATCGATATGCGGTTTGTGCAGAAAGTCGGGGAAAGTCTTTCCCCAACTTCTGATGGGCGTCGATTTTTCAATTTCGATCTCATGCCTTAGTAGCAATTAGAAACGCCCCCAAAAACAACGCGAAAATTCGCAAAATCTATCATTTTGGCTACAAACCCTTGAATTTTTCGACCTGGGAGAAAGCTATCGATATGCGGTTTGTGCAGATAGTCGGGGAAAGGCTTTCCCCAACTTCTGAAGGGCTTCGATTTTTCAATTTCGATCTAGTTAAAACGCAGTCTCTGTAAGAACGCAGGGAATGGGGGTGATAGTGGCACAACTCCGTCATAATGATCGCCCAGTGCTCAAACTTCACCAACATGACCCCTAGGGCTGAAATAGACGATTTTTGAACTTTGGTCCCGAAATATTGATCTTTGATCTTTGAAAAAAATTTCAAGTAACCCTATCGTGTGATAGTTCATTCGAAAGAGCATAAAAAGTTATGTTATTTTCCAAAATTTCGTGCATTTTCGATGATCCATATTCGAGAAACATAATGAAATG
>LS488125.1:222528-238183 GCA_900490705.1 Pristionchus arcanus | reverse complement strand
GTTTGCAAATGACTGGTCAAGCTTTCGCAAGCGTTTGCAGATGACTGGGATAAAACCTTAATACGACACCTAGCGAACGAGCGAGCGCAGCGCTATTCACCTAAAAAAATGAAACTTAAAAATACACTTTCACGATCGCGGAAAGCTCGTGAGAAATAGTGCGTTTGCAAATGACTGGTCAAGCGTTGCGAAGCGTTTGCAGATGACTGGGATAACCCGGCGACACCTAGCAAACGGAGCGAGCGCAGCGAGCGTAGTTTGCTAGTTTTATAATTTACGTATTGATGATTGTATTGTTGTCCCATAGCCTTAATCCCTCCATAAGCCGCCCGCCCATCTGAGATGATGGTTGTTCCTGAATTATGACCCCCTCAACACATTCCTTTTCTTTTTGTCTTTTCATAAAAGTCATGAAATACAAAACGAAGTTGAAACCATTTAATGGTAATGGGATCTTTCTTACAATTACAATTACAATTACAATTATTTATCCACCAGGAGTTAGGTATGTTTTAATAGCTAGGATTCTTCGGTAGATTTCGGTGGAGGTCCGTCGTCATGTGGACGATTCGGTTTGGGGGTGGGGCTTCGGGGGGAAGCAGCAGGTTGGTATAAATATTAGAGTCGCAATAGAGATTGAGAAGAGAAAGATACAGATGGGATAGAGAGAACATGAGATCGGATTTCTAAAACAAACAAACAAAAAAACAACTAGATAACTGACAATAAACAATTTACGAAATACTAATAAAGGCGATCTCTTCTAGGTACTGTCGTCTAGACGGCTCAACAGGAAAGCTATTATTATTACTGCAAGTTAAGAATCCGAAAGACGGAACTAGTGTCGGCAATCGGCATTCTTAAAGATGTTTTTTTCGAGAAGCGGTCTCCGCATTTTGCACACTCTTTCGCCGATTAGAGAGAGATGATAGAACACGCGAAATGAAGAGAATGCGACACATATTTTGAAGGCAGTCTCACCAATTCGAGCATTATACGCTTATTCTCCAGCAATTGTGATCTGGATGTCCTCGAATGCTTTCCGAAGCTAATTGCGAGTGGCTGGAGGATAAATTTCTTGCAGAAACTCCGTGGGCAAATCTAGGAGCAGAGTGGTCTGTGATAAAGATCATTATTCTCACTGTTCGTCCGAGAATTTAAGTCCACAGTGGAATGAGAACTGTAAGCAAAATTCAAGAACGATGAGCCTACCACCATTCTATTGAGTGTATCAGCCTTCTCCTTCCTTTGAGCGCAGGCATCTTTCATTTGGCCCTTGTGGATTGCTCGCTTCGACCTGAGTGTTTCAAGTTTCAAAGGATTTAAAAAAAATAGTAAAGTATACGTCCAATGATGACAGAATCACAAGCCCTTATTCCTTATCATTTCCTAGGCGTCACCGCTTCGCAAATACGCACACCCATTGAGCACATTCAATGCACATGTCATAATATCGAATTCAGATCGGTACAACTATTAAGGACGAAAAGTATGTAAACAAGTACCTATGAGAACTGCAAAATATACCTGAAATTAGCGAATCAGGTTCACATCCGAAAATCAAAACTCCCAATTGTAAGCCAAGTGCATTATAAAATCGAAAGACCGAATTGTAAGCCTTGCCCATTCCTTATCATCTCTGAGGCGTCAGCGCTTCGCAAATAACGTACATGCGCATATTCAGCACCGTCACTGTACTTGGACAACTGATTGGCAGTATTACTTGAGAAGCATTGCTTGTATAAAGTCACTGCAAGAACATCACAATTCATCCATAATATTGTAATCAGAATCGCCTTTGAGAATCAAAAAGTGCCAATTGTAAGCCTTGCCCATTCCTTATCATTCTCTGAGGCGTCACCACATCGACAAATACGCGCGCCCATTCAATACAGTGATCATGTTGCGCTATCGAAAATCTATTTAATAGTGACGAACAGTTTGCGTATAATATTGGAACAGTACATCACAATTTATACAAAAGACTCTAATCAGAAGACCATTATAAAATCGAAAGACCAAATTGTAAGCCTTGCCCATTCCTTATCATCTCAGAGGCGTCACCACATCGGCAAATACGCGCGCCCATTCAACACAGTGATCATGTCGCAATACTGGAGCGAGTATACACGGGTGCTTTCCTCTCCGGTAAGTACTCTTTTGTCTCATTTTCTGCTTATCGAAAGTTACGTGAAATATTTAATGCGCATACTCGGCTCTAGTAAGCGCTGTTCACGGTTAACTTTGTGTATTTTTTTGATTAATTTCTTGGTTCAATGATTTATGAATACCTCCGTTTATTCACTTTGATTATTACACTCAGCAGGAGTGCGCTGGGTAAGTAACTCAACAAAGATATCTGAAATTGTTAGGACGTGTATCGTAATTGAATCCCTGACCCTGGACATTATTCATTTCCGGAATTGTTGATACACTAGCGAAAGCCAGGAAAATCCCTAACCATCCTAGAGCGAGGCTATTTTTACTTCCCCCTTTGTGTTGATACATAATTCAACATTATAGTGTTTCCGCTCATGACTCAGTGTTAATTTATTCGTCAATCTGTGTTGTTTTCAAATGTTTTCGAGCCATCCCGAGGATTAGTCTGTGAATGATCTAGCGAATACGTTACATTTCCTTTCCACTTCAAGCACAACAACGAAGTTCTATGGATTTCTCGTCCAATTCTTTTCTAGTATCTAGTATAGTTTTTTTCTGATCACTTTGCAGCTTTTTATAGCATCCATCGATGAGCACTTCGGAACTTTTTATAGTATCGATGATCAATTTGCAACTTTCCTTTCCTTTTCACATCAAACAAACTTTTCATTTATTTTCATATATTTATCTGATGAGAACTTTCCTAATATTTTTCGGTAGGATTCTAGGAAAGAACATTTACTGTTCTGCGTTGACTCACTTCCAACATGTTTATCTTTATTCTATTTGGAACAATGCAGGGTTTACCTCTGCGTTTCACCTTTTTTTTGGGATTTTTCTTCAACATGACTTCCTCCTTCACTCTCCTCCTCTTCACTCTCCATCTCCCTCTCCACTCTCCCCTCTCTTCTCTCTTCCCGAATAGAGTGCGAGTGCAACACAGATAGCAATGGAGAAAACGAGAGATACCGCTCAAAAGAGTGCTTGGATACCCCTCAGAGCATGTTGCTATGCAAACTCATTGCCCTCTCACGAGCCCCTATCTCTCGCCTCGATGGGCTACTCTCAACAAGACTCTCGTGTTACTACTCGACAAGTGTCCACAAATCCCCTCAGACCCAAGTTACTCCATTTCATCCTTGACCACTCCACTATCCATCTTTTCTTCCGGGGCACCAGCCTACACATCTTTCTCCTCCACATCTCAAGCCTTCGTTCCGGTTGATCACTCTTCAGAGTCAGATCTCAGTCGACAGGTCTCTCTTCCACGCTATCCTAAGACTCGAAGAAACTACTCACCGCAAGTATTCCCACAGTCCGTCAAGCTTCCCTTCCCGGCTGGCACTACGCTGATTCACATCTCTCTTCGAACACCAACCATCGAGGCGCTCGTAATTATTCCGTCTAGATACGAGTCGCCCGGGCCACCATTTTCTCCTGGCAGACTCCTCCTTGAATACTGCCGAGAGTGCGCGAAATCGCGTCTGACCCTCTCGATTTATCGTGATCCCTCGCCCTGTCTGACCGGATTGGCAGAGGGAAAGGGACGATCCCCACCCCTGTTTCGATGAATCTCCGTCTGCCAGTCTCGCTAATCTCTCTACAACTGCTCGCCGCGCGATCTCCATTCAGGGTATTTTTGACTGTCGTTGTGCGATTTATTTCGTAAATATATGATACTGATTCGGACCAGAATACCCAAGCTCAAAACTCCTAAGCAGTGATCTTTCAGATATTTGATTTCGTTAGTAATTTGGATTGCTAATCATGATATTTTGCAGAAAATGCGGAGCAAGCAAGTGCAGCATGCTGTTGCTGGCATTGCTGTCTTCCTATCGCTACTGATGCTGTACTCTGCGTTTAGAGGAGTGAGTATTCTGCTCTATACTATTTGATTTCTGGGATTGCGCACGCACGCCTCATGTAAGATATACTGGATTGGATTAGTGAGCTTGTGACTGCTAGATCACTGCTAATGCTGTCTTCCTTTCGCTACTGATGCTGTACTCGGCGTTTAGGGGGGTGAGTTGGAATCGCTTCTTTGATCCTGCATAGTGGTTGTTTGAATTCTGAAAATCCTTGTGTTGCCGTTGTGGTGTATGTTTCAAATATAAATTAAGAAAATGATAATTTTCGTTTAGAAATGCCAGATTTATGCATTTTTCCTTTATTGTGATCGAACGTGATTGTAACTGCTAGAGCAATACACGATAGGGTATCGTCGTACAGTAGTAATCATGCAATACGTTTATAGCGGTTAGTATTGTGCTGTGTGATTTCAACTGCTTGACTTGTGAACCACGCCCAGGGTGCACATACCGATACTTTGGGGATTATCCCGTCCTCGTTATTTGTGGGCAGGTAAGCTATGCTCACATTTAGCGCACACATGAGTAATACAAAGATTGAAGATAAACTTCGCGACAAAACATACTTCTGTACATCGCGATTCCACAAGCACTAATGCAACATCCATGCACTGCCTGAGTTAACATTGTTGCTGAGGCTCTTCTCGTGATTATGGGAAGTGTGTGTGTTTATATTTCATGCTTCCAACTCGCAACACACAGCCTAACACGCTACAATTCCCACATATGCATGAGTCATGAGTGCGCACTTTATGGCTGTAATAGTGCAGACCATTCAAGCACATTACATACATTGAACATTCTAAATACCGGCAGAGTCAGCTCAATGGCAGTACTCAATGGGTGCTTGATTCCAACTAGCAACACACATCCTAACACTCGCTCAATACACATATCATACCCATGAATGAGTCATAAGCGCGCGCTTACGCGTTTGTGTGTTGTGAGTCTACGGGCGTGGCTAGCTTCAATTTGATAGGAGACTAGCAAACTCTAAACTCTCTCCTTTTCGCACACTATCTCTCCCCTTTCTTGAGCATGAATTCTTGTCTTTCCATGGGCTTTACTCTCTGGTGAATCAGATAAAGTGAGAGAGTTGAGAGAGGCAGAATCACGTGAATCGTTGCCTCCTTTCCTCGTGCTCTCTCACACCCGCCTTCTCTCGGGCATGAGTATTCTTTTCTACGCTGTATGCAGAAAGCCTTCTAGTCTATCAGAAAAACGAAAAGGTTGCCTTTTCGTGGCCGAAATGGGAGAGGCTGCTCTATGAGAATCGTTGCAGTGGTCAACGCCGGGCGTGGCTGCCAGCCTATCCGATCCGAAGCCGCTGCATCCGAAAGCTGTGGCTGCAGCGACGGTCAAAGATTCAAAAGGTACAGAAATCGAAATAGGGCGGAGAAATTGAAACAACGATAACAATGCATGAATGAGGATGTGTATGCCTTTTCTGAATGAAACAGACGAGTGATGTCGTCCGTTGTTCGCACAACGCACCTCACAAAATATTTGTTGACAAGGAATGCGTTAGAACAACAGGAAGTGAAGCTGCACCATGCAATCGTTGTATGGCGTATTCATTAAGTGCTCCATTTCCATGAAGAATTTCGACCTCTCCTCATCTAGCAATCACTGACTGAACTGATAAATTGATTCATCGCAGGCCCGCCTGAACCTGAACCAGCAGGCGACGTCGATGAGGAAGCGGACACCCTTCCTCCATTCAAGCCGTCCGCCTTGGGGCAGCCCTATTATGTGTACCCGAAAGCGCGGACGAATACGAGGTGAAATTTTTTTTTGAGATTATCGTCTCTCATTCCCGGTACTCTCTCACCGGTCAGAGTGACGAGAGATTTTGTGAACCATTAGGTGAGATCCCAGTTCGCAGAGGTGATCACAGAGGCCAATACTGCGCCCTTGAAATCATTAAACCGCACTACCCTACGGCTAGACAGCTAGTGGATGTCTTCACAACGAGACGGATAGTGTGGGTAGACAAGCCCAATCAATATTCATGTGATTTCTAGGAAGCGAGAACGAACACTTGATACACTTTCTTTCTGCATTTGGCAGAGCTGAAAAGATTATGCGATGATCTCGCGATCGCATTTCAAGTGCATGAGAGTAATAAAATCGTAACTGCAGAGTTAAAAAGGATAGTTCTTTGCTTGAAAAAATGAGCTGTTGCAGAAAGAAACACGTTCAAAATAGGAATAAACAACGCACTGCCTAAATAATTAATTAAAGAATTATTTAAAATTATTTCAATTAACAATATTCCAGTTTTTCCGTGACCATCGTCATTGTCGTCACATTACGTTACATTAGATATCATTGAAATCAGAAATCAGGGCCTTACGGTTGGCATTCGTTGTTAGGGGAAATGGCTTGTGCAATGAGTAAAGTGTCAAAAATAGTTCAGGTCCATGACAATAACTTTCTTTCTAGTATCTCCGTGACCATTGTCATCGTCGTCACAGCCGGCACGAAGTTGGCGGCATTCGCAACGGCGTTGAATAGGTTATTATTATTGTTTTTATTTTCATAAACATTCACGGGATGTGGTTTATGACATGTTATTGTTACCAACAATTCAAAGGGGCATTGATCTTAGAATTTTATTCGGAATTTGAGAAATGTTTGAAACATATTTGATAAGAAAATCGGAACGAGAATACTGTAGCAATGATGCTGCTCCCCTCTTCAATATCTGTTCAATATCATAAAATGCAGCCGAAAATATTCTGATTTTAAAAATTTAAATATTGAAAATATTTAAAAAAAAAAAACTTTAAAATTTCAGCGTTCAATGCTACGCGGCACTCCATGGGTACACTGTCGCCGTCGATTTCGATGATAAATTCAAGGAGTGCGCAGTGCACAAGGATGTTCGTTTATGGTTTTGTTTGTTTTTAATTGTTTTCTCGGTCTGGCCACGCAATAGTGCAAAGCAAGCACACTGCCCATACTTGTGTTCACTTTGAAACATAACTGATCGAAGATGTTAGAAAATTAATTTGAAAAAAAATAATTCCAGAAATTCTTCCGTCGTCATTGCCACACGCACAAGCTGATGCAGACGCAGGTATTTATCCTAATTATTATTCTATCGTACATCGCTCTCATAACCGAACAAACGGCCTTTTCTACCTTTTTTGCCTTTTTTTCCTTTGGGCGAATACGCACTGAATATTCTTGTTTTTTGTTTCATATTTTTTGTCCACCCCGATAAGTGGACGAATACAAAAATTGGCCGGTGAAATATTATTTTAAATGGGTGAACAATTACAGCCGTTGTACACAAAAAGTACAGAAAATTAGTGATGACATTGTGATTACGGTAGAGCCGTATTTTCATTGAAAATAGAGACAACGGCTCTCGTGTTTCACCCATTTAAAGTAATATTTCACCGGCCAATTTTTGTATTCGTCCACTTATCGGTGTGGACAAAAAATATGAAACAAAATACAAGAATATTCAGCGCGTATTCGCCTAAAGGAAAAAAAAAGGTAGAAAAGGCCGTTTGTTCGGTTATGGGAGCGATGTACGATAAATTCTCAATTAATTATCCAAAATCACTCATTGGTTAATTATCGTGAGATTATTTTCCATTCCACTCGCATCTGACCTTTGACGAACGTTCGAGGGGGAAGAGGCCGGGAGGAGGCGGTAGATCAACTGTCCTCTTCCCCCTTCCTCTCTCCCAAACAATCAATAGCTCGCTAACCAGCAGATCTCATTTGCTGAGCATTTCAAACGCACGATAGTTATAATAATTATTAATTAATTCAGATCAACGAAGGCGACTGGGCGCTGTTCATCGATGGAGACGTGGGCGTCGTGAACCCGAAACAGTTCGTGAATATATTGCATTTTCCTTTTCTTTATTGTTTCTAAACCCCATCATTCTCTCGATATTTCGTTTTTTTTCACGCGCTTGGAGACGAAGCAATTCGTCTTTTGTTTTGGTGAAAATAGGTTCAAGTTATTGAATGTGTTACCTCGGCTTTGAATGCAACAGACGACTAATGGAGGGGTTTCGGGAATTACAGTTGTTGTGGAAATTAATCCAATAATTTCCAGTCTGATCGAAGAGTACATGGAAGAGGGCTACGAGATCTACCTATTCGATCGGTTCTACAACTGGGAGGTACGATATTTCATCGAATACAACGAGTAAAAAAATTGTTAATCATAAATATTGAATATTTAAAATTGATCATTGAACAATTATAATCTTTCGAAAACCATCGTGGTTATCTTGAACATTATGAAAGTATTGTTTTGAAACCGAGAGAAATAGCAGAATCAAGAATGAGAAACTCTAGCGGCATTTGTGATTCGCATGAAATATATTCCGAATAGAGATTAGTGCCAAATTTTTTGTTTTCATAAACATCATCTTAAAAATATTGTCAATTTTCCAGTACGCCGCCCTCTCGTACCTCGTGAAGAACAACAAGCGGGGCAGGGGATGGGTGGAGGAGTTCTCGCGGTTCGAATTCAAGGTGGGTTGACAAGTTTCGTTTCGAGATCCAGCCCGGTATCGTCTATCGCTCATTCATTGCTAACCGGCTGGGACGAGAGATTCTGGGAATACTGATGAATTTTATATGCATATGGGATTGGAGTTTTCGCGGTTCGAGTTCAAGGTTCGATGTACAGCTCGAGAAATGATACCGCCGTCTCTTCATTTTACACACTCTCTCGCTTCTATGACCGGTGAGAGAGTGTGAGGAATGAAGAGACGTCGGCTCATTTCTCGAGCTCTAGTTCGATGGAGATGCTTACGTTACTAATTAAAGACCAAGTCTTGTGGCTATCGGTCTATAAATAGAGGCTGCAGAAATTCTGAAATCGAACCAGCAAATCTGGATTGAAAGCTCACTCAGGAAGTATTCAGAATATGTTTCACATGTAAGCCAAATATCGATGGAGGCTTCAAACACCGATTTTTCTCATTTTCTTCAGGAACAAATATAATAGTTCTAATCAATCGAATCAATATTTCAAAACAGTTCAGTGTTTCCATAGTTATCTTCCATTCCAGTTACCCTCCTCCTTCCACGGCACCGACAACGGCGCCCTCCATCCCTTCCTCATGCACTATCTCGTTCCCGAGACGAGGGATGAGAAGACGAGGAGCAGGTAACTTTCCTTTTTTTCGCTATTTTTTTATACTGAAAATTTGGTCACAGCCCTTTCCTATATTTGAAAGTCGTCCCGAAAACTAGTGCGTTCCTCATGCACTATCTAGTGCCCGAGACGAGAGATGAGAAGACGAGGAGCAGGTAGTTTATATTGTTTGTCTTTCTGAAGCGTCAGTCTCCTGTATTGAAAACTCGCTCTTGAATGCAACCAGAAAGCGTTATTTCCACAACTGAGAACAACGAGACACCGTTATCCAGAATATATTCAGAACGGCGGCCCTCTGTCTCTCCTTGTGGAAGCGATCGGCCGGGTACGAGGACTTGTTCGGCATGCAGGCATGCACGAGAATGGTTACTGCTTTTCTTTTTTTTAACCAAATATAACGAGTAAATCTCAGTGAGTCCCATGGATAAGCACACATACTAGGTGTGAAACTCAACAAAATTTTTTAACGTCAGTGAAAGACGATCGAAAAAGTTTCGAAATGTCTTGCCGGTCAAAATTCATTCGCGCCTTCCAATTCTCAAAAATGTAATACGGATATCGTTCAAGAAGCAACAAAAAATCGCAGGTAATCGGCGAGCGCACGCACTTCCCCGAGCACAAAGTGAAGATCTATCAGAAGGTGAGCGAAGTGGAATCACGTGATTACGATTCGGAAACTGGCCTCTCTTTATTATGTATCCAGAGAGAAGTGCGTTCGGATTTCTCGTCACTAACCGAATCCAATCCTGTTTCATCCTCAAAATATTTAGACTAGAGTATTAGGCTGATGTGTTTCATCGATCTCTAATAATGCGTTAAATTCGATACAATTCGATATGATGCGAAGAGGTTGCCGGAAAAATAACTTTTACTCCCCACTTGGAAGCAAACAATTTGGAAGCATCCCTATGCCGTTATTGGTCAAATGCAGCTTTTCTCATTATCGTAAAACCTTTTCCATGACTTATTTTACATTAATAATATTATTATATTTTAGGGCGACGGTTGGGCGCACGATCTGTGGATCTTCCATTCGCACTGGGCTACGGACGACTTCATGATGCACTCTCTGAAAGAGGAGGTTGATATTTCTATAAACTTACTATTCAGAATTTGTGAGCTTCATGAGCAGTAGAAATGGAATTAGAAAGAGAAAATGTATAAAAAATATGTTTCATCGGCCTCATAAAAGGTGATATGTACAAATGTTTCAATAAACGGCTGAACACCATGACTGAGTAGAGTTTAATTTCAAAACTTCCCGCCTACCAATGTCCAAGTGCCCCAGATACGCTGATAGTATGATTGTCATAATAGGAAAAATCTAAGTCCCATTCCAGAACTTCAAGCCGTTCCCTGCGGATGACGCTGGGCAGAAGCGCTGTCGTGATTCCCTTCTGAACTACGATGCGAATGATGCCTGTCACGTGGTCTTTCCCGTTCTGAGGAAACTGAACGTGGAGAAGTGCAAGGTAAATACTTTTTTTGACAATTTGCGTGGTGGGCTCTGAAGTCGATCAAAGTTCGTATGAGAAAACGATTTATTATTACGCCGAATGAAATGAGTTTCATCAAGCTCATAAAAATCGTTCAACAAGAGGTTCGTCAATATATCTCTTTTTTTCCTTTGTCTTTTCCTTGGTCCTTGGTCATCATAAAAATATTTGTTATTGTGAAACAATCAAACAATATGGAAAAAATAGTAATTAATTATTTACAGGCCGGCACAGAGGGTTGGTTGATGGAGGGTCGACTGCAGATTGACAATGAGACAAGAAAGAAGATCTATGACAAGATGGCGTATAGGGTATTGAAGCAGCAGGTGAGCTATTCTTTTTTGAGACATTGGTTGGTCAAAATACTCCGTGCCTCGTGTCTCGTACAAGGTTTCACTATGATGACACATCTATCCAGATTCAGTTGACACCAGAGTTCCAACAAATAACGTAAATGCAAAAGAAACATGTATATTACAGATGGAACTCGTCGGGAAGACGGCCGGAAAAATCGAGAACATTTGATTGCACTTGATTGCATATTGTTAGAAATGCGACGAGGGCAGTTGATATCGATTAGATGTTCCATATTTGATGTTTTATATTTGATGTTGTCTTTCCATTGCCGGTTGTTCACGGGTAATTCACAACAGTATTTCAGTCAGAGAATAAACATTTATTTGAATTTCATTCGAAATTTTATTGAAGCAAGTGGAACATGTTAAACTCTGAATCGACACCGTTCGATAATTATGAACTTGAGCGTTTTGAACCGTGAAAAAAATTTTAATGGTGTATGAGCGCAGTAAATGTGAAGAGATAATTCTACAACGAGCAATCAACAGCGCTGAAGAATCAAAGAGAATTTCATCGACTTGCTCTACCGAATTTATGACACTGGGTCGAATGAGAACACTTGGATGACAAAAATGAATAAAGAATAACTCAAATGAAATAACGATGAATAACGAATAACTACTAACTAATGAATAACTGAATAACTCACCAAAAAAGTAGAATCAACTTACTATAAAAAATGAGGCCGACCGACTGACATTTTATGAAATGTATTCGTCAGAAAGTAACATATGAGCCTAATACTACACAATTTGCCCTTGATGAGTAATGGAATCTTACTCACCTTTTTCAGCTGCTTATAAAGCACGAAGTCGTTATAAGTCTTATCATTCGTGTCCTCACATTGAAACACTCATAAAGTTAGCAATTCATCTGATTCATCTTCGCTTGCATGATTTCTTTGTCTTGTTGTTATATTTTTCTTGCACGCCATTCTTATAGAAAATAAAAATGCATGCAAAACAATTATTGCTTGATGATTAAGGAAAATCACATTCTGGTTATATTTAAAATGTTGTCACTGAGGAAGACGTTCAAACAAATCAACAGAGAGGTAAGTCTACTTGTATAAATATTCAATTAATATTATGGTTAGTATCTATTTTTTAGCATGTATAATTTTAGCCATGGTTCAAAATAGAGGATGTTCGCTCAATATTCGATAAACTCGATTCGACAACTGAAGAAACAGTGACTAAAGAATTCCTTGACTTCAAAGTTTATCTTTCCCATGACGCCATGCAAGTGAGTTCAACTATTCCTTTTTATCATAGATCTTTCCTTTACTAACATCTGATTTCAGGTTGTTTTCTTAATTTTCGAAAATGCAAACGAACGACCTATGCTACACGAGAGCTATGCAAGAATATGTTTTAGGCAGGTATAAAAGTCATCCTTTAATGAATTTACACATCATATTGAGGTGGAAGATGAACTTATCAACAACAAGGGAAAGTCAAAATTCAAACGCCATCTTAGCGTCTGTGCCGAAAAGCTATCCGATCCTACATGCTACATGAACCTGACTTGCAACCGTGCGATGTAAGGAAAAAACATTATTCTCTTTAATTGCGTCTAATTATAGGTTTATCGGTCATCTTTATCTTCAAGACCTTGTGGACTTCACACTAATGATCACACTCATCGAGTATCTGACTAAATCTGCATCATTTATCCCTACGGCAAGCAAAGGATACCTTGCAGTAAGTGCAGTGGGGATGGCTTGGCAAGAAATAACTTTTTCTAATTTCGCGTCACTGCCCGTTGAGCGTTTGAGGAAGTAGGAATGAACTAATCATTTGTTGCAAAACCAGCTTTAGTTCACAATGAAGTGATAAAGCTATCCGTCAATCAAATTCCATTCCTATCGTCGAAGAACCCAGATATTAGACGATAACGCCTGGCATGGTAAATATGATTCATTGTATGCTTCACAGGACGATGACTCACTGCAGTCAGCAGTGCGACTTCTGGAGTTGGTGGGCCGTGCCCTCCACGCGGAAACGCAGCCGGCGTACGATGAATGGGCCGCAGCGGCCGCTGCAGCTGCTGCAAAGGCAGCCGCTCTGCCTATTGGAAAGACATCCCGGCTACCGTCACCGGCTCGAAAAGCCCCCGCACCCGCGCCATTTTCTGTAGAAACAGTGCTGTCCACACTCGAAGCCTCCACGCCATTTGTGAACAGCGCAACAAGGTAGTTTTTGTGGCAAAATTTGTCAATCGAAATGTTTTAGTGCAATGATCGCTCAATTACGCGAAGTGAGCAATAATGGATGGATGCCCAAAGATCTGATCGATTGGTCATCAGATGGACCTTCGAAGCTTGAAGGTAAAGCAATGCAACTGAGTCGAGGCATACCCAACTTCAATTTCAGTTACAGTGTCCAGTAAGGAAGCGATTAAGCCTCCGAAATGCGGCTTTGTTGAAAGCATAAAAAATACGGTGGAAGTCGGAGATGGATCAGCAAATGACGCACAATTTTGGAAATCAAAATTCGAGGAATCGGAGAAGAAATTACAGGAAATGCAGAAGAAATATCGCCAATTGCTCATGATGGTCAGTTTGCCATTAAGAGCAGTTTAAATGTACTTTTTCCAGACCGGCAAGGGAAAACTCATATCAATTCCCACATCGAAATAACGCAACGACCGAAAAAAACAATTCCATTTTACGAGCGATACGATCAACTTTATCGCAACAATATTGAGATTACGACACCAGAATGAAAAATATTTTTCCATGATTCGCATGCATTTTTCGCTGATTTCATTCAATAATTTATATAGTATACCGATATATGAACCGATCCTCTCTCTCTATATTGTATGCATGCCATTCATAACCTCCATTTAAGATATCATAGTAATGTAGCGAAAAAAATCGTACTCGCATCAGTACTATGATACCATGAATCGGTGCTATCGCGATTTATCATCACTCCTCTCTTGTCGAATACCGTATCATAACGGTACCAATATACTTTGCTCATACAGTATGACAATAAATCGAAAACAAGCAAATCTCCCTCCTTTCAACTCAATTAACTCATTTTTACTAATCCCTCCAATTCTGCATCATTCACTTCTAATCCAATCATTCTCCACTCTTTCTCTCTCTATTATTCCACTTATTCTCATTTTACTATTCAATCATTCGGCTTAATAATGCCTATAAAAGCCCGTCGCCACGTCACATTCTCCATTTCCTCCACTTCCTCCATCGACTGCAGTCGCCTCTTCCTCCCTCGCCTCTCCTCTCCTCTCGACACGGTATGTTGGGTATCCCGTGGGATCCACTGAGGATCCACCGGGATCTTGGGTACCCTACCGTAACCCAAATACATTTCAGGATCCGACCCCGAGCACTGATGCGTCGACGCCAGCAACACCACCGCCTCGGTACGGTAACCCCCCCCCCACCTTACCTACCGTATCACTAGTGTAGAACAGTACCCGAACCCTACGATGACCTACCGTACCCCAAGTAATACACGGTGCCCAAGCCAACCCTTACCTACCTTTCCCCTAGTATGGTCCGTTCCTTGACCCCAACAATGACCTACCGTACCCCAGCTATGGTCCGGTACCCGACACCCACTCTGACCTACCGTACCCCTAATATAGTACGGTATCCAACCCGATCCTGACTTACCGTACTCCTACTACGGCACGATAACTGAGATACCGTACCCAGCCTGCGACTAATGCCAGAACCTTCCGTGCCCCGTATGGTCTGGTACTCGTCCCCTACCCTGACCTTTCGTACGCGCTTAAGGTACGGTATCCGACATCCACTCTGACCTACCGTACTCCTCGTACCCCACCTACCCCACCTTGGCCTACCGTACCCCTAGTATTGCATTATACCCGATCCCCAGCCTTGACCAACCATGCACCTGGTATAGTGCGGAATCCGAAAATCAAAACAAACTTACCGAACCCCTATTATGATCGGGTACCCAACCACCACCTGAAATATCGTACGCGAACTATTGTACAGCACTCGACTCCCACCCTGGCCTACCGCTCTGCTAGTATGGCACAATACCCGGCCCACACACTGTCCTACCGTACCCCAAGCATGGCATGGAATAGACTCCCGTTAACCGTTCACATTGTTTAGTTATCCTGTAAAACTACTATTATCAGGAATGACATTTCAGGCGCCCAACTCGTCTGCTCGTCGCATCGGATGCGCCTTCAAGCCCACCAACATGAAGAGCCTCGGCGTCGGCCCCGCATACCACATCCAAGTCATCGAAATGGCCCAGTCCGTTCCTCCTGGAGATATCGCCACCAATGGTTTGTACAGGGAATAGAAAGTGATCTCACAAGTCCTTCTCAATTTTATTCTTCACGATTTTCACGATTCTGATTTGAGCGTATGAGCATTGGTAGTAATCTCATTGAGAATATTGCCGGCGGCCGGTTTCAGATTAGTTTTTGAAAATGAGAAGAATAGATTGAGTAGGGACGAGCCCCTCTCAATTTTATTCTTCACGATTTTCACGATTCTGATTTGAGCGTATGAGCATTGGTAGTAATCTCATTGAGAATATTGCCGGCGGCCGGTTTCAGATTAGTTTTTGAAAATGAGAAGAATAGATTGAGTAGGGACTTCATGAGGGATTATGTGTGGG
>LS488125.1:176827-202915 GCA_900490705.1 Pristionchus arcanus | reverse complement strand
TCCCACGAACCGCGCGGGCGATTATGCAAAGTGAGGAATGAGAGGGGCGCTCTCCTCATTCCGCACGCTCTCTCGCTCGTTGCCTGCTTTTCAGGGTCACTTGGCACGCAGCCAATTGATCATAACTCAGTTCAAACAAAAAATGGTGATTTGGGAGTTTCAAAAGTGTTATCGGGAAACATCAGCCTACCACCTCACATCGAGAACTCAGTTAGCCAGATATTCGTGGGACACCTTCTTTAATAAAGTGGATTTTTTAAAATATATAAAAACACTGCGTCGCTAAACTTTATAAACACGAACCGACATGCGTATTCAGGTTTCTCGGCCATCTCTACCTGCTTGATTTCATCCCTACCGGCGTCATTCTCAAGTGGACCATGGAATTGCTCGATTCGGTGATGAACAGACCGAGGGAAGGTGAAGGACACGAGCTGGTGAGCAATTTTTGATCCTATAAAAGAGGGGATTGAGAATGGAGTTTTTGTCTCCAGTTGGTTCCAAATTGTTAAAAGTACGATGGAATTGCTCGATTCGGTGATGAATAGGCCGAAGGGCGAGGAGAGATACGAGTTTGTGAGTTGTGCAATGGATAATACATAAAAAAAATGAACAGCAATATAACACTCATGCCGTTGCTACCAAATGATATGCAGAATTCGAAAATGAGCAAGTAAATGAAGAAAACCAATTTATTTTCAGGACGAAACGTCCATCGGCCGAGCAGTTGCCCTCTTCGAGACCATAGGCCGTCATGTCCACGAGAGCAATCTTAGGTAGGCTGATAGAGAAATGATTTCTTCATTCCGCATAGCAGATCAGAGAAGCGAGTGAGTGTGCGGAATGATGAGAGCTAATAATTTACAATCTTAATCTTAGGATTCCTGAAGAGAATGCTGCAGCTGAAGCTGCCAAGTCCCATCAGCGACGAATGGAATTCCCGCTGGAAACAGTGATCGGCCAGCTTCAGGCAGCGGAGGGGCTGGTTGAACCGGCGTTAAGGTGAATATTACAGCCGTGGAATATAAAAGGGGCCAAATCAGATAGAATATAAGGAAAATGGGGTTCGAGCAGGACGTAGCAATCAGCACGTTGGGGAAGGCGCAAGCGGTTGTGAGACGTTTGGAAAGCTTGGAACGTACGAGCTCCTCAGAATCCACTCACAATCAGCCATTGATTTTCCATGCCAAAATTCAATGATGTGAAAAATATTGCTGCCGGTCAATCGGTAAAATGAGTTTCAGTTATTCTACAATTGTCAATACGAAACGTAGAATTAATGCATCAGTCACATTCGTTGTAAATGTAAAATATTATTCCACCAAGCGTTTACCTACATACCACTGTAACGTTGAATTTCAGAGCACGCATCACCAATCTGCTCGCGTTGGCCGCCAATGGATGGGTGAGTTAGGATGATAATATAATAACGGATTAATTACAATTTATTCACAGTCTCTTCTTGTTATTAGAGGGGTATTCCTTTCAGGTGGCGAGGGAGATAGATGGACAATCAGGGGTTGCTGCGGTTGATGACAAAGCAGCGATTAGAAAGGCAGTGGCAGAGGTGCAGGAGGCGATGGAGGTGAGTCGTTCTCATGGTTAACATGTGTTATTTGACATGTCTTCGGTTGGCTATGAAGGGTGACTCTGCATTATCCGGCAGATATTTCATTTATTTCGAAAGACTTCAAATAATACTTCTAAGAGCTGAACAGTATTTTTATATTTGTATGATAACGGAAATGGAAAGGGAACATTTCGACGATCATAGCCGATCCTTTCAGGCCATGCGATTGACGATGGCCACTCTCGAGGAGAAGAACAAAACACTGCTCGCACTAGTCAATCAAAACTGATTTGAATGTTGTATCCAATGATCAAGCATTACATAACTGCATTGCTGTTTATGTTTTTACGAATAAATTGGTATAAATAAGAAAAACCATTGTATTCGTTGATAAGAGACTGAAATCTCAGTAACGAGCGACGCCAGCGGGTACATTCGGTGACTTCCAAATAATCAAACTCGGATAACGTTCAATTGGATGAACCCGATTTTTTGCTACCAATATGTCACCTTATCTCCAGATTCACGATTTTGTTCATTACTTGCCTAGCTTTCATCTTTAAATTTCGTATTATTGCCTACACCATTCGCTAATTCAGAACAATGGACAAACCCGCGTGTTATCGCGTGTGCACGGCTCGTCTGGAGGCTGGCTGGGGCGACTTGTGTGTGACTTGTGCGGCATGGGTGCATACCATTGCGGATGCAGCCAGGCAACGGGGCAGGGAGAGAGCGGAGCGATTTCTGAGGGAAATGGGCGAAGAAAGGCTGGATCCTGCTGTGAGAGAAGCAAGGAGGCAGCGAGAATTGGAGGAGAGCAAGAAGAGAACTGAGGAGAAGCAGAGCAATATTGAAGAAGCAGTGCAGATTGACCAGCAAAGGTTTGTTTCAAGCAATCATTCATGCAGTATTCATTGTTAGTTTAATTGTTGAAACGTTGTTAGAAGTTGAACAAAGTAATTAGTGTTTTCAAGGCAGTACGTATAGATACCATACGATAGTAATGCTTTTAGATGAATAAGAACTTTAATGATGATGATTATTTCCAGGGAATCACTGAATCTCGCCTACGACCACGCTTGTCCAATCTGTTGTATGAAGAATCCGCTGAAGAGGGTGGCTTTCACTTGCGGACACATTGTCTGCGAGCCATGCGCAGAGACACAAAAGCTGAGGTGAGCTTAATTTTACGAGCGATTTTTTTTCTAGTTTCATAGAATTCAAATCCTCGACAACTGTCACTTTTATGAGGACTTGACCAACAGAAAGTTAGAGTCGTGATTTCGTGATAAAAACGCATACAAGAATTTTCAGGAAGGGTCAGATCTGCCTCATCTGTCGCAAGCACGGTCCGTTCTTCCGACTCTACGAGCAGGATGGAGTAGTAGTGGAGGAAGAGAAGAAGTCGCTTGCTCATTCCGCTCCCTTCACTCGAGCACGAGCACGCGAAATGAAGAGATCAAGTCAACAACCTGTGTGTCCTGAGGAAGAAACGGATGAAGACCAGCCTGCGAGGAAGAGGAGGAAGGGCAAGGATTTGCCTGGACCATCTGTATGATTGATGATTTGTTTTGTTGTTGTTAGTGTCGAAGAAAAGTAACTCGTTTCCGAATACTGTTTGGTCAATTGAACTGTTTGATGATAAATCATGATCATAAATTGATGATAGATTATCATTTTCATATTTATTATCTCCGGATCGTAAGATGGGGTCTTTGGACTGTTACGTCATACTGAATTTTTTTTTCATAAAAATACTGAACAGTGAATTCGTTTGCTACTTCACGACAATAACTAAGCTTGCGTAGGTTCCAAATTCTGCTTTTCATTTTCACTTGAAACTTGAAAACAGTCATTTGAGTCCCAAATAAACATTCCTTTCTTTTCAAACATTTATTTTGAATTATACACATTTGTAATTGATTCAGTCAAATCTATTATCAGAATTGCAAATTGTTATGTTGAAAATCGGGCTTCTCATTTTGTTTTGTGACATGCTTGATTTTAAGAACATCCATAAGTTCATCATCCGCAAATAAACTCCTTGCGATGTTATAATCATCGATTTTTTCGAATACAACATTTGCTTCAGGGCCGCTAGAGGACTCTAACCAAATTTTCTTGGAAAGCTTAGGCAAACGCTGAACGACACGTATTTTCTCATTTTTACATTGAAACAAACCTGTTTTAACACTTTGAAACTTGCATTGTTCAGAAACCTTGCACGTGGCTCATTTGTGATTTGAAGTTTTTCCAATTTTCTTGAAAACATATCAGCTATAACTGAACCCCATTCCACATTGTTCAGTTCGAAGAAATAATTGCTTTCCTTATTTTTCAGTGCATATTTCGATTGTTGTCGAATGTGAAGCGATCGAACAGACGAGGCCAAGTCCAG
This sequence comes from Pristionchus arcanus, assembly GCA_900490705.1. Classification (NCBI taxonomy): domain Eukaryota; kingdom Metazoa; phylum Nematoda; class Chromadorea; order Rhabditida; family Neodiplogasteridae; genus Pristionchus; species Pristionchus arcanus. The sequence goes on along the minus strand of LS488125.1, from coordinate 198,947 downwards.
CAGCATTTTCACTGAAAAAAATGAATACAGAAATAGGAATAGCAGCTTATATAGGAGAGCATTTACCTGGATTTTTAGAAGCGACCCCGGCTAGGGATAACGAAAGGCACTCAACCTTCAGTTTGACAATTATGCTGGGAAGAATGGAACTGAAATACCGGGAGAACACGTACTGTCAACTGAACGGAATGGCACTCACCACCATTCTTCGGACAGATTATCTGACAGATAAGAATCCGAGATTGCCAGTTTGCCAATAGTAACCGGATCGAAAGCATTGAGAAAGGTGCCGAATTGCTGTATGCTAACATTGTGTAACTGCACTTTTTCTATTCTATTTCCGAGGCACACTCGAAAGCGTTGGAGAGTGCTCTGATCAATTGCTGCATCCTGGATTCGAAAGCGCTGAAATATAATATGCAATGAATTATTAAAAGAGAAAGTCAGAATAAAGGCTGATATCTAAATGTTTTCATTGTGTTGCAACGCTAGGTATATCCTAGCTGCCGGCTGACTTCATGAATAAGGAGTTGCACAAACTTGTCCGACAACGGTGAGAATCATTTTTGTTCGATCGATAATTTGCACCAATATATCTGCAGTAACCCATATCACCGTATTACCGTAGCTACCGTATTCCGGGTTTTTTTTCAAAAACTGCATTTTTAGTGGGGTTGCGCATTGTTATCGAGCAGTTTAAGAAAAGGAGACTGTGCTGGGTATGTTACCAATTATCGATCGATCAAAAATAAATATTTGTCACCGAAGACACATGGGGTCAGCTGCCAGTGATGGACAGTATGGTTGGGACGATCACTCGTATCGCCTAGAATTGAACTCACAACCACATTGAATTTGTCCCGGAAACGCATTGTTCGATCTCGTAAGTGCGGAGGAAATGTGGAAATCACACGGAGGTCGAACAAATTTGATTTGCGTAGAAAAATCGTTTGACGAATTTTGAAGGGTTGTTGATCGCTCTGCGAATTTTTTTATTGAAAAAAAAATAATAAAAACAAAGCGAACCAAAATGGTCAATACAAGGCCGGGAATATAGGGCCGAAGAAAGGCGTACTCGGTCACTCGCTGATGCAGAATGTGGGAGGTCTGAAAAATGCCTCATAAACGCCGAAAGGACCGCATTCAAACAGTCACAGTAATATATATCTGATAAATACTAACCAGTCTTAGGGCGAGCCATGAGTCAGGAACCAGATCGATGATTTTCCAAGCAAGTTCAGCGGGTAGATTCTCCAGCAGAGAGAGATCATCAAGAGCAATGGAGTCTTCGAAAGCATCTTCCACTTCTCGATCCATTTGATTGTGATTCATATCTATGTTGGAGAGTTTCGCGCGTTTTATAGGCATGCGATCAATCTGAATGGGATCCATCTGAAACAAAATGTAACTAATATCATTAAAAATAATTGTTGTTTTGCATTGAAAAATCTTATTGAAAGCGAAGGGAACACGAGGTTTTACTCTATTCAAGTCCAATGAACACAACCAGAAGGTAATCTCGTTCATGAACCTTTTTCAAACATCGCCTGTGGGTACAATTTCTATATACTGAGACGCCCCATCGAAAGGAGCGTGTGCATAGTTCTTATTTAGCCTTTATTTCCCAGTTTATCCTTCGCTTCATTATTTTTTTCGTGATTTATTATTAAATTGATTTTGTCTTACATTGTTGATGATTGAATCCTAATGCAGACTGCAATGAATGTTGCCCCACCTTGCTACGACCGTTGCCGAGCTGGTCACTTGTCGCACTTGATCCCGAGTGGAAGCATGTGCGACGCCTGTTTTACCTACGAGCAGATGGTGCGGTTGAGAATGATGAATCTTGGAGTAGGGCCACGCAGAGTGGTGGCGACAAGAGTCAGAGAAGAGGAAGTCGGGAACGCCGGAACCGAGTTGGCAAGGAGTGTCATGATGCGACAGCTCAGAGATGAGACGGACCGTCTGGAGGCAAGAAGGATCACGGAGGATGAAGAACGGAATAGAATAATTGAGGAGAAACGCAAGCAGATTGCCGATGCCGTACAGACTAATCAAATACGGTTCGTTCACTTGATTCTTAAGAATTCAAGGGACGCACAGGAGAAAATATCATACAACGTTTATTCTCAGGGAATCGCTGTGTCTGCAGTTCAGTCACGACTGCCGCATCTGCTGCATGAAGAATCCGTTGAAGAGAGTAGCTTACACTTGTGGACATATCGTGTGCGAGCCCTGTGCGCAGACACAGGAGTTAGAGTGAGTAAAAACATCTTTGTTCAAATGATCGTTAGCCTAATCTCCACGGCATGACTGTTATTGAAGGGTGAGCAATTTTTTTCACGGGAACGGCCATTAATTGTTGTTTCAAGTGAATCCTTTCATGATTATCTTATTATGTGCTGTTCACCCTCCGACAAAAAAATCATAACGACCTAAGTGCGTGCAACACGTTTGCCCGCGCTTTATTCAGAGCAAATACTTTACAGGAATGGAAAGGTCTGTCTCGTCTGCCGCAAGCGATGCTCGTACTTCCGATTGTACGAGCACGACGGAGAAGAGGATGCGGTTAGCGCCAACGTGGAAATACGAAAAGCAGCCGCCGAAGTGCAGGAGGCCATGGAGGTAATATTTTTATTCCTCGGGAGGAGGCGGGAGAAGGCTTGTGATGTACCATGCCTCCTTCCCTCCTCCCCGGCGAATTGATAGCTTGGTAACCAGCATAGTTGTCTGAGCATGTCAAATGCGCGATAAACTATGAGCTGGAATGAAATTTGAAAACAAATTTACACTGGTAAGAGGGAAAGGTTAATCTTTATCCACGACATCTGCGTCGGGAGCACACTGCTAACCAGAGACAAAAATAGTCGCTCAAATAGTGTAATATTACAATTGAGGCACCAGTTCATGAATATAACGCCGCTGTGAATCATCATCTTTCAGGCAATGCGATCGGCTATGGTGACTCTCGAGGAAAAGAACAAAAAACTTCTCGCACTAGTCCATGGAGAATGACACGCCAGGCCTTTTCTAAGATGAGACAACTTCTACAACACTCTTATTGCTATCTTGTGTGTCTATTTTTGAAGATCGATAAATTGTGCTACTCGATTCAAGTTTTCAATTGTCAATATTATTGATATTTTTGTCTTGCTTCTGCTCACGGAAAACGACCGAAGATAAGCTACGGATTTGACACTGCGAGCGGGTGCTATTGCATATTTCATCCAAGTAGTATCGTGCGTTTGAAATGCTCAGCAAATGAGATGTGCTGTTTAGCGAGCTATTGATTGTCTGGGAGAGAGGAGGGAGGGAGGAAGGGGGAGGAGGACGCTTGATCTACCGCCTCCTCCCGGCCTCTTCCCTTCTCCGCCCCCTCGAACGTTCGTCAAAGGTCAGCTACGAGTGGAATGGAAAATAATCTCACGATACCGTTTCGATCTGAGGGTTGGACTACTCCGATCTTGTGACCCAAATATTTCGCCTTCACAGCTCTCCATATTTGTTTTTGCATTTGTGACCTCTTCAGCTATCAATTTAGTCTTCTTGCAGTCACTAGAAATTTTTCTTTGACCCATCTTTGACCAAAGAGTGCGACCCGCGTGTTTCCACGTGTGTGCGGCCCGCGTAACTGCTGGCTGGGGTGTGCCCGATGTGCAGCACGTATGTTCATGCTGGCGGGAATGCGGCCAGGATAACTTTATCAAAAGAAACGAAAATTGTACTGAGTGGGCAGTGAATCCAGAACATTACACGTTCACTTCATGGATTGGATAGACGTAATGTCAAATGAAGTTCTTTAGTTGGTCTCTTCTTCGGGATTTCCTCGTCCGACCTGAAAAAAACATCGATGATTTCAAAATATCTGAGAAAGAAAAATGAGTGCAAACGAACCATCATGAGCAATCGGCTGTACTTTCTATTGAGATCTTCAACTTTTCTCTCCAATTCTTCGCATCGATCCGAACAAGAACAATTTTCAGGAGCGGCTTGTTGATGATCATCAATTTCACCCTGAAAGATCTGAAATAAAAAAAAACCTTTTAAAAAATAAAAATTAACAAACCAGTGGTTGATTATTCGTCTCTTTCAAATTTAGCATGTGTTTAATATCATCGAATGCAATTTTGAGTAGATCTACTGCATCTTGCAGTTTGGTAGTTACAACATGCATATGTTCGCCAACTTTGACTCGCAAATCAGTAATATATATTATATGATCGCAATGGCTGTCGATCGTTGTAATCGCTGATTGACGAATTTGGATAGATCTTCGTAAAATTTCGTCGAATGTTTTGCCGACATTGTTCGAGAGCTCCAAGTGCTTGGATGCGTTCTTGACGTGCTTCGATAATTTGGTTGTCATCTTATGGATCGCTGAATTCATCCCATTCACCGCTCCTACAACAAGATTCATGTTGTTCTCATGAATATTTGCCTCTTCCGCGTATTCAAGGACGTAATCCTTTAGCTTCTCATTCTTTTCGAGAAGCGATTCCACGATGCTCTCAATGTCATCCTCAAGACAGCTAAGCATGAAAACAGCGTCAGCTTTAGCCTCCTAAAAATAGGGTCAAAGAAGTGCAAAATAGCGAGCGCAAAAAAAAGATGATACCATTATCTTCGTAGCGAAGTCTCCTCTACGATTCTCACGGTCCTCGTTTGTTGCCATATCTGAAAATATTTATGATACAAAAACACTAAATTTGAAAAAGACAGGCAATATATACATAGTTAGGGAAAGTGAACGAGGGAAAAAGTTTGGCGACTGTTCCAAGCAGATTCATTTCGCTCAATTGACGTCAGCGTCAGCATTGTGGAGAGACGCTTATTTTTGGACGCAACCAAACAATTTGGACCAAAGAAGGTGGAATTCAAGTGAACTTAAGAATAAGACGAATTAAATTTACCCCAAGATTGAAAAAAATGTTTAAAAAAACCGTGGTGTGTGCTGAAATAGACAAGAAAATATCCCCTTTGGCAGGGATCTTCCAGATTCTTATGAACTTTCCTATTCTAAGATAGCTTAGATTTCAATCAGATTTATGGATTTATGACAAGGATCTGCTAATGCATTTTCGAATGTATTCTCTCACAATACAGTAAAGACTTATTTTCTACAACAAAAGAAAAATACAAAAAGCTGAAGTGGATTTTGAATGAGCTGGTTTTTATATCACGAATTCGGCGTATTTCGGGTGTACTTCATTTGTCTTCAGCGTGCTTTCCTCTTCCGAGCTGGAAGTCATTTTCAGGGTATCAATTCATGAAATTTAATCGACGGCAATCACTTGATAATCACTTGATAGAGAGTGCGACTGCTGCACGCGCCTCTTAAAGGAGGTGTCCCACGAATATTTGACTAACTGAGATATCGATGTGAGATCGTGGGTCGTGGCTACCCGATTACACGGTCGAAACTCCCATATTTTCAATTTTCATTTGATCTGAGATATGAACATTTGGCTGCGTTCTAAGTGAGAGATTGCGCGCGCATGCAACGAGCGAGAGAGCGTGTGAAATGAGGAGAGCGCGCCCTCCCACTTCTCACGTTGCAAAGTTGCCCGCGCGATTAGTGGGACGCCTTCTTTAATATGCTCTTTCGTCTGCCTAACCGTCGAGTTTAGAAAGCATGCCGAATTGTCATCGCAGTAGGCACTAAGATGACGACTTGAGCTTTGTGGAAGGATTATCGATTATTTTTATTGTGAAAAAAATGAAGATGAACGATTTTTTGTTCTCAATTGCTAATAAAATCGCACGAAAGAGAAATAAAGAGAATTTAGATGCACAATTATAAGTAGAATTTTCCATTATTAAAAGGAAACAATCATTAGCATGAAATTGAGAATGTAGCTCACTCTGCTTCATTGTGAACTCGCTTCTCTCTTCCCACCTGTAAGGGACAAATATATTTTTGATCAATCAATAATTGTTTATAAAAATAAATTACCATCATGAGCAATTGACGGTACTTCTTCCCAGTTTCTTCTTTTTTCTTGCATACTTCTTCATATTTCAATCTCCAATATTCGGCGTCAGCATTGCTCTTATGCGCAAGTATTTCCATTTTTCTCTCCAGTTCTTCGTATTCATTCATAGGAGCGAATTTCTCACAACTTCTCACAATTTCTCTTTGATGATTGTCACTATCTGTCTGAAAAATATAGATTAATAAATAACTATAAACTGAGTACCAACAAACCTGAACAGGTTCCAATGTTGAGTTCACAATTTTCTTGCCCATGAAAAGCACTGATCCGAACATAGTCAGAAACCATTGCAATTTCGATTTGAGCATATTTTCTTGCATTTGGGCATATTTTTGTGTTCGCCGTTCACTAGATAATTGTGAGCTTGTTTCTCTCTTCCCACCTGCGAATAATTGAATTTTTGAAGATCATTAAAAAATTACCATCATGAGCAATTTTCGATATTTCTTATCAGTTTCCTCAATCTTCTTTGAAGTTTCTTCAAATTTTAATCTCCAATATTCCGCACCGATTTTATCATTGCCATTCTCGGTCTGAAAAATATACATTAAAAATAATTGTAAATAGAAAGCCAGCAAACCAGTGGTTGATCCTCATTCAAGTTCAAGTTTGGCATGTTTTTGATCTCGTCGAATGTTGATGAGAATATATCCGCTGCTTTTTGAATTTGAGCATTCATGATATTTTGGTGTGTCGCAAAGTTAACTGGCAAACGCGACAAAAATACAATTTTCTTGCAATGATCTTTGATCTGTTCAATCGTTAAATGACGAATGCGCTCGACTCTTCGTAAAACTTCGTCAAATACGTTTCCGAAATGGTTTAAATGCTCAAGGCAATGAACTGCATTCTTCACTTCCTTGCACAACTTAGATGACATTTTAGTGACTGCTGAATTCATTCCGTCGATCGCTTGTTCGATTTCTTCTATGTCTTGTTCATCAAAGTTTTCCCTTGTCTCAAGCACAATATCCTTAATTTTCATACACTTTCCAAGAAGAATGTCGACGATTTCATGAATGTCGTCTTCAAGACAACTCAAAAGGAGACCATCCAAAGCCTGCGAAAGAGAGAAAATGTTGAGTCAAGATGATTCGGATGTGAATCCTTTTCATTCACTTTTTGTGTTTAGAGCATACTGAGAAATCGAACAAAAAGTGAACTAATTTTCTCATTCAGTAAGCTATCATCCGAATCAGACTTAGAGTCGAAGATCGTGAAAGATGGATTGGGAAGAATGCGGTAATACCTTTTTCCTAGCTGCAGCACTGTTGTCCCTTCCACTGTTGCTGTTAGCGGCGATGTTCGATGTCATGTCTGAATATTAATACATGATAAGCATATAATTAGGAGAAAATGATGTAGCAAATACGTCAGAAGACACTGTGAAAAGAGCGAACAAATATTTTCGACTGTTCTGGGCCATGCAAACCAACTGAAATGAGCAAGCGTCTGCATTTTTCGGAAAAGCGTGGCTTGAAAATGTGATTCATGTGATCCCAACCACGGGGTGTTATTTTCCTCATGTGAAATTTCAAAACGATATTAATTGCCCCCTCGGTAGGGATGACCTCTTGCGCAAAAGTAGATTTAAGATTGAGTATTTCGATTTCTGCTCGTCGTTTTTCAAGTGAATTTTCATGCTAGTATGTTAGATCAGTATTATCAGTACGCTTTTATGTTAGTTCTGTCACAAATACAATGGCACATCTTATTTCGCGAAAAATTTAAAAAATTGTTAAAAAATAGTTCCATGAAGTCGAGTGAACGTCGTGACGTCGTAACTTGCAGGAAAAAATTAAGACTATTTCCCCATCTTGGTTGGAATCTTCAACTTTTGATTTGATTGTTTTTTTTAATTATTGATATTTGTATTTGTGAATTGATATCAAGGCTGACAGGGATTTGTTAATGGATTATGCATGTGTTGTTTTCCATACAAGTTTGAATATAACATTTTTTTATCGAATCAATTCGAAAAAAAGTATGAAGCGATGAATGAGCAGGAAATTGAATGCACGACGATTCCGGAATTCCGAAATTTCTTCATTTATTTCCTAAGTGTTTTCGGCTCTGGTCCGTTTTGGGTGTCCCATCAAAGTTTCCTGGTCCCAAAATAGTTTCCTGGTCCTTAAAAAGTTTCCTGGTCCCCGAATAGTTTCCTGGTCCCAGAAATAGTTTCCTGGTCCCAGAAATAGTTTCCTGGTCCCAGAAAAAGTTTCCTGGTCCCATAGTTTCCTGGACCCATCCAAAGTGGGTTGTCATAGAAAGTACGGTTCTATGTAAAAACATTGTTATGTGTATACGATTCCTCTTCTCAGTGTCATGTGCACTCATTACCAATACCATGTTAAATCCGAAAAGAATCTAACTGTAGCTTATGAGACTGTGCGAAAATTCCGCGAACACTGCCAATCTGAGCTTGGTGGCCTGTCCTGCGTTTCAAATGGTACACACTAGGGTTGGCATTTTGATTCCCAAAAGACCGCTCCCCCTCGCAAGGTGAAGAGCGGAATGATTCTCAAACCCCGCTCTCTCCTCTTTTCGAAGAATCAAATGATTCTCTCTAGAAATGAACGAAGAACCAAATGATTCTTCGCTTTTGAAGATCGTGAAAAAACTCTTCAGATCGATGTAAAATTGTAAATTTGACCGTTGGATCTTTTTAGGGTTCTTTACATAATTTGACCGTTGGATCTTTTTAGGGTTCTTTACATAGGCGTGTCTGACTCATTCCCAATCATTAGTAAGAGACATTCAACGGAAAAATGAAAATCATTCTATCATTTTGAAATTTGGAATATGCCACGTGTACACACTAACAAATGTTGTCTCAAAATTTGGGATCATTTGGTCAATTTTGACCCAAGTTATGATGCGAAGAATCAAATGATTCTCAGAATCATTTGATTCTGAGAATCAACCGGTTCTGAGAACCATTCGGCGAGGAATGAGAAGAATCAATTGATTCTCAGAATCATCGAAGAATCAAATTGCCAACCCTAGTACACACACTCAATGTGGTGTTAGAAAGATAGGGAGGAGCAAAGAAGTGACGAGTTGAGGGTTAAAAATGTTCCTTACCGCCTTTTCCGTCCTCTCCGTCATCGTTTTACATTGAAATCGCCACTCACTCGCTTTCTTCATCTCTTTTCAGTTCTCCATCACCCCCTCAAACTCCCCTCGAATTTCACGAAAAGAATAAACTAATTCTAAAGATAAATTGCATCGTATACACATAACAATGTTTCTACATAGAACCGTTTTTTTCATTTTCAATGACAACCCACTTTTTATGGGTCCAGGAAACTATGGGACCAGGAAACTTTTCCGAGCCCTGATCAGCCGATTATGGGACCAGGAAACTATTCGGGGACCAGGAAACTTTTTAAGGACCAGGAAACTATTTTGGGACCAGGAAACTTTGATGGGACACCCAAAACGGACCAGAGCCGTGTTTTCCTCTACCGACCTGAAAAATATTTAATTTCATAAATGTTTTCTAAATAGGGTAATCGAGAACGGATTCGATAAAAGTTCTAATAACTTGGACTACTCTGTGAGCCGCATGGCCAGTAAAATTAATGAGGAAAATCGAGAAAAACGAACCATCATGAGCAGTATGTTGTACTTTCTGTTCAGTTCTTGGTTGTTGAGCTCAAGTACTTCCACCTTTCTCTCCAAGTCTCCGCAACGATTCATGGCAGCACAATTTTCATTTCCACCGGGTTTAATCTCATTCTGGAACCATCAAAAATAAATCAAAAACAATTATTTTTCTTCGACTAACCTGAAACGTACTGTCTGCCATTTTCGAGACATTCATAACATTAATGATATCTTCGAATGCTGACTTGGACAGCATTTCCATCTTTGCAATTCCCGCAACAGATGATTTCGTGATTTCGGAAATATGATGGACATACACTGACGAATGCTCAGTTAGTTTTCTGAGATTCGCTGAGTGCTGCACAATCTTTCTGTTTGCAGAGACAAATATTTTTTCAGCCGTTCCAGATATTCTTTTTAACTCTGCGCCGATATTGATAAAGGACAGCACACAATTAGTAGTGGTCTAATAATCCTGCCAACTTCGAGGAAGTTGTATCGATTGCATAAGTCAGAGCATCGAATTCCTTTCTAAAGTCAGCCAAAGCTAGCAGCTTGATGTAGTAGCTGTACAGCGCAAGGATTGTTATTCTGGTGACCCGCAAATGCTCTTTTAGATCTTGCTCGATTTTCATGATATTTCTTTCCAATTTCTTGAGGATCCGCTGAACTACCTGAACGCGTTTACAAATGAGCGTCGTGGATATAGCGAAATAGTTAGAATGTACCTTTCTCTTCTCAGCGTCACTGGCAGCAACGTTGTTGCTGGCGCGAGCGTAGGACTCGTTTGGTGCCATGATATGAATAGATCTGAAACAATACTTCATCAAATGAAAATGAATTTAGAACGATGGGACAAAAAAAGGTGATGTAATGCAAGACTATGTTGAAAATAATAGCGACTGTTCCTGGTCCATTCACCACGCTCAACTGATCTGAGCGCGCCTCATTATTGTGAAACTCGAATTGTTTCGGGAGAATCATAATCCATACCAGTAGGCGCTTCAAATCGCAAAGCGTCTCTTCTCGAGGTGCACTGACAGGGGAGAAAGCGTTCGAAACGGGACATTCTGAGAGGGCATGGCCACTGGGTAATATTTGGCTCTGTACGGATAAGTTGGCCCTTTCAGATTAGGTTGGCCCGTAAAAGATTAGGTTGGCCCTTAAAAGATTTCGCTGGCCCTTACATTTTTTCGTTGGCCCGTCAGATTATGTTGGCCCTTAAAATGTTTCGTTGGCCCGTAAAAGTTTTTGTTGGCCCTTAAATTTTTTCGTTGGCCCCTGAAATTATTTTATGTATTTTTTGAGTTTTTTCATAATTTGGTGATACAACGCACTGAAGACCAAATATTGTGCTCTTCTCGTGAAACTCATCTCAGACGGCTCGGTACTTGGTAGCCCTACTTTTCTCGTACACTTGATGACGAATGAAGTTGCCCGTTCATATCCGTTATTTGCATGTATACCACATAATGCTAGTCAAAGTCAAATATATTTGAATGTATTATGATCATTATTCACTCGGGCAGTAGGGCAGTCACTCGAGGAAAATGTCTGGGTGGTGAAGTAGCTATTGGTGGAGTCTTGCGAGTTGGTTGGATCTTGCGAGCTGTGGTTGATCGTGTCTTCCGTGTTGTGACACGATCCACCACCACTTCTTCCGTGCAACCTAATCTTTTAAGGGTCAACCTAATCTGAAAGGGCCAACTTATCCGTACAGAGCCTTCAATAATGATCGTAATACATTCAAATATATTTGACTTTGACTAGCATTATGTGGTATACATGCAAATAACGGATATGATCGGGCAACTTCATTCGTCATCAAGTGTACGAGAAAAGTAGGGCTACCAAGTACCGAGCCGTCTGAGATGAGTTTCACGAGAAGAGCACAATATTTGGTCTTGCGCTGTATCACCAAATTATGAAAAAACTCAAAAAATAATACATAAAAAATTTCACGGGCCAACGAAAAAATTTAAGGGCCAACAAAAACTTTTACGGGCCAACGAAACATTTTAAGGGCCAACATAATCTGACGGGTCAACGAAAAAATATAAGGGCCAACGAAATCTTTTAAGGGCCAACCTAATCTTTTAAGGGCCAACCTAATCTGAAAGGGCCAACTTATCCGTACAGAGCCTAATATTTTCAAAAAAAGATAATGAAGCGAAGTGAAAGGGCGAACATTGATGCATTATTTTCTTAGCCAACAATATTTTTAGGCAGACCTCGAAACGAATCAAATCAAGCGATTAGTTACCAATGACCCCAATAATATGCATACACAAGTATTTTTGCGAAAGAACGCCGTTTATCAACCGTCGAAAATGAATGCCGAATATGCAATATTTACGATATCAGGAAGAGAAATAGTCGAATATTCGGACCATAGGCTTCTCGGTGTTTAAGCATCACTGTTAATGATTCGATCTCTTCCAACCTGAAAATTCTTTATTTTTATTTAAATTTGTTTTTTCTAACTTTCAAATAAATATTCACAAACCATCATCAGCAGCTTTCGATACTTCTTCTCCGTTTCCTCATTTTTCGCCTCAAGTTCTCGGTTCTTTCTTTCGGTTTCCACAATTTTTGCAGAAAACTCTGCAAAAAATTTTTCGTCGCATTTATTCCGCAGCTCATTGCTTTCTGTCTCTTCTTCATCGACCATTCGAAATGCTTGATTGTGAACCTGCAAAATATTTATTACGAAGCCTTTGAAAGAAAATATTCTGCAAGTCAGTGTAACATCGCATTTTCGGACGAACCTGCATGTTGCTATCTTCCGTTCTGGAGTCACTCAGAATGTCAATGATCTCGTCGAAGGCTGACTTGGACAGAATCTCCATCTGTTCAATTCCCGCAACAGATGCCTTCGTGATTTCGGAAATATGATGAGCATGTACATGCGAACGCTTAGTTAGTTTGGCAAGGATCGCAGAGTGCTGCTCGACCTTGTTGTATGATGATCCAAAAAATCTTTCTACCATTCCAAATGTACTTTTTAAAGGGGGATGGGCATCAATCAAAGTTGGTGGGTCCCACCACGAAGAGCCTGCATCATTGAAATCCTACTGTAATTATTACTTGGGCTGACAAGCTCATCATAGCAGCTCTGGGGTCAGGGACTATCGTGGCGCGTAGCGTAGTCGGTAACGCTTTTGCCTAGCTATCCGACACTCGTTGGTTCGACTCCCGCCAAGTGCATTCTTCATTATTGCTGCTTTTTTCCTCCAATAATTTGAGCAAATCAATACCAGAGTACAGTACCCCAAATCTTGCCTGCAAGATCAAGGAACTTTAAAATTCCGTAGTGAGCTTCAGAGGCATTTCTAGAACTTCGGATAACCTGATCTCTTATCGGGTAACCATTCTCTATCACTCCACGTTGCCAGTTTATGCACGAAAATATTGATGCCTATCCCCCTTTAATTCGTCGAGATCGATTGTGGAAATGACGCAGTCTGTTGACAGGTGGTTCACTGTCTCACCCAACTTCGAGCAGGTCAGCTCAAGTACAGAATACTCCAGCGAATCGAATTCTTCGTTAACATCATCTTTCTTTTGCAGCTTATTGTAATATATATTCAGCGCATAGATGGTTTTTCTGATGATCCGAAAATGTTCCTTCAGATCTTGCTTGATCTTTCTGATTCGTTCTTCCAATTTCTTCAGGATACGCTGAGCGTCCTAAACGCGTTGAATTATGAGCGTCGAGGAAATTGCGAAACGGTTAGACCATACCTTTCTCGTATCAGCGTATCTGGCATTCCTTTCGCTGTTGGCGAGAGCAGAAGCCTCGGTTGATGACATATCTGAATAAATACTGCATTAAATGGTAAGAATATTTGTGTAGGAACAGAAATTAAATTTGGGATGACAAATAAGCAAAAATGTAAATAAGAAAGAGAAAGGGAATGTTTGGCACTATTCAGGATTAAGGTACTCGCTGAACTGAAATTGACCAGCGGGTGCATTGTTATGCGTGATTTGTTACGGACAAGTAATAATCCCTGCCAGAAGGCACTACAAATGTAAAATTTATTCAGATATATCATCGCCACTGGTGCACAATTGTTAAGTGAAAACGATATCATCATGAAAAGGAAGGGTGAAAATGGACAATTCGCATCTGACTCGGTCAATGTGGATAATCGGATAACTAACTGGATATAATGGATAACTTGAAATTCAAACTTTTAAAAAGTTTTTCGCGCCATGAGAAGAGCTACAATGATAATAATGACAAAAAAACTAATTTATCCGAATTCTCAGAAGGAATATCAATTACAATGGTCGAACAAAAACATTTGAAATTGAAGATAAGTGTTTATCAAAATTCAAGTAATTAGAAAATGCAAGAAACTAATTGGAAGGAATGAAAACATTGCTGATGGTATTTTGCAGAGGAATGGCCATTTGATACTTCTCACAATGCAATTTTATTCGTCTTCCTTCCAGTCTTCCTCATTCTTAATCATCTGAAAAGTTGCATTTAATATTTATGGATATATTTTTAAGACAAATTCAGGGCAGAAACAAACCTGATTGTACAGCTTGAGATACCACTTCTCAATTCTGTCGCTTTTCTCCTTAATTTCAGGTATCTTCCTATCATTTTCTTCATTTATCACAGCCAATTCTTCGAATTCCATTCTCCAGCAGTTGTCGGTAGAAATGAGTTCTTGAAACCGGTTGAAGCTCGAAATTATCAGCTCCTTTGCCTCATCGCACTTACTGGTGACGTTTTTCACGTATCTTTTCACGTATTCTTGCACATCAGGGTACCATGCGGACTTGCGTATTTTCGAGTAACGTTCATGATAAACCCTATCGATATACTCAATTTCCTTGACCGTATCGAACTCGAGCCTCTTGAAACACCAGCAAAATTGAGACACGTTAACACTGCTAAAGGAAATGGTATCCGAATATTCCTGGGCCAGCGGTAGCTCTAGGACATCGTCAAAGGCCTCTTCTTGCTTTGATTTCATGCGCTTTAAGCAATTTGTGAGGAATTCACTGGCACCAAAAGTGCCGGCAAACTGTTTCTCATATTGCGCTTGCATGCTTTCGTTCAGTGAATAAATCGATTTTCTGAGCTCTTCAATCTTCTCAAAGTCTCCAAATTGCTGCAGAACATAGCGCATTTTGTATTTGATGTCCTGAATGAATAAATGCATCGAGACTCTTTTTTAGGCATTACTCGCTCAAACGCTAAAAATGATCACTGGCCTAGTAGTGATATCCCGACGAAATTGCCTCGAGTGTCTTTATCTTTTTGGAAACCATAATATGGGAAAAAGTGGGTTATTGTTTGAACCTTTTCGTCCTTAGAATATTCTCGTTCGCCCCTGTCGCTGCTCGAATTCTGATATTTTTCATCGCACGAAGTCATGCTAAAATTAAAACAATAATTTCGATAAAAACATTGAAAATCAAATGCGCACGCTAATTAACTGACGAAAATTTGAGGATACCAGAAAACGTCGACTGCTGGGAAGAACCCGGTTGGCTTGTACTTGATTTCTATGGTTGTAATCCTTGCCAGAGGCTATTGTGACGAGAAAAGTGGTGACTTGACCCGCTGGCTTAATATCATTACTCCTAAATAAAGGAGAATGTCCTCCCTATGTATGTGTGTATGTTTTTCAACTATTCCGAAAGTCACGTAAACAGGTTTCGAAATTGTAAACAAGTCGAGAGGTCAAATGAAATCAATAATAATCCCCTTGTGATAAACAGTTGATAATGACAATATCACGATATGTTTATATCAAAGTCACGAAAAAAGTGTGAAGTATTATTGACCAATTTTATATGCACAGCGTGTCAGAGTGGATCGATTCCTTTGTTCGTCGCGGCGGACGTATTCTAATGAGGGGAGAGCTCATTTCACCCCGAGCGAGAGGCGAAAGCGGTGTGAAATGAGGGAAAATGGCTCGGTTTTTCGTGGATTAGCTGATGCTAGAAGTGAATGAGAGAACAATAATATGCATACTCACCGGAGCCGTATGTAGGAAGGGTTTGGGCAAAGTTCTGCACAGGTGCCATATTTTTAGAAATTTTCCTTAGTGAGTTGAATCGCTTGGGGTGGCCAAAACAGCCGCTTTTCGCTGTTTTCACCTACTTTTTCGTGCATTAGCTCATGCTACAAGTGAATGGGAGAAAAATAAAATGCATACTCACCGGAGCCGTATGTGGGAAGGGTTTGGGCAATTTTCTGCACAGGTGCCATATTTTTAGCATTTTTCCCTAGTGAGTTGAATCCTCTGGAGTGGCCGAAACAGCCGTTTTCCCTTACTTTTTCGAACATTAGAGCATGGTACAGCTGAACGTGACAAAAATAAAATCCATGCGGACCTTGGCTCTATGTGGGAAGGGTTTGGGCAACGTTCTGCATAGGTCTTATATTTATTACTATTATGTTTCACTCGTGCTGTAAATTGATCAACTGAGAAATTGATGCGCATAAAAATATTCAAGTTATGTTTCATTGGCACTATAATTTTTCCCTCTTCTCCATTTCACACTTTTCTCCGCCGACCCATCGACGAACAAAATGACAAGCAAAATGACAGGGAGGGGAAAGAGAGAGGTCCGCCGTTTTCGATCCACTCTGACAGGCTGTGATATGTCATTCATTTGATTGAATAACACCAAATGAAATTATTCGCATTTTCACAAATTGCCGGAGATAGAGAGCTATTTTCTTTAGAAATCGGGCATCTCATATTGTTTCGAGACATGTTTAATCTTCAGAACATCCACATCACCACCGCTTGCAAAACTCCTTGAGATATTATAATCATCGATTCTCTCAAATACCACATTGCCATCAGGTGAGCAAGATGACTCGAACCAAATCTTCTTGGAAAGGTTCGGCAATCGCTAAAATCATGATTTTTTTCGTCATTTTTTACCTGGTAACAAACCTCTTTGAGAACTTCGAAATTTCTATTGTTTAGATACCCTGGATAATGCTGATTTTCTATTTGAAGTTTGTCCAATTTTCTTGTAAACATGTCAGCAATGACTAGACCCAATTCGACATTTTTCAGTCCAAAGAAGTACTCAGTTTTCATATTTTTCATGGGATAATGCGGTTGTT
This sequence comes from Pristionchus arcanus, assembly GCA_900490705.1. Classification (NCBI taxonomy): domain Eukaryota; kingdom Metazoa; phylum Nematoda; class Chromadorea; order Rhabditida; family Neodiplogasteridae; genus Pristionchus; species Pristionchus arcanus. The sequence goes on along the minus strand of LS488125.1, from coordinate 182,234 downwards.
GTCGGATATGAAGTGACCGCACGCTAGAGGCCAAGTCGAGAAGAGTTTGCACTGAAAATTAAATCGAGAGCTTCGTGAAAATATATTTAAAATGATTATTTTACCTGGGTTTCCAAAAGAGACAGTGGTTAGGGATAGCGAGAGACAATCAACTTGGAACGCGTTGATTACGCTGGAGAGGTCGATAATATTGAGATCAAAACTGAAAGACGTGGATTGATTTTAACTCGCAGCGGAATGACACTTACTCCAGGAAATCGGACAGACAAATGGCCGAAATTGCGAGTTTCTTAAATTGTACCGACTTGAAAACACTTAGAAACGTAACAATCGTATTGTTCTCGTATCTGTTCAATTCCACTTTCTCAATACGCTTTCCAACGCACACTCGGTAATATTCAAGAGTCTTCTGATCCAGCGTTTCTGTCACTAATCGATAGCACTGAAATCGAAAATTTAGCCAATCTCGAATACAAAAATTGATTGAAGTGCACCACGGTATTCGCGATTTCTCTCTTTAGAACTTGATTTAATGAAACGGAAAGAGTGGAGCAGTAATAGAACAGTCAAAGAAAGTAAAAAAGAGAAGAATTTCACTTACAATCATATTATGGTATTCGTTGTATCTCGTTATTCGGTGTAGTAAAGAATTAGGAAGAGTTGATACAAGTCGTATATTAAATATATTCTTCGATTCACGTACGGGAATTGACAGATCGATCTTGAAGACTTCGCTTCCCTGTAATATACCACAATAAAAATTAGTGTGAAGCATGGTTGGCATAAGCGAGAATTCATGACACTCGACAATATGCATTACGACTAGAGAAGCTGAAGGAAGAGGGAAGAGGTGCGACGAGGAATGAGAGGGAGAGGAAGAGGAGGGATAAAAGGCCGACCTCTTGCGCAAGAGGTTGGAGAATGGCAAAACTCTTGCGCAAGAGGTGAGGCAAGAATGGGCTGTTTTAGAGCGTTTTCGCTCGCTCTTTGAATGGTTTTGTGTTTTGATTGCCTAATACGTGCATTGGAGGATATCAGAGCACATATTTGCATAGATTTACATTGACAAGCAAGAGAGATACCGCTTACTACTTTCCCTTTTCGACTTTCCCTCCTTTACCGCAGTGCGTTGCGCCAGTGCTTCTCGAGCTTTATCGATGCTCAGAGATGAGATATTGATAAACAGCAAAATCATTGATCTTTATGGGTCCGCTGGGCACTGTTTAAACACATTTGTGACTGCATTGTGAGACATGGCTTTGGACTCTTCGATGAAACAAGGAGCCTGTCTAGCATCAAAAACCTCATGTAAACACTTCAAGAAATCATTGTAAATGTGCTCTCATATCCAAATTAAGCAATTGCAATTCAAAACTAAGAAAAAAACGAGCTCAAACGGTCTAAAACAGCCAATTCCAGCCTCACCTCTCGCGCAAGAGGTCTGCCATTCTCCAACCTCTTGCGCAAGAGGTCGGCCTTTTATCCCTCCTCTTCCCTCATTCTCATTCCTCGCTGCGCGAGGGCGGCAGAGTCTTCCTTCACCTCTTCCTTCAGTCACACTAATTACGACTGGCCGCAACAACCGTATCATGAAACAAACATGTCTTTGTGGGTCGTAAATTGTCATTTTAGTGATGCGAATTTCGGGACGAAGAAAGGCGTACTCAGTAACTCGCTGACGAAAGATTGAACATGTCTAAAAAAGGTTGTGGCAAGGATTAGGATCCCATTGAGAATCAAGGAAAACTTACCATTCTGAGGGCGAACCAAGAGCAAGGGACCAGGTGGATGATTTTCCATGCCAATTCGGCAGGAACTTGCTCAAAGGGCGATAGGTTATCTGGATTCATTGGAAGAGGGCCTCGGATGTGTAGATTGTCCTTCTAAAAGTTAATTACAGTAGGAATCCGGAATAATAATAAAACAATGCATTAGGAAAAAAATACGAGTCATTGGAACAAAGGGCTTTCCAACGGAAATTCATATTTTTCGTTAGGCGTTGTTTTACACGATTCAGGTCCATTGATCTTGACCAGAAGGTATTACTTCATGCAGATTTGCGATCGTCGTGAGGTAAAAAAAGTTTTAAAATAAGAAAAAAACCCTTGGCTGAGATCTCCCAAAAAATATATTTTTATTAACACAACACGAAACATACATGAAATCAATGAGAACGCTTCTTCAATTACTGCAGAAAAGAATGTAATTTCTACAAAATGCTGTGCGCATACTTTGCCTTACTCGAGTCTTCTAATGAAGAGTGGCATGATTCTGTGGTTGAAACAGGTATTTTCCAAGATGCGCTTCCTAAATTGGCCCGGCCGATGCACCATTTATCCGTGGTTCAGTGTAGGTCAACGACCGTTCAGTGGTAATGGTTTATCATAGAAGTGAGAAGAGCCGACGGTTCAGGGAAAGAGAGAGATAGAGAGATAAGAGAAGGAGATCACTATCGGTTCAAGCCGATACAGTTGCAACGTAAACGTGGCACCTCTTCTCACGCGTCGAGCCAGAAACACTATTCATAATCAGTGCTAGTAAATTGTAGATGCAATACCATTCCGAATTTATATCGTAAACGGACCATTGATGACTGATGGCAAAGACCCGAGTCTCTTCATTCCATTACAAACTGAAAACATCATTTTCCTGATTCAAAGAATTCTCTTCGGTTTTTCCTTCATACTCCATGTGCCGGCCCTTTTCTGCCTTTTCAAAGCAACCCCACCGCATCAAGCGATGATCAAGCGATATCTTGTTGCGTGTCAGGTTTGAGATTTTCATGAGTCCTGGACATTATTCTCATTTATGAATAGCAATATTCAGATAGCCGTACTGCTTACGGATATTCACTATTCGGTCTTGTTCGAACCTATTCCTTTGGCCGAAGTATTCACAGCGTATTGTCGGGGAATCCTCTGTCGTGAGATTGGACCTGCGAAAGCTATGGTCAGTGGTGTGTACGACTCTAGTTAGCAATTGATTCAGGGTATTCTTGGCCTATTGGGATCAGCCCTTTGTCTGGCTACGATCACGTGCATCATTGCACGGCATCAATCAATGATGCCCCCGACGAGTCCATGGAAATTTCGAAAAGTGTGTTTAGAACGTCCAACTGGCCAAACAGGCACACATAAAATTTTTCTTATTTGAGGTTACTAAGCAAGTCCTATTCATAATCATGCTACTGTCCATTGTTATTCCCACAACAGCCTTCACCATGTATCCCTTCAGTTTGGAAGAATCTGAACGGCTAATTAGCGAGGTAAAATGAGAAATTTCACCTATTCTCCTTGTATGACAAAACGACATAATAACGTGAAAGTAATTTCATTAATCAAGAGCAATTATGAGCTTGGTTGGATTCGCGAGCGGGGTGCGTATATTCGAGTACCAGAGAGTTGGTTCATGCATGTGATAATTTGGATTGCTCTGACTGTGAGTTAAATTCCATACTATTTTTTTCATGATTTTTTTTAGATGATATTTGTTATCATTATAACGGCAACTATGCTGTTATGGCACATGTTCTACTTTCTGAGTTTGGAGGTGCATTTAGTTTCCACATCATATCAGAAACGTGAACTTCAGTCAGAATCAAGTCGACGCACTAAATGGTTGATTCGTCAATCGTTGTGGCGTCTCTATGCGCAGGTACCAATTTTGCGTAAAACAGCACTTTCGAGGAACTTTTGCTTTTGAAGAATGCTATGTACGAATTCCAAAGGTATCCAAGAAAAACATTGTGCCAAAAAATGCAACTTATGGGAACATCATTTATTCAAGAAGTAATTTCAGTTGAATGCTCCCATCTTGTTCATAGCCTTTCCGATGGACGTCTTCTTCATTCAAATCGGAACTCGCTGTTTGCCGTTTAGTAAGTTCAAAAATACATTATTTTTCTGAGGATTTTTAGATCAAAAGATAATAGATCGTCCCAAAACGCCAACCGAAATCCCGATTCCTTCAGTTGTTGGTGTTATCGGCCCCTCCCTCATCTGCCTTCATCCAATAGTTCACAACCTCGTCTTGCTCGTCATCTTTCCCACCTATCGGAGAATCATCGAAGAGGCGGTCTGCGGTCGATGTCGGTGGAGGCGGAAAGTGAGTTTTTTTTAAATCGAAATTTCGAATTTTAAAAATAAAATTGTGATTTTCAGGTTAATAGTGCCGGGTGGAAAACACAGCCGTCAATAACGCAAACTCATGCCTAGAACATCATGAATGGTTTTATCATGAATGGTTTTAATTAAAATTTTCGTTAAAAACGTAGAAAAAAGCATCCCTTAGTTCGATGTCGGTGGGGACGGAAGGTGAGATAAGATTTCGAAAAAAATTAATGTGTCACTATTGTTTCAGGCATCAGGTGCCGCCTGGTCCGTGACGCAACCGTCGATAACGCAGACTTATGCATGATTCCCAGTCGATTTCATATTAAATTTTTTATAAGGTCACGATTGCATTGCATTCGTTGTCTAAAATATAAACCATTGATAAAAAATAGAAAAAAAAAAGCCGATGCTAATCATGATCAGTCATGTGTCCGACTCCATCTTTTATTTATTTTCTCAATAATTGATAAATTCGAGTTTGAGTTCTGCTGGCTATTTTTCGTGAATAGTCATACTATTCGGGGAAGTTGGAGCTACTTTACGTAGTTCCGATTCAGCTGCTCTAGTTGCAATTCGGAGAAAATAAAGACTGTGCTCTTTTGCAAGCACCTGCCAAAATCAAAATCTCGAAGGAAGTGTTGAATTCAGATCACCTCGATCTACGCAAACGTTGCGTAGTCAAGACGATTCGTTCTTTTTCTTAGTTTCTTTCCACTTCCAAAATTAATATATGAGGCTGTTTGCCTTAGGTTCAACAGAGGTCGGGAACAGGTAAAAAAATCGAAAGGTCTGAAAAGTTGCCCCTAGGGGTTATTTTTGATCCTCTACACGATGGGACACTCGATTTCGCAATATGTCCCCTCCCCGCTCCAGAGGGGGCACCCCCCATTTTGGCCAAAAACGCGTTTTTCGAGTTTTTCTCTCCGGGAAGTGCCCAAAATGGCACGAAATCTCGCGTCCTAAAACAGAATTTTGTGCTCTATCTCGTGGTTATATTGATTTATCATGATTATTTTTCGTTTTCGAGAAAACGCCGATTTTTGACCCAGAGGATATGCCCGGAAAAGCCTTTCAGAGTTGATAGAGGAGGTTCCCCTGATCATTTTGGTATATTGGACATAGGTTTTTAATTTACATTTTGATGTTTCCCGGGGGGTGGAGCGAAAATGGGACACAAAAAAATGTCGCGCATACCCCCGTGTTGGTGCTCATTTTGTACAGCTCGTTGAACTGATCATTTTTTGTGTTGGACTTTTTCATGGAAAAGTTTCCTTAAGAAGTTACAATCGCTCAGA
>LS488125.1:104593-176472 GCA_900490705.1 Pristionchus arcanus | reverse complement strand
GAGAAAAACTCGAAAAACGCGTTTTTGGCCAAAATGGGGGGTGCCCCCTCTGGAGCGGGGAGGGGACATATTGCGAAATCGAGTGTCCCATCGTGTAGAGGATCAAAAATAACCCCTAGGGGCAACTTTTCAGACCTTTCGATTTTTTTACCTGTTCCCGACCTCTGCGGAGGCTTGTTGAACCTTAGGCGAACGGCCTCATATGTTTCTCAGTTTTCAAGTTGCGTAGCAATATCCACGTAATCAGGACGGTCCAGTACTGAACAATCTACCGTCTTCGAAGACTCGAACGGATGACTTCTGACCAGAACCCGCGCCTCTTCATTCCTCTTGAGACCGAAGAATTGCTAATTCTCATTCAGAGAATCCTTTTTGTCTTCTCGTGCATACTTCATGTACCTGCCTTGTTTTGCCTCTTCAGAGCAACCCCACCACACCAAGCGATGATCAAGCGGTATCTTGTTGCGTGTCAGGTTTGAGACTATTATACTTTAAAAAATATTGTCTTCAAAGTTCAGAGCTTGAGAATGAAAGTGCAGGATACACATGTAACTTTAACCGAGAATTAATAGTTATTGTACACCGCTCAGATCGCTGTAATACTCACCGACATTCACTATTCCGTCTTGTTCGAGCCTATTACGCTGGCTGAAGTTTTCGCCGCCTACTGTCGAGGCATCCTCTGTCGTGAAATTGGACCGACGAAGGCAATGGTACTAGATAGGACCCAGTTCGGTATCGGTATTCCCGGAAATGCCGGCACTACCGAGAAATGTCGGGAATACTTCTCGCGACTTTGTATCCGCGCTTTTCGCAATGCCCTCCATTTTATAGGGAATATTCGGACTTTGTGGCGGCGCGCTGTGCCTCGCTACCATAACATGCATCATCGCCAGGCATCAAGCAATGATGCCGATATCAAGTCCCTGGAAATTTAGAAAGGTTCGCATCTACGCACAATTAACTGTTGAAAAATGTGTAAATTATTTGAGATCACTAAAGAAATAGTCTTCATAATAGTGCTTCTTTCCATCATAATTCCCACAACCGCTTTCGCAATGTATCCATTTAGCATTGAGAATTCGGAACAACTGATCACTGAGGTAAATTTGACAGCAATATATTTATTCCTGTTGCAAAATACGAATTTTAATTTTAAAAATGAGAAAAAAATCAAAACAAACTCCATTGTTGAAGAGTAAGCTAGGCTGGATTCGCGATCGGGGATCGTACATTCGAGTACGTGCAAGTTGGTTCATGTTTGGGATCATTTGGATCACTCTTACGGTGAGAATGTACTATTATGATAAAACTGATCCCTTTTCAGTTGGTTATCATCTTAATTATCGCGGTGACTATTCTGTTCTGGCACATGTTCTACGTTCTCAATTTACAGGTTTGTTTCATCAGCAAAGAAAACTTGAACTGTGAACTCTAGACAGATACCAGTCTGCAAACAAAGTTTCTTATTCGTCAGTCGCTGTGGCGGCTGTACGCACAGGTGTCAAATTTCATAAAAAACTTTTTTTTGCAAAAAAAATACCAAATTTCAGTTAAACGCTCCCATCTTGTTCATAGCCTTTCCTTTTACCGTATTTTTCATCCAAAGCGGGACTGGCTGCTTTCCGTTCAGTGAGTTTGCAAATATTTATATTTTCATTATTTAAATTTCAATAGTGTTTTTTTCTATAATAATGTATTTTGACTTGCCCGTAATCTTTCAATTGTCGCCAGAAAGTAATTGATATTCACTGAATTTTCTTGGGCGCAATGTGACATTAAAAATAGCCCAAAGAACATTTCATCATTTATGCTTCTGGGGGATTTGCTATACGAGTTTCTCATCTAATTTCCTTTAGTGTTCGCTGTTGTCGGACCTTCCTTCATCTGCCTCCATCCAATCGTTCACAATCTCGTCCTGCTCGTCATCTTTCCCACCTATCGACGGATTATCGCAGAAGCCGTTTGCGGAAGATGTCGGTGTAGACGAAGAGTAATTTTTTTCTCGAAAATTCAGGAAAAGAATATTGCATTTCTAGGTGATAAGTGCCGCTTGGTCAACATCACAGCCATCTACAACGCAGGCCTAGAATAACATTCTTTTAATTATGTTTTACTGTTAGTAAAAGGCAATTAATTTCTGACATGGGAATGGTCTTAACTCACATTCTCCGATCCTAACCAAATTTGCAGGGTATACTAATTGAGACATGCTGATCTGTAAGAAAAAACTATGTGCTCGTGCACAATTCTGCCCGGATCTGTCTCACTTACAATTACAGGAGGATAAACAGTGTCGATTGGGTAAGTAGGCTTTCGGAAATATTAGAAAAATTGTTCGAATTTTCATGTGCAAAATTCCGCATGGTCTACTGCGCAGTCGTCAATAAACGCCGATCGTACAGATATTCAATTGCGTGAATTAATTAGAAGCCACTCGACTAATTTGAAGAATGGAATTCAGACGAGGAACCTGGACGAAATTATCCTTGACTGGTCTATTTGTTTTTTTTCACCTTTGCATTCCATTTCCACACACTGAACGCGTTAATAATCGCCTTTCGATAAGTGGGAATGATCGTCAGCAAGATGACATTATGAATGATAGGATGAATACAGATTGTAAAGGGTGCGACTACACCGAACACTGCGAAATAAACCCAAAATTAAAAATTCCTTAAATTCGAGGCTTCAACAAGCCTGGAAAAACTAGATAAACTCACTGAATGGAAAGCAGCGAGTTCCTGCTTGAAGAAAGAAGATGTTGATCGGAATCGCGAAGAATAAAATCGGAGTATTCAGCTGAAAAAATCAAATTAAGGCTGTCAGCGAAAGCTGTGCAATGCACCTGCGTGTAGAGCCTTCGCAAGGACAGCCGAATGAGCACCTTTGATCGCTGGCTTCTGCTTTTCTGAAATGATTTTTTTAGAAATTGTAGATGCCACTAATATTTCACGTTATGTACATTGCAAGTCAAGCCATTTTCACTCACCTCCAGATTTAGAACGTAGAACATGTGCCAAAACGGAAGTATTCCAACGACTACGATGCCAGAAATAATCTGCAAAACTGTCGCGAACAATCAAATACGTTTATGTTTGCATACCGTAATCGCCAACCAAATAATAACAGTCATGAAAAAGTTCTTAGGTAACCTAATATAGGCGCCCCGTTCTCGAATCCAGCCGAGTTCGTATGTGCTCTTGAAATGATAACAAGTTGGAAAAAGTAGTTTTACAAAGTATGAATCACCTCATTAATCAATCTTTCCGATTCAGCCAAACTAAATGGGTATGCGGTGAATGCTGCTGTGGGAACAGTGCACGCAAACAATCCAAGGGAGAATATAACTATTTTAGAACTCTCAAATTAGGATTGCATGTTTGCGGTTTATGGTGAAAATGCCTTGTTTCAGCATATTTGTTGGCGGCATCATTGTTTGATGACGCTCAAAGATGCAGGATATTGTGGATAGAGCAACGCCGGCACCCAAGAAGATGTATACACCCTGGGAGAGGCCATATTATTGAAATTTTGGGAAAACCACCCACCATGGCTTTCGCAACGCCTACACTTTGGCAGAAAAATCCTCTGCAGTAGCCGGCAATAAATTCAGCCAAGGGAACCGGCTCGAAAAATACAGAAAAATATAAATCAGCAATGAACACGCTGATCTGAAGATTTCATGTTTCCTACTTGAAGTGGAACGGACAAATTAAAAAAAAACGTACCTGGCAAGCAACCAAAAAGGGCTTGATCATGGCTTGGTGCGGTGGCGTTTCACGTAAGAGGCAAAACAGGGCAGGAATATGCAGTAAACATGATACACCAAACACAATTCGCTCAGTGAGAAATAGGGCGTTCTCTAATTCCAGAGGTACGAAGTAGGGTTGATAAAGTCAAGCCGGGCTGACCGGGCCACCGACATTCAGGCTTGGCCCGGGCTCAAATATCGAGCCGCTCGAAAAAGCCCCTAGCCCGGTCGGTCGCGTCGATTGCGAGAGTGAAGAGGCGGGCCGGCCATCGGGCCGCGGGCCACCGCCAGCCCGTCTCAGCCCGCCAGCCCGATTTCCGAAAACGGGCTGGTAGAGGGAGGCTCGCTCGAAAAAATCTCGCCAGCTCGCGCGATTCGCACTGCTAGTGTAGTGGTTGTGTTATGGCCGCATCAGTCAATCGACGTGAGTTCAATTCCCACTCATTTCAATTCTCTTTTGCTCGCTTCCTCTCACATTTTATGAAGTTTCCCTTGTGAGAATGGCTCAATGTATACTTCTCATTGTGCGAAAACTCAAATAAATTATATATTTTACGCTATTTCACTGCTCATTCAATGTTTATTACCACTTTCAGTGTAGTATCGAATTATTTAAGAGTGAATTGATACAAATCGTACAAATCGTACAAAGGAAACTTCATAAAATGTGAGAGGAAGCGAGCAAAAGAGAATTGCAATGAGTGGGAATTGAACTCACGTCGATTGACTGACTCGGCCATAACACATCCACTACACTAGCAGTGCGAATCGCGCGAGCTGGCGAGATTTTTTCGAGCGAGCCTCCCTCTCCCAGCCCGTTTTCGGAAATCGGGCTGGCGGGCTGAGACGGGCTGGCGGTGGCCCGCGGCCCGATGGCCGGCCCGCCTCTTCACTCTCGCAATCGACGCGACCGACCGGGCCTGCCAGCCCGATCGAGTCAAATGGTCTATTTTAGAGACGGGCCACCGATTACCGGGCTGGCCCGATTTTACCAACCCTAGTACGAAGGTACTGTTGTCTTTAATTGCGATTGCAGTCATCTGGTGACAGTCTTATGAGAGCCGAGGGTAAAAGCTGAAATCGGTGGTTGCATGCCTTTTCCATGCGGTTTTGACAACGAAAATGTTTCAGCTGCACGGATCGATGATTGAGTAGGAAGAACGAAGAGGCGAAGAGATGAAAATAATGGAAGCACCTGGTTGGCGATCTACGAAATAGATCGCGAAAAATGTGTATGAAGCGATACTCGCACGATCTGTTTAGCGCTGTGTCCAGAATAATAGCAAAAATAGACTAACTGATGATATCTGACTATGGAAGACTGGCAACGACTTTCCGAATGATCAGTACTATTCTATTTTATTCTGTATTTCTTGGGAAAACGGCGCATCAACCGTTTCACATGGATCTAAAATTCCGGATTTTTTATCAAACGCTCCCGTAGAGCTTTATCTTGTGTCAAAGAACGTGATTACAAATGAAATATTGAGAAAATCAGGCGTGTTATGAACTTTGGTTGGGTTTTTATGCAACACCTGGAACAAGCGTTCATATATTGCATGTGGAAGAGTATCATTCTAGACTTTGTTTATCATCATTCGGAACTAGACTTTCAATGGTGGAGTAACTGCTCGCTCTCTTTCTTGTTAGTAGAGCAGTCTCGCAACTATCGTAGTTGCTATAAATTGTAACAACTAGTTGCAACTACTTGCTATAACTAGTGATTTATTTGATTTTTGAACACGCGTTCTAAGAAAACAATTCGACATTGATTCGATAAACTGGTCGATATCAGTGCGTTCGCCTAAGAATCGCACAATTCCAGAGATTTTCAATGACAGACAGTATTTGTGACAGTATTTGTTTTGTTATTTTATTGTAGGGCTAGGTGTCCTGCATCGATTTCTGTTTGTTGGATATACTTAATTTGCTAATTTGCATAATTACATGATCCCAAAGTTTGACTACTTTTTCACTTTGACGGTTGTTTCTCAGTGGAGAGATGTCCGATTTTCACAAAAATTTAATTCTAGACTAATATTGATGTGCTGAATCCAACCATGTGCTTTGTTTATGCAAATTCGAGGTTTTAATTTTTCCACTATAACTTCAACCTGAGATTTCTCGAAAACAAAGCCGAACACCCCTCTAATTTTTTGATATGTTGTGTCTCATGATGATACCTATGCCATGTATTTTTTTCAGAATTTTAAAAGGGTGTACGCAGACGTTATAAGCAAAGGTAGTTATTGCATAATCGACGGAAACTCGTCATTCTGCTCCGCGCACCCCTCCCAATATATATTGAGTTCAATATATTGAGTTCGATATCTAAAAGATCTGATCTACTGCAAATAAATGACGTGGGTTGAAGTGCCTCGTCCGTCATTCGCTCGCAGTAACTGAAAAGGCGCTGCATTAGAGCAAAATAAGACTCAAAAAACCTTGCTTCCCCACTTCCACACACTCATCGCATCGACAATCGCTCTTCGGTAGGTAGGAATCACGAGGAGTAAAATTAGGTTGTGCATGACCGGATGTAAACAGATGATGAATAGTGAGACAGTGGCGAACACTGGAAAAAGCGCCATTTCGAAATTGATAAATCACTTATTGAAAAATAGGCAGTATTAGCACTCACTAAACGGAAAGTATCGAGTTCCCGCCTGTATGAAGAAGATATTGAGAGGAATGCCCAGTAGGAATATGGGGACGCTAATCTGTCAATGAATGTACGTAATTCAGACCGCTTTAGGGTTGAGGGAAAACATTACAGTGTTTCGAACAAATAATTTGCAAAACCTGTGCATACAGTCTTCGTAGGGAAAGCTGAATTAGCGATTTTGTGCTTTTGCTTGTGTGAACCTGAAAACTATATTCAATAGCAAAATTGTTTGTCAAATACCTCTTGGTTGAGAACGTAAAACATATGGTAGAAAGGAGCGCTTGCAACGATCAAAACTATCGAGATTACCTCGAAATATAATGATGACTTTACAATACTTTACTGTGCATTACCGTAGCCGCAAGCCAAATAATGCTATGCATGAAAATGTTGTCAGGCAAGATGACATACGCTCCTCGTTCTCGAATCCAAGCAATGTCGAATATGCTCTAAATAAAAATAAATAAATATATCGTTAGTAACTTGGATTACATTATTACCTCATTAATGAGTCTGTCTGATTCCAGTACACTGAAGGGGTACGCCGTAAATATTGCTGTTGGAGTTCCGCAAACAAGAAACACCACAACAAATATGCCAATTTTGGTGCGCTGAAGAGCATTTATTTGTTGTAACTATTGTAATTGTAGTAAATTTTGTAGTTACAATGAATTCAACAAAAGAGATCGTACCCGTTTAAGCTTGAAGAAGTTGCCGGACGGCATCATTGCTTGATGTCTTTCAAGAATGCACGCAATAATTACCAGAACGAGCGCCGCGTCGATAATTATGTATAAAGCCTGTAATTGGAACTGCATTCATATGCGGCTGATACTGCGTCGATTATGAGGAAAGTAACCAAATTATCCTTTTTTTTCAAATTTCCTTTCGAAATACGTAAGCATACTTACAATTATTGAATGAATACTGACCATAGCTCGAGCTGTGCCTACCAACCCGCAGAAGAATCCTCGACAATACCCGCCAAACATGTCACCGATCAGAATCGGCTCGAAAAACACGGAAAAGTACACATCAGAAATGACAACGCCAATCTGAAAGAAAATCCGCTGCTAACCTCATACTTTTTCGAAAAACATGCAATTCGATAACCTGACAAGCCACAAGATACGGTTTGATCATCGTTTGATGTGGTGGAGTTTGCCAGAGAAGACACGATAGGGCCAGGATATGGAGCACGCAAGAAATGCCGAATAGAATTCGCTGAATGAGAAACAGGAGCTCTTCGGTTGCGAGTGGGATGAAGATGCTTGGATCCTTGGCTTTCATAGCTATGTCTATAATGAAGAAGTGTAAATGGGATTGCATGTATAACAGGAAGGCTTCGTTAAGTCTGCCTAACACTGGACGATAAAATGATTTTCAGCTGTCCCAGAAACCATACAACCTCGTTTCCGAATGTGCATCTGTTCAGATCACAGTGCAATGTTCCATTTCCGGTGCGGAAATGCACGTAAATTGTAAAGCCCAGGGTATTCCGATTAAATTAGTTGGTTTTTTTCCTAGCTTCATGCTGATTCAGTTACCTTTCTGCTCTTTTTCCATGCGCAAAATACATCGAAGATCGTTTTGAAGAAGGTGGGAATTCCTTGAAGGAGATAACTATTTTCTAATGTGGCACAATGGCGTTGGTGGACAGGCCTCGCCTTCCATTCGAATGTAGGTACTGAAATGCTATGCAAATCCGGGTTTTTTTGATCAGAATATTTTGAATAAACAGTACCTTGCTCCGCCATTTCCACACACTAAGTGCATCTACAATTGCCCTTCGATAGGTGGGAATTATAAGGAGCAAAATAAGATTGTGTGCTATTGGATGAATGCAGATTGTGAAGGGAACGATAGTAGCGAACACTGCAAATCGTTGTCCAGTTCATGGCCGTACGTATTTTAATTTATGATGTTATAGATAATTTCGCACTCACTGAATGGAAAACAGCGCGTTCCCGCTTGCACGAAAAATATGTTGAGAGGAACGCCGAGAAGGAAAGTTGGAACGCTAATCTGATGAAGGACTTTTTCCACCAGAATTAGTATACAAAGCGTAGTTTAAGACCAGAAAATTTGGGGTTTAAAAAACGCATATTTTAGATTTTTTTAAGCGAAAAATAGCTCCAAAAGATTAATTTAAATATTTTCTTTCTTGTAATAGTCAAAGAATTCGTGCTCACCTGTGCGTAAAGTCTCCACAACGACAGACGAATCATAGACTTGGTATGTTGACTGGTATGTTTCTCGAAAAAATGTCAATGCAAAAAAGGCTCTCTATTTAAAAAAAAAGAAAAATTATACCTCTCGATTGAGTACGTAAAACATGTGATAGAAGGGAATGTTCAAAACGATCAGATATAGGAAAATAATCTGGATTGATATTTTGTATTGATGATGGCACACCATTTTTTGAATCACTGATTTTCTTCAGTTTTAACTTTGCAAATATTATTACCGTAATTGCCAGCCAAATAATTGCATGCATGAAAACGCTGTCAGGTAGGATCAGATAAGTGCCTCTCTCCCGAACCCATCCAATATCCAAGGAACTCTAAGTTTCAAATATATTATATTGCAGTTCATTGCAAAATCATTTTTCCCAACCTCATTAATTTGTCGGTCAGATTCCTCATCGCTGAAAGGGTAAACAGCAAATGCCGTAGTAGGAATAACACAACCGAATGTGATAAGAACAAACACAACGATTTTCGTGCTCTAAAGACTTTTTTTGGTGGAAATTCAGCTGTTGTCAACCAAGGAACGTGCCTTTTTCAGTTTGAAGAAATTGTTCGCGGGCATCATAGCCTGATGTCTTTCGCCGATACATGAAAGAGTGGCAAGCAATAGCGCACCATCGATTATTATGTATAATGCCTGAAAAAGTATATTCTCAAACAGGTGAGTGCTGGTCTATCCTCGCCGCAAAAAACTCGGAAATTATTTGTAAACCACTGACCATGGATCGACCCACGCCCACCAAATTGCAGAAAAATCCTCGACAGTAGCCGCCGAACATGTCACCGACCGCTACCGGCTCGAAAAATACGGAGAAATATACATCGCAAACAATAACACAGATCTGAATGAAACTGCTTTTTCATAGATTTTGTGTATTTTTAGAAACACCGAAAACGATTTTGGTAACCTGACAAGCAATAAGATACGGTTTGATCATCGTTTGATGGGGCGGAGTCTGCCAGAGAAGACACGATAGGGCCGGGATATGAAGCACGCAAGAAATGCAGAATAGCACTCGCTGAAGTTGGAATAGGAACTCCTCAGTAGCCAGTGGAAGGAAGACGCTGGAATCTTTCATAGACGCTACTCGACTAGCTCGAAAGGAGTATTTTTCCTGATAGTGGACGAAGCGACGAGAAGAAAGCAGTTTCAGCTGTCAACTTAATCACATCGGGAGGTGGCTCGCTTAGAAAAGCACCTGGTAGTGTGCAACGGCTTGATGTTTTGGGCAGTCCACGGTGCCGGATTCGTAGCAAAACTGATCAATGATTTTTTATTTAATTAAAATATTGCGACTGTCCGCGTATCGGTTTATTAATGGTTAAAGATACAGCGTGCTGTTAAAATTATCGATCAAGTCCGGGTACAAATACATGAACAATGTAAGACCAAAATTTCAATAGACGAGCGTTCTCAATCTTCTCTTGACATCCGATCATTCTTGATCATTCTGGGCTTGGGTTGCAGCTGAAAATTAGTCAGTTTTTTTTAACTTGAACACTATCCGTGATTGGAAGGCGAAAATCAAGTTGCAGCTTGCACGTAAATTACGAAAATCACGGTATCAAAGTGATTCTTGTTCAAAAGAGAAAAGACTATGCACCTGATCTTCATAATTGATCACGCTGTCCTGTCTCATCTCCTCCCAAATCGCTTCCGTGTTCTTCGACAGTGTCGAACTGCTTCCCTTCTCCCATCCTCGAGCGCGCAACTCGACCAGGTTCGCGATTAGCAATCTGGTAAAATATTTCCGACTGCGGTTTTACGTCAATTTCATGAGGCCACGTCCCGTATATCACAAAAAGTAGTATGTTTCACTATTGAACCTTCGATGAAAAAAAATCAAAGAATCGTTTTCAAACCCTCCGTGAAATTACGTTGTGTGTCATATTGATATCTTTTCCTTACCGGGTCCTTGGTTTGACACAACTCATAGCGTTTTCGAGCGTCCGGAACGTCGAATCCATTGGAAATGTCGGTTCCTGAACTGGTCTCGTTGATGGATGACAATTGTACATATTAAGTTGGCAAACCTTACCCCATAATCCATCTAATAGGTCTTGCTACAGTATCCGACCTACCTGTTCCTGCTCTAGCCTCCCTCCGATCATCTCGAGCAGACTCACGGCCGCCTCGACTGCATCGTCATCCTGAAGAGTATTGTTAGGATGAGGAATTCGTCTCTTCACTCCTCGCACTCTCGCAAACTTGAATGGTGCGTGAGCACTAAGAATGCAGAGATAGTGATGAAACACGATATTGAGCAACAAAATAAAACTTCAGAGGTCAAGTCCTCTCGACATTTTTCCAACTATTGAAGCAAAATCGAAAAGGTCGCGCAACTTTATCTTGAACAGGGACAGTTCCGTCCGCATCGTTTCTCACGCTCTTGAGCAGATCCGAGAGGCAATAGTGAACAATACGGGAGGATACGAACCGCCGGAGGTAGAGATCGCCGAGGAACCTGATTTCATCAATAAATTCGTGAAGAATTCGACATTAGAGCACTTGAGATTGCTCCAGGTCGCATAGTTTATTATATATTTATAGAAGTCTATCAGGTCTATCAGTAACTGCCTGGAAAACCAATAAATACAGTAACTTAATAGTGTCAAAACGGCTTTTTCTGAAGACACTGTTCGAAGATAGGAGCTCAGCACGACAATTTCCATCGGCTTCGTTGGTTGGCCCAAGTGCTTGAGAATGGTCAATGTAGCTCTGGATCTAAAAGCATGAAGTCAATGCTTGATTGAGAAAAGGAAAAGTGTGAGCAATTGAGAAATAAGTTGTGCATTTTTATTAGTAATGAAATATCGCAGCTGTATGCAGAGAGTTCATTGCATTACAAACCTGCTTGTGACCAAGACGATCGCAACTCGCACAATACTTCGTCCCTCCACTTGCATTTTCGAAGAAGACTGAGGCGACCTGTATAGTTCGCTACTAGAAGAACAAGAAAATAGAAAACTCACATCCCTCAATGACGGCGACATCTCTGCTCTAAGTGCGATAATTTCCTGGATCAACGCTTCTTCGTTTGCCGGAGTGATTCGGTTGAGGATAGACCGCACTTTTCGGATCAGCATCTGCAAACACTTGATTTCAGTAGTGATTGGAATTTTCGGAGGGATTAAACGACAACTAAGTCAATTGAATAGATATTGAAATTATTCAGCCATTCTTACCCTTTTCTTGGCCTCATCGGCCTCGTCAGCAGCAGGGATCCCATTCGAACTGTGCGCATTAGATGACTCGTTCATCCAACTCATTGATAATTTCTGCAATTCGAAATAATTCAACATAAATTGAGCGAAATTCTAAAGGATATGCATAGAAATGCATGTTCTAATTATCGCATGTAGCCAGTTGGCTTGGACAGGCATGCACCATTCATAGCAAAGCCACTATGCACTAGAGACTGAATAACCCACGAAATAGGTAGTGAAAGGATCCTGCCACATGTTTTTATACCCATCCCTACTCCTTTTCGCTGTTTTTCGTCATTCACAACGCACCTCCGAACAAGACGAAATAGGGTGATTCATACTCCAACCCCTTCTCTACGGAGTATTTCGTCAAGATTAGCTTTACTGTTTTCGAGAATTGCATTTTAGTTAATTTTTTGACTCAGTAGAGAAGTCTCATGAATGATGATTGACTTATTCGTCGATGAGGTTAGAGCTGAATTTATCAACATCGTTATGTGTATTTTATCCTTGATTATTTTGAATTCATGCTAAACAAAGCTGGATAAAATTATTCCCGTTTTTTTATAATGTAAATATAACTGTTGTAAAAAATCTCATGTGAAGAAACAAAATGGAGAGACTATTTACTGGACGCGGATACACCACATGTCGAGTACAGCCGTGTGTGCGATATTCCGGCGCCTATTCGCAAATCTCGAAACTTTGTGGTGCGCTCGACACTCATCACATGATCACTTGTTTTTCCTAGCCTTTCTTCTTTAGAATCGCGCATTTATTTACTGTGTTTCATGTAGAGAACTTCAAGCGATTCCGTTAATTACACTATAATGTTATTACCTGAAAATAGACACAAATAATTCAATAGTGAAGCTTCATTCGGTAAAAGACTCTTCGGCCACTCTTTTTATATTTTATATTTTAATATGAGGGTGTTCGCGTAAGAATCAATCAATCGCCTGTAATGGCTGGCACAGCAAAAATTCAACAAATCGAGAAAAGTTATGAAAAGAGGTTCTCGAGGGTGGTGATCATCGCTGTCAACTTCATTTTGCACCAACTCGATCGGTGCAGCCATGCTGCAACCTTGCTGCATGGTGCCATTTTTTAGTATCTCGGTTTTCAGCCCATCAAATGCTCTGAAAATTTTACAGCGTATGTAATCGACTACGGCGAGTCGAACCATGATACTGCCGTTTCATGAAAATGCTTCGTTCGAATATGAAAATTATTTTCTCGAATGTCAGGTCGAAGTGGTCTCTGAAATATTTATTTTCAGATGCGCTATCACCAGGGGATAAATATTTATATGCATAGTATGAGGTTTAAAATTAACGTTTTTTTACTAAATTTATTTTTGTGCCATCTTTCTGACACTAACACTAGAGTTTAAACTTTTGGGTGGCGCCTAGGCCGCCTGAAAATCAATTATCACTCGAACAAAGAAATGAATAAAGCCTGATTGACCTGGGGAGAAAGAATGGTAATTGATTTTGGGCGCCTAGGCGCCCATTCATTCCACTCTATTGTTCAATGAGGGTGGGTCGACTCATTTCGAAACACCGAGAAATGAGAGAATGGAGAATGCGAATATGTTTCGTCGCTCGCTCAAGATTTCCTCACCCATCTATCTCAAAAAATTGAAAGGAAATAATAGAATGAACCGCATTCGTGGACTGTGAGACATCAAAATGACCTGACAGGTCGGATTAACAAGGACAAAGAATTCTGACCTGTCAGGTCGCCCTCATTTTAATACCTGATCAGGTATTTCGACCGCGTCATTTTACCTGATCAGGCCGAATGACCCAAAAGTGGAAACCCTAACTAACACCGATTATTCGAGTGAAAAGTGAGGAATGAGGGCGCGATATTGAACGAAACCTATTTATTTCTTCGCTTTTTACACCAATTATAGCGGCGAATGATGAAAATATCGTCACAAAATTGAAGATAGCAAAAAAACGTTAATTTTAAACCGCATACTATGCATATAAATATTGATCCCCTGGTGATTGCGCATCTGAAAATAAATATTTCAGAGGCCACTTCGACCTGACATTCGAGAAAATAATTTTTATATTCGAACGAAGCATTTTCATGAAACGGCAGTATCATGGTTCGACTCGCCGTAGTCGATTACATACGCTGTAAAATTTTCAGAGCATTTGATGGGCTGAAAACCGAGATATTAAAAAATGGCACCATGCAGCAAGGTTGCAGCATGGCTGCACCGATCGAGTTGGTGCAAAATGAAGTTGACAGCGATGATCACCACCCTCGAGAACCTCTATTCCCACATTTTCACTATTTCATAAAATATTGCTGTGCCAGCCCATTACTGATTCTTAGGCAACCGGCCTCATATATATGTATTTACAACAAAGAGTTTGACTGCAAGTGAATAATTTGAGGACGTGATAAAGCCAAAAAAAAGAAGAGATCTATTTCATCAAGAGTTTCTAAATACTTGTTTGTGTCTTCTTTTGTGAATAAAGCGATGGATCATGATTTGAGGAGAGTCTGTTTATCGTAAGGCGCGAAAAGACACGAAGTGACGGTCACTATAACAAGCCGATTCTATTTCTTCACCTCACACCTTGTTTGTTTACCCTAAGGGTGAAGGTTAGCGCGCACAGTAAAATAACGGCTGTTTCTACGATTTCTGCCACTCGTTTTCCTCACTCTGACTTATTAATTCGATTTCATGTTTGCATATTTCACTTATAAATAATTTCCAATTATTCTTCAGGTTTTAATGGCGAGAGAACTGCACAAGTCCAAAAATCCATGGAAGTTGGAGAAAATAAATGCGTCTGATCGGAGCGAAGAGGCCGAGAAGAAGGTTCCATTATTTTAAAATTTATATTTATAAAAATTTTAAATTCGTTTGAGAAAGCAACTTGAGTTGAAGAAAGAATAAAGAGTGGAATTTTTTTCCAGAATTTAATCAGAAAGGTGCGCTCTATTCTTAATCGCCTCACCCCGACAAATGAAGGAGTGTTGGCCAAGGAATTTCTCGCTCTAAATGTGTGCAAGTCAAAAAGCATGAACGAGGTAAATACTGGAAATGTTTATTGCTTGAGATTCTGAATATTTCTTGATCAAGCATGATGATAATATAATAATGTCTTCAGGTCGTATCACTCATCTTCATGAAAGCCATCGATGAACCCAAGTTTGTAGAGGTTTATACAAGATTGTGCTGTCATCAGGTATGTTTGATTGCTAAGCCGGATGGCCAATAACGAACAGATGTAGTAGATGATCAATTCATGTTTAGATTAATGAAGATAAACGGAACACTGACAATGTTTCGCATTTTCGAAATCATATTCTCTATATTGTCCAGGAATCATTTCACAGAAAAAAAGAGGAGGTATTATTAAGAGACGTGCTCAGTAAGACTCGACCTGCCTCTGGACACGGCCCCCCGAAATGAGATCCACAAGCCCATACTTTTGTGTTAGGAGGGCCTTAGCCTCACATTACACAAAATACATAGAATTTCTGGATAGCACTTATGAGCGAGGAAAAAAGTGAAAATATGTGTCAAATTGACCAAAAATCGTTATTTTTTAATAGGATCAGTTTGATTCAAAATTCAATTTCCAATACTTATAGTACACCCACAGCATTCAAAAAAATATTTTTTATCGATTTTCGATTGACTCTGAAATCCACTTTTTTCGCTTTTTTACTCCAAAAAATCACTTTTCATGCTAATTTGACTGATTTTGAAACGGAAGCCAATAGGTTTTCTGTGCACATTGTAGCCAGGTAATGTGTGCATAAGTATCACCTATTGCGGTGGACTCCGGTGGAGACCATTCCTGGGAAAAAAATTTGCAAAGGTTGTGGACTGCAAATCGAATGCTAGGTTTTGAGTTGAATTACACTTCAGGTGATAGTGCCCCCACTAGTGAGTGCAAACACTAACATCATACCATGTTTAAAGGTCTTTGGATTTTAGAAAAAAATTTCATCGCCGGCGACAACCATGACCCGGGGTTCATGATGCCGAAGCGGCGTCGCATGCATGACCCCCGGGTCATGGTCCGAAATCGATTTATAACCCAAGTGAAAATAAGTATTTCAATGTATACTACAGAACCCCACAGCCCACTATTACACTAAATATCACAAAATTAGGCCATATCTTGCATCGACCTAAAACCGATTTTGGACCATGACCCGGGGGTCATGCATGCGACGCCGCTTCGACACCATGAACCCCGGGTCATGGTTTTCGCCGGCGATGATATTTTTTTCCAAAATCCAAAGACCTTTAAACATGGTATGATGTTAGTGTTTGCACTCACTAGTGGGGGCACTATCACCTGAAGTGTAATTCAACTCAAAACCTAGCATTCGATTTGCAGTCCAATACCTTTGCAAATTTTTTTCCCAGGAATGGTCTCCACCGGAGTCCTCCGCAATAGGTGATACTTATGCACACACTACCTGGCTACAATGTGCACAGAAAACCTATTGGCTTCCGTTTCAAAATTAGTCAAATTAGCATGTTTTGGACTAAAAAAGCGAAAAAAGTGGATTTCAGAGTCAATCGAAAATCGATAAAAAAATATTTTTTTGTATGCTCTGGGTGTACTAAAAGTAATGGAAATTGAATTTTGAATCAAACTGATCCTATTAAAAAATAACAATTTTTGGTAAATTTGACACATATTTTCACTTTTTTCCTCGCTCATAAGTGCTATCCAGAAATTATATGTATTTTGTATAATATGAGGCTAAGGCCCTCCTAACACAAAAGTATGCGCTTGTGGATCTCATTTGGGGGGGCCGTGTCCAGAGGCAGGTCGAGTCTTACTGAGCACGTCTCTTAATGGGTATTTGATCACTCCGATCTGTCCTTCGTTTTAAAAAGTGTCTATATATTTTCAGCAAGCCGCTTTTGATGCCAGAGATAAGCTGAAGAGGAAAAGACTCGGAATCATCAGGTAAAGCAGTTTTTATTTGTTGCACACTCCTCAAAAAATTAATCGTACACAAGGATTTATTTAAAGGTTTACGAGTCATCTGTACCTAAAGGACGTGATTTCTGTCCGTATTGTACACTTTTGTAATGTCTACCTGCTCACGTCTATTTCAGAAATACCGTGCAACCTTGAAGGCTACCAAACAGTGAGTGGTGCACATGCATAGATCTGTTTTCAGTGAAACATATGTCCTGAAAAAACACAATTAAAAAATCCTTGCTGGATCAAACTTATTTATTCAGCGGTTTTTTCTCGATTTTTGATTATTTTGATTTAAAAATTGTCCCTAAAATTATTTTCAGGATGATGACTCAGTCGAGGAAGCACTTCTGCTACTCGAGATCATTGGAAAACGGCTGAAGGAAGAAGAAGATAATCGTAATACCGAGATCCAGCAAGGTGCAATTCGTGTTGGTCGCGCTCCCCCGCCCCCTCGAAGTGGTCAAGAGCAAAAGTTTCCACTCGACGCAACGTTCGAAACCTTGGAGAAAGCGATGCCTCTGGTCAGCCCACGAACGAGGTGAGCAGTTGTGCATTTTTTAGCGTAAAAATAATCTGGTATGAGGCCGTTTGCGTTAGAATCGGACAAATCTGAAGGGGTTTGGCACAGCTAAAAAATCTCGATTCTCTGAAACTATGTGATTTGGGGTTCTGGAGGGTGCTGATGACGATGGGCATATTCATTTTGCATGTTATATGAAACGTTTGTGAAATATATCCCGATTTTCTCGATCATCCTGATTTAGAATGAGAATCGAGATATGTGTCAGAGACGTATTATATTTTCATGTTTGCAGTTTTTCAAATCAAGAGCTCTCCCTTTTCTGTCGGCTCAGATTTTTCTGACTAGATCTTGCTTACATACCGGAAGAATACCACCCGGTAGAGTAGGAGCGCCTTTTGAAACGTTTGCACCTTGAAACAGGAATGTACACGGAATATCGATATGAAGGACGATTGAGCTTGTTCTTTGAGTGCCCACTTTTCCAAATCATATCAATTTCCAGATATCTTATTATGAACCTTATGGAGTTGCGCGCGAGAGACTGGGTGCCCTGGCGAGTTCCAGATGTGCCGAAGACACTCGCCCAAATTAGGGAGGAGATGCGGAAAGAACAACTTGAGAACGATGAGGTGAGCGAACTTTAGTTACAATTAGCCTTTTTTTGATAGAAGTGTGAAAACCAATGCAATCATGATTTCGTTGGTTTAGTTGCGCAGGCAGTTCGAACTTAGACAAGAGAGAATCAATAAGGAAGAACGCAACACGAACAATGATGAGAAAACAAAGACGAGGGTAAAAAAACGTCTCATAATTACGCCACAGCAACCGGTGCAGATATGCGCACCGCTGGTTAGTTATTCTCAATAACCCGGAAATAGTGTAGATCCGTATCATAAGAAGAAGTTATGAAAGGAAGAAGGGTCCACAAAATACCAGTTAATGTCCCATCAGATGTTTCTAGTCCTTGAATCATCATTACTCATAGTAGGAATTATACCAATAATATGGGTGATTAAGCCAGCTCGAAAACAATTAATTTATTGCAGAATGCAACGACCGCGTCAGGGGCTGGGGCAATTGAAAGACCTACGGAAGTTAAGGCTAAGGTATAGTAAATCGTGTTTTATCGTTCTGAATGCAATATCCAGAAGTTGAATCAAAAAAATATTTTCAGTGCTCTATCGACACTTCCATTGCGGTTGACACCTTCGATGACTTATCCGACCAATGCAGTTGCCCTATCTGCCATGAAATATTCGGTGCGTTCATCTTTGTTTATCTTACACAGCTGCATCATTAACCATACTTGGCCCATGAGATATCAGAATCGGAAGATAATGATAACAAATTTAATAAAATTATATATCAAATTTTCCACAAAATTAAACTCTTCAGACTCCGCCAACTTTGTGCCCTACATACTCAATTGTGGACACTCATTCTGTAAAATCTGCGTCGCAAAAGTGTGTATCAATAATGCGTAAGTGCTATCAAAATATTATGATATTTTATTGCAGTATTTTATCGCAGTCAAAATGTTTAAAATATAAAATTCATGGAAAAAGCAATGATTTCAGGATAAAATGTTCCCTGTGCGAAATGATAACCGAACTGCCAGACGGGAAGGTGCTCTCTACAAACTATCAGTTACTTGGTGAGACTTCAATTTTCCCCTTTTCAGGTTATTTTTAAACAATTTATTCAGGAATCTCGGAGAAAGTCATGAACTCAAGGGTTGAGGCCAAACTTTCGTGTAAGATTTGTGAGAAAGTGAGTTAATGAATGTTCAAGAATAGCAAATTGCATTCTCTAATCACTTATAAATCTCAGAATTTTGATTATTGCAAGCTTGCCCAATCAGTGGTATAGCAGACAACTGATTGAAAGTGTGATCTAAATTGACACTTTTTCAGAAATTTTCACCCGACGGAATCTGTGTGTGCATGAAGGAAGATTGCGAGATGGTATACACGTTAATGAATTATCATTTCTGAATGTATTCATATTACGGTTGCCGCTTCAGACATAACATGATTTCTTGCCACTAAACATATGAATATTGTACTACAATTTGCAGTTCAAACATCTTCTGTGCCTGAGATGTGCCATTCAAACCCAGCACGGTGGGCATGTGATCAATTATGATGCGAAGATGGTTGAGGTATGACTAGTCAGATCTATTAGTATTCGAAAAATTACATCCCGCTGACGAAAGGTGAAATGTGTTCTTCAATAGGAAGGTGCGGAATTTTATTCGAAAACTGTAAATTTAACTTTAGACTCGCGAAAGCCTTCGCAAGGAAGTTGCTGCTGTTTGCTCCACAGTCGATGAGAAGAAAAAGAGTGTCATTGCAAAAGCAGAAGAGCTCGAAAAAATTACTCAAGAAATGAAAAAGGTTGGGCGTTTGAAATTCGGTTGAATATTATACTTTTCCAGAGAATATCCGAAGCCAAGATCCCTGCCCAAATCATAGCTCAGATCGACTCACTCACATCTGACCAGGTTTTTTTTCGGATCACAATCAATGTTTTCAATTGTCACATGAATCTCTTGATTTATGCTATATTTTGCAAAAAAACACCGACTTACAAATAAAATAAATGTATTTTCAGGATGTGTCGGACTACAGGGAGATCGTGAATGATCTTGCGAAGACACTTATTGAGGGATGTGAAGCTGTGGAAGGAGCATTCAAACAAGCTATTGAAACCGCAAATGTAAGATTTGATGAAATTCCTTAAGAAACCAATTGTATCGCTAACATTTTTACAGCAATAGCAATAATAATATAATTTTTCAGCAACAATTCGAGCTTGCCGAGACCAAGGATGAAGCTGCGTAATAACGTTTTTCAAATGTACATACCACAATGCCCCCGAGAACCGTTGTTGATTCATTGTTGTACATTAATTAATCACATATCTCGTCGGGATAAATAATTTACACCAATAAGGGTGTGCACAGACATAATTCACTAATCAATTACTCCATTAAAGAAGGCGTCCCACGAACGACTTTGCAAAGTGAGGAATGAGAGGGCGAACTCTCCTCATTTTGCACACTCTCTAGCTCGTTGCCTGCGTTTCAGGGTCGCTTGGAACGCAGCCAACTGCTCATATCTCAGTTCAAACGAAAATTGAAAACATGGGAGTTTCGAAAGTGTTATCAGGTAGCCACAACCCACAAGCTCACATCGAGAACTCAGTTAGCCAGATTTTCGTGGGACACCTTCTTTAAACTGCGGTGCTCATCTTCACCTTGCTAGTAATATTGCCTAGTGATACTAGCTACTCCACAGGCTTGACGAAATTATGTTAGTGATTATGTTGCTTGGTATAATCGATATCACAATCATCCCTCTCGTCCCATTGGAGTTTCTACTTCATATCGAAGAGTGAACGACGCTGATACACACTAACAACGATCCAGTATTGATGAAATAGTCTGCAACGATTGTGTTTTGTGGTTTTATCATTCATGGCCTCTCCTTCTACCTCTTATCGTCCTAAGATAGAGCGCTTTCCGGAGAGAGTGTTATTGTGCGAGGACAGAAAGGAAGTGCTCAATTGCGCTCACGGAAAAGGATTACAAATCAATGGATAGGATAATTTCCTGATTATGTCCCACTTTTCACTCTGCAAATTTTGCACATAGTATTTTATCAACAGTCTGATATTTTTCATGTTTAGCTCTTTGCGAATACTTTTTTATTCTGATTTCGCAACTTGTCGAGATTTCAAAAGAGCATGAAAAATAAGCTCAGATTTCGTGAGAATGCACCTGGCGGATACTCCTTGGAAATGGGAGAGGATTTCAGACGATGATGAGAGCGACGAAGCAATCAGAGAGGTATCGATACATATATTTCAAATTTCGAAATCGTTTGGAGACTTTTATGTTATTTTTCAGGGTTGGATCAGAAAGATTCGTTTGATTCTCAATCGGATCACTAGCTCAAATGAAGACGCATTGACCAAGGAATTCATTGCACTACAAATGCATTTGACGCCATGTGTAAAAGATGTAAGTTACACGAATGTTAGGATTTTACTATAAGAAATTATCCATAGGTTGTGTGCACCATCTTTGAAAGGGCAGCTCAAGATGTGGAGTATCGCGAAATTTACAGCCGATTGTGCTCGGAGCAGGTAGCTTCATAGTTTTCTTCAAAAACATTTCTTCACTATAGGTGAGACAAGAACTATCCAATACGACGCAGTCACGATTCCGCAACGAGATTCAAATGGGCGCTTTGAATTTATTGACCGGCAAGTTTGAAATGGTGAGCAGTACCATTTTCTCCCAAAACAGTGCGCAAGTATTGTTTTGACTTTAGAAATATTCCGCCAATGGACTGCGAGGCTCTGCTGTGGAGTTTTCTTCTGCATTGAATCAGCAAAGAATGGAGCGAAAATGGAATGATCGACAATGGCGGTTTGGAAGCATCAGGTAAGCTTGTTATTTTGCTAATAATCAACAATTAATGCAGATTTCTCGGCCATCTCTACCTACAGGAGATCATTTCCCATCGTGTCATGCATGTTTTCGTTGCTGATCTGCTCAAAAGCGTGAATAGAAACAAATCGGGAAATCTTCCTGCTAGAGACGAAGTTGTGAGTAGTGGTGGGAATTCTTAGCAGTGCCATTTTCGGTTTCAGATGGTTCTTGGAACTCCAATTTAGAAAATAAAATAATATTCTTTATTTTTCAGGACAATGAGTCAGTTGCCGCCGCTGTTGTTCTTCTTGAATTGGTTTGCAAGAGGCTTGAGGAGGAGAAAGCTTCCTTTCTAGGTACAGTTTTCATCAGAGATAGATAACAAAGTATGAGCAGGGAGTCAAACTTTTCCTTACACCGCAGGTGTTCTCTTCTTTCTAGGGCACACATTCTTCACTCTCAAAGATGCGATGGAGATTGTTGCTCCAAGAACCAGGTGAAACCATATCAGAACTTAATATTTGAATGGCCTACTGCATCTTGTAGATGTGCTAAAAACGAGATAGAAGGACGGAAAAAATAGTGTGGGAAAGAAGTGGGTAAATGTTCAGATTTACAATGTATACATTTTATTTTGACTCTCCACAGGATCGCTTGTCAATGTTATGTTTCAGATACTTGATCATGAGCCTGTTCGAGCTTCGTGAGGAAAGATGGGGCTCAAGAAGAACTCGGTGGAGAATCCAAATTCGGGAGGAGATCAGAAATGATACGGAGAAAAGGTCTGAGGATGAGTAATCGCAGCATCTCACAATAAATGAAGTTCCGTTTGTATCATTCCAACGATGTTTGGCTAGAAAAAAGAGAAAAATAAAAAAAAGAAATATTGGTGTACAACAAAGAAATAAACATTTATCGGCTTAAAATTTATTTTAATCTCTTAAATCACAGTGCGCGAAATAGGAAAATGTATTTTAATAAAGTAAAATCACTCTGGTGTGCGTCCCCAACTTGGGCCCAAGTAAAAAGGGGTACCCAACTTGGGCTCAAGTGCAGTACCCCGCAATTGGGAACCCAACTTGGGCCCAAGCAGGAACCCAACTTGGATCCAAGCTGATCCTACCCGTCGCGTCTAGCACACATCTAGCATATTAAGTCCTTTTTCGAAGCTCTGTTTTGACTGCCTCCGGGCACAAGTGCGATTGACTGTCTACGGTCCCCAGTAGGACCGTATTTTGGATGTGACTGGCCCGACATGGTCTAACCGTGCGGGCCTTTGGTTACTGTGTGAGATTACTGTACCTCAACTATCAATCAATAAAAAAGGCTGAAAGAGGGTTTCCAACTTGGAACCAAGCAGGAACCCAACTTGGGCCCAGGCCTGGACGCAACTTGGGAATTTGCTTGGCCCCAAGTTGGGGACGCACACCAGAGCACGATGAAATTTTATATTTATACTTTAACATCATCGTTTATTGTGTTAAGTAATGGTCGCAAGTTTACTGGTATTCTTCTTCTTGTCGCTGTCCTCTTCCAACCTGAAATAATATATTTGAGACCCGGGAAAAATATCCATTAAGAATCACCATCATGAGCAGTTTGCGGTACTTCTTCTCGAGTTCTTCATATTTATCCCTCCACTGCGCCGCTTCCGCATCAACCTCTTCAAATCGTTCCGAAATTCGAAAGGGTACTTCCTTAAAGTGTTTCTATTTCGTCGATCTACCTCCACTAATACAAGATCCCGTTTTTCCGGGACGAGAGTTCACGCAAACGCAATTTTTCCATTGTCCGAATGCGTCCGAAGCGCTAATTGAATCAAATCCAGATCGAGACAATTTTAATCACTCTCATTCGGCCGTTCCGAAAGGCGAACGATCAACCCAAGTAAGTAATGAAACTTCGTCCGGAAATGGGGTTGGGTGTTTCGGTCTTTTGAGCCCAGCCCAACACGATGTCATGATACGGTGCTACTCACGCGCGGGGAAAGCAAAAAAAAATTCCAACAAACAATTCAATTACCTTATTGCTACCTTAACACACTAACCACGCATGCTCGCATTGACAATAATTCTCATAAAATGCAAAATTTTGATGAAATTCAATTAAACTATTCACAGCAAGTCAAACCTGGATGTCGCCGAACTTTATCGTTGCCCTTTGTACCCATCCACTTTCGTATTGTTCTACGAGGTTCTTGATCATGAGCCTGACAATGATTTTCGGCTGGTTATATCAATGCGTTGGACTACCTGACTCGATTGTTGACTCTATGCGATTCGTGTTTGAGTGTCTCGAATATATCTAGAGCAATATCGGGTTCCGGTTCCTCAAAATCAACGCATTCACCGTCGAATCTTGCATGTGTTAAATTTTCATGTCAATTTCAAGGTCAAATTTCAAAGTCACTAACTATAGCTAGGATGTATTTGCGAGCAGTTTCTTGTGCAAATTGACGACCAAATTGTTGTAGTAGAATCACACCGTTCTCGACAGACTCGCTATCCCCCTGAGATAAGCACATGTCAATTTTTGATGACGAAGAATCACACCGGCATAGAATACTCTCCGTTTTCGTCCTTTAACAGGGATACAAGCAGCACAGTAATGACGGTCTTCAGAGCTTCAAGATCCATCAATTGTTGACTCCAAAGCTCTCCGACGAGCCTGAACCAGCATTTCCATATTTCTGATTTGATTCCAAAATTAAACTCACATTACGCTTCCCAACTTTCTACGCATCAATGTGTGCTCATTTTCTTTGATTTCCTTTTTGATCATATATTTTTTGATCAATTCAATCGGCTCCATCTCGATCATTTGTGTAATCTTGAAAATTAAGCTCTATTCCAATTGTGGAAAGGGATGAAAAATGAAGCAATTGGAAAACAATGGTTTTTTAATATTCAAGGAAATGTTTGTACGGCGCCCATTCAAAATGATGTTGTTTGCGTAAGAGCCGAACAACACGTGTGCAATGTGCGCTTGTCACGAGAGAATCGAGCTAGGAACCTATTCTCCCAAAGTTTTTTAATCACGTTGCCACCATCTTCAGGCCATTGTTCGAATCTTAGGCAACCAGCCTCACATATGCAAAACCTACCGAGGATTATCATTACCCTACAACAATTGTTCACTTACGCATTCAGGAACGTTCCGAAAGTTTAAAGTAACCAAATGATATTCGGCAAAAAGGATCAGTGAATCGTGGAATGCGACTCCACTTGCGTCGTTTTCCACAGCGAATTTGCATACTGAAACGTAAATACGGCAAAAAGGGTTATCGTCCATGCATTTGTTGGCAATCAGGTGGGCTATCTGAAAATAACAAATGAAAATTATTTCTGAATCGATCCTTTAGGTAACAATAAGTTGAACTTATTGTTGTGTCCGTATCAGTCTTTTATTATTAAAAATCCGATACTCACATCTTGAAGAGCACTGGATTCGTGTAGTTTCAAGTCAAAAATTTCCTTTGAAAAAATAACGCGAGTTGACTCCGTAACCTTGTTGAAGATCGCCCGAACTTTTCTAATCAGCAACTGAAATGACTCA
The DNA here is from genome assembly GCA_900490705.1 of Pristionchus arcanus. Lineage (NCBI taxonomy): Eukaryota > Metazoa > Nematoda > Chromadorea > Rhabditida > Neodiplogasteridae > Pristionchus > Pristionchus arcanus. The sequence continues at coordinate 151,096 of LS488125.1, read as the reverse complement.
GAAAATACTAGAGTTTGTAATGTAACGCTACCCGGGACTTCGGGGCCCCGACATCGACGAATGAGTGGGAGAGGAGAAATGAATGACCCGGGATCTTTCACTCTGACCCGGGATAATGAAATGCAAATGGACTGCTCTCGTGAGATTGGCTCATTTCCGTCTTACAAAACGCTCAGGAGTGGTCGGTCTAAAGGTTCTACGTTCTTTGTGCTCCAATTTGGTCTATTTCTGTTCGGTTTCTGCTGCCAAAATGTTCAGATGCGACTCCAATAAAAGCGGATCGCTTACCTAATGCACTCGCGATCAATGTGGAGCCCGTCAAAAGGTTTGAGAACAAATAAACGACAGTAAACGACGATTAGGGAAGCTCAGCTCTAATTAGTAACCGATTTATTAAGCTTGAAGTTGGTTTCATCCCCTCAAAGCCTGAAAAGGCGCTGCTTTCTATTCAAGCGATTTCCCCATGATAGACAGTTTTCAAGGGAACATAACCTCCCTCTAGAAGTGAATAGTGTTTAATCAACGCGCTATAAGCATTTATTCTCTAAAACCAGTGATTTAATTGCGCTTGCGGTGCCAGTTTCCACGATATCAAATGCCACTATCCCGGGTAATGCGCTATTTCATTCCAACTATCCCGGGTCATTCTCATTCCTCACTTCCCCTCTCTACGAGCCGGCCGGGTCCGAATTACCCGCCCCGTATTACAAACTCTAGAAAATACACATCGAAATGTTTAAAGAATACTTTGTTCTTGGCCTCCTCGCTATTGTCGGACTCATCTATTTTTTCCGGTTTCCAGGGATGAATTGCTTTATGAAGTTCCCTCAGCACCATGATTCTATCCTGACATTTACAAAACATACATTTAAAAAATTTTTTTTAAAATCATTCAATTCTGAAACCGTGAACATGTTGTTATGCATACCATAAAGTTACATAATAATACCAAATACAAAAAAGATGCATGTGAATTCGCTTTTCTTGAGACACTACAGTAGATTGACGCTTCAATTGTTAGGACGCATGAATAGGCGTCCTGTGCACTGCCACTATTCAAATCTTATTGATTACTCTTCCTTTCGTTAAACGTAATCGTTTCATGTTCAGTTGCTACGAGACTATTATCGCAAGATTTATATCTTTACCTAATTATGTAATTTGAAGATGACTGAGATGGCTCGGACTTTTCGAGGAGATATTGTTTAATGAATAAATATTGTACATCTCAATTGCAAAATGTCTACAACCAAATTATTCCACAAACAACTAACCGCGGTATCTTGGTGACAATCAAGAACTGCTTATTCCGATCAATAAAAACAAAAAAATAGCATAAAAAGTACAGAGTTGAGAAGAGTATTATGTAAAGAAAGACTTTAAAGATCCTTGATAACATTTTGGTCAATGAAGTAATCGTGTACAAAAATGCTCAAGAATGTGATTAGAATAGACTTCAGATGTGTGGAGTGCGGGGAAATACATGTAATAGCAAAACCATACACTCGACTGCCGATAAACCCACTGGAAGCGCTGTTCTATGACTGAATGGGAACAGGTGCGCACCTTGAGATCGGACGCTGTAACTCAATTTGACGCATTTTCCATATTTGCATCTCATAAATTTGAAATTATATCCATATGCTCTTATTGTCTTTAAAACTGCATTAACCAATTTTCGAATATTCCACTTCACACAAATTTTGTTTTTTTTTTTCAGATAGATATGCAACCACCGCATAAGAAAATTCGTAGAGCCAAGAAAAATGTTTCAAATTGCCAAGACAGGGTGAGTTCCCTTTTCCCAAGATTTCTGATATACTTTGATTTTTGTAGCTTTCCACTGGCCTCAACAACGATTGCTTACTGGACATTTTCGAGCGACTGAATCAGTAAGTTTATTTTTGTTTCTGATTAATTGGAGTGGCTGCTCGATACAATCTGTTGGGGCGCAATTGTCTAGTTTCCATTGATGACCCAACACAAAGAACAGAAAAGCGTTTACAAATCAAAAACAAAGTCCTCTTTTTCGGTAGAATTTCGCGGCGAGATAGTGTACACAATGATGAGACAATTGCATTTCTGTGTGCGAAATGCTTCATGTCTTTCAATAGATTAAATGAAATGTTTAGCGACGATTCCCAATCCACTCCCTAATGATGTATCGTCTTGTAGGCCAATTGCCTTGATATCAGAATAAAACTGTATACTGTTCAGCGACGATCTAGACGAGGTGGCAGTGCTCAGCCGACGCTTCGACTCTCTCACAGCGCAATCTCGGCCGAGAGCACGACGAATTTCGTCAACGGCGCTTGTCATCGGTCCGGTATGCGATTCAAGCTCGAAATACGGGTTACATTCGCTTCAACTCAACTTTATTTCTCTCGCAAGCCATCAATGTGGGCAATTAGCGCATTTCGAGCGCTATCCGTGTAATATGAATCCATTTTCATTTTAATCCGTCTAATATGAATCCAATTTGAATTTTTGCTATGCTCAGTGTAGCTCCTAATAATTATTTTTCAGCACGAGGGTGTTTTCCATGTATACGGAGGGGACTACGATAATCGCGATTTTAGCTATCAATTCAAAATCGACGATGCCAACTGCGACGCATTATGCACAATATGCAATGTAATCTTTTCAAATCTGACGGAAACTGTTATTTCTCACACTAGTATTTCCTCAAAATAAAAGTTCTATTCAGAATTTAATACTGTCAAATCGAGGGAAAACTCGTGAAATTCATGCCGCGCATCAAGCATTCAAATTCGTCGGGAAAGTCACGGCTAGATACTGTTTCGATAGTGTTTCGATCGGGTTAAAGGTACGGTTTGAACATTTAACTGGATTATTTTTCATGTTCAGGGATATAACAAAATATTTGCTCTGATAATGCGGTATTTACCCATGTCAAAAATGAATAGTATCCGCTTTGACGTGAACTTAAGAGAGGAAGAAGATATCAAAAAGTAAGAAAAGTGTTTGAAACAAGTTTTCAATATTCCATCACAGGATTGCGGACTGGTTGCTTTCAAGTGGGGTGGAAAAGATCGCCGTAGATGCTACAGACGACAGTATCAGCGGCCTCGTGAATCTTGATTTTTTGAAGCGTTTTTCGGACACTCCAGGAAATCCTTCACTGTACCTGGCCAATAGGTCGGCATGGATTCCAGGAATTAAGGTAAGGAAGATTTCTCAAGATATTATTAACATGAAGTATAATGGTGATTAGGAACTGTGGCGAGGTCATTTAGGACGGTTAATACTGACTAATTGCCTTTTGACTAAAGTTAATGTCTCCGATAACTGATAATATCATATTAATAATATGCAATTATAATAATAACAGTAATATTAATAATGACATTGATAATAATAAGAATGCATAATTTCGATTTTCAAGACCTTCACCGCTCCAAACTGCCGTAAATCTCTCGAATTCCTCTCAAAATTCACAGATTTGTCCGTTCGAACCATGATTTTAGATCCCGAGCGTCTGATGGAACTCGTTATGGTATTTTTTCCCTTATTTTTCGAACTGTATATTATGTATGCCAATGAAGTATATCACACAGTAGTCACAATACAATTCCTCCAATTAAAGCGAAATTCAATTGTCAGGTTCGGTCTCGCCTGAACAAACACGGCCAGTGGCGAGTGAACACTACTCAACCGCTTAATGTAGCAACAATTAAAGCATCACTAGAACCGAATATGAGGGTAAGGATAATTAATTATCTAGCACGGAAATAAGCAGGTAAGTAAGAGTAGTTATTGGAAGAAAAGATATAGATAAAAGTCAAATAAAAAAAAGTAATTTGCCTCGTACTGATTTAAAAAAAAAATTAAACGATACAAATATTTACAGGGAGCACGCTGTCCAAAAAGCAAGCACGGCTTTGACATTTATGTTGATGAAACCTGCAAGATTAGCATAATTGCTGGACTGGATCAGCAAGCTAACGGTTGGAACACCGTAGGGTACTTAACGTACATATTTTTTAAAGATTGCCTGACTCCATGAATTGCGATACAGTGTTTATTGAAACGAATAACTTTTCGTGCCAGTGGTTAACCATCAACAGCATGACCTCTTCCAACCTGAAAGTGCACGGATTAATTTTCAGTCACATCAAACAAAATATTAAAAATTATTGTAGCATGAAATGAAAGATTATCTAACCATGATGAGCATCTTGCGGTATTTCTTCTCAAGTTCTTCATATTTCTTCACTATTTCTTCGTTATTGACAATGAGTTCTTCGTTTTTCTCCTCGGTTTCATCATTTATCATTATCATTTCTTCGTATTTCATCTGTATTTCTTCATTATTCATAGTGAGTTCCTCATTCTTCTTCTCTGCCTCTTCATTTATCTTCACCAATTCTTCGTACTTCATCTTCCAATCGTCTCCAATCTCATTTGCTCCGTTACTATCATGAACAACCTAAGAAAAAGAAATTCTTAGTATTTGCAGAATAACATAGCTCTATCACACCTCAGCAAGGACAGTTCCCGCTGGCCATCCCGTGCTTTCCTTCCATGCTTGCCAAGCGCGCTCTTTCTCTCGAAGTTCCACCGCCTCTAGATAACGGCGAGTTTGCTCACGCATCTCCTACAATAATACAACATTTTTATTTAAACAAATGCACACAGGCGTAAAAACATGAACACAATCGAAAATTTTACAGATTTGACTGTAAATCATGGTGAACGGAATGAGAAAGGGAAGTAGGGCTGGCAAATGGAGAAAAGCTCTCCTCATTCTGCACTCTCTCTAGCAGAGAACACTAGTGAGAGATAACGCGAAATGAGGAGGGTGCTACCTCCATTTACACTCTCCTCTATCGTCATGCTCTCTAACCATACTCGCCTCTGACATTTTCCACAGGTCTCTTCTCTCTAGAGAAACTATCGCTCTTTTGTGTAAGAAAGAGGTTGGGGTCTGTACACAAAGTGAATGGACTTTTTCCTAAAGACATGGACGAACAGTTTGCAAAGTTTTCCCAACTTCAAGCGATCGGCAAAATTAAGTAGAATAATGGTAATTTGGAGAAGGCGCTTCCAATTCACAGTTACTCGTTTCTAAAGAAACGTTCAAGCAGCACAATAACAATCAAAGCTGTCCCTGATTTTCGATACAAAAATTATTTAGAAGAATTGTGGAGAAAACTAGCAGATTGCTCAAATAAATGTGTAGCCCACCCCTCCCCCCCCAACGATTCAATCTACATCGACTAACATTTCTGTAACAATCTCGCCACATTCCTTGTATGATACATTTGCAAAGAAACGGAAATGAATAAATTAATGAATGAAAAAACCATTGAATACTAGGCGAAATAGCAAGGAAGGGAGTTTCAATCTGACAGCCGCCGACTTGCTTTTGCGCGCTTTTTGCACACTATGCCGCGCATTTCACACGCGGTCTTTCATTCAAATTTTTATTTTTATATTATTTTCATACAAATATATTTTTATATTTATGCAATAACAAAGAGAAAGAGAAAGAAGAAGAAAGAGAGGCACAATTCGACTGTGATTTTAAATACATTTCATGATAACGGTAAATCTCCAGTCATTCAATTACGATGAAAATATCTTTTCAGTCAGTGGTTAACCGTCAAGAGCGTGCCCTCTTCCAACCTGAAATTACACGGATTCACCTTCTTTCGAATTAAATTTTCGAATTAGCATTTAATGAAAGGCTAACTGACCATCAAGAGCAACTTGCGATATTTCTTCTCAAGTTCTTCATATTTCTTCACTGTTTCCTCATTTGTTACCGAGAGTTCCTCATTCTTCTTCTCTTTTTCTTCATTGATCATCCTCAATTCTTCGTATTTGGTCTTCCAATCCTCTTCACTTTTGGATGATCCGCTACCGCAATCAGCCTCCAAAAATGTTGCGCGCTAGAATTTGCAAAATGGAAGTGTTTATAAAATCAAAATAAAAATAAAACAAAGAAGAAAGAAAAATAATTAAAATCTTACCTCCCGCGTTTCAATCCCTGCTCGCCTTCCTATACTTTCTATCCGTGCGATCATTTCAGCTCTTGCTGCGCATTCTTCAAGGCGAATTCGCGCACGCATCTCCTACAATATCATTACTTTTTGGATGTTTGCCTTTTCAATGACTTATATTTTTCTACCCAAACCCTACTAGTACTGGACCTTGAAGTATATCTCGGCATACAAGTTCGCCCTCTCGATCGGGGCGTCCGTTACGGCAGAAAGCTGAAGAGACCTACCGTCATACTGTGCGACCAGGCCTGAAAATTAATAATTATTAAGAGGTATATTCATTCCACGATTGAAATATATTCATATAACACGCCTCTCATCTAAAAATCGAAACAGAATGGCCGTTCACAAATGTGCTAGAGGCATCTGGGAGGGTGAAACCGTTGAAAACCCAACATCTAAAAAATACTCGTTAACAGATTGAGCTCGATCCTTAGGTGAGACTCGTGAGTAGACTTTCAAAGATAAACAACTAGTTGTTTAAAAATCTAAGCAACTAGTTTTTTAACGGGTAAACAACTAGTTGATTATCCCGTAACTAGTCTTTTTGCATTTCATAAATTTCGTCCACTCATTCTCGCTGTTTCGAGCGGAGCGAGCCGGCGCAGCCGGGTCGAATTCGCAACTAGTTGCAAATGAGAGGGATAAACAACTAGTAAACAACTAAAGAACTAGTTCTTTACCACGAGAGCAACTAGTTGTTTAGTTGTTTCTCTGGTGCGCGCGCCCAAGTTGGAATCAAGTAGCTCCCAAGTAGCGTACAAGCTTGGGGGCAACTTGGAAATCGCTTTGGTCTCTCCATTTTCCATGCTATCTCGCTTTCTCTTTTTCTCTCACTCTCTCGCTCGGGCGCCCAAGTTGGAATCAAGCAGGGTCAAAGTACTGTAGGCGAGAGAGCGAGAGAAAGAGAAAGAGCGAGAGAGTATGGGAAATGGAGAGAGCGGTTTTCCAAGTTGGGCCCAAGCTTGGGGGCAACTTGGAAACGCCCCATCCTACTTGATTCCAACTTGGGCGCGCGCACCAGAGTTACTAGTTGACTTGAAAGTCTACTCGTGATAAGCAGCACTTACCCGGAACGCCCTTTGCGAATTCGGATGCGAAACGATCATTAGCTTCGAAATACATCCGCAGGTCTTCAGGCACAGCTGTAATCGTGGTATATTAGTGAGTGGTATATTAGTGGGTTAAACCAATGGCTCTGTACGGAAACGGGGGTACAGAGCCAAACCAATTTATTGCGCTCACATAATACTGTAGATGTTTATCACGAAAAAATACACCTTTGCGGGTACCCCAGAAAATTCGAACTCTGCAAAATCTTTTTAAAAAATGTTACTTACGAATTTCGCGAGCGGACTTCGTAAAGTTTCTGCGTGCCAGAGACTGCAAATGCATTATTAATGTGAATAAGTAATAAAATGAGCATCTGGCTAACTGAGTTTTTGATATGTGATGGTGAATCGTGGCTACCCGATAACACTTCCGAAAATTCCCTGTTTTCAATTTTCGTTTGAGCTGACATTGAGATATGAGCAGTTGGCTGCGTTCCAAGTGAAACGCAGGCAGCGAGCTAGAGAGCATGCGAAACAGGGCTGGGGAAACATTTAACGGATCTCTCATTTCGCAATACTCTCTCGCTGTTTCTAACCGGCGAGAGAGCATTGTGAAATGAGGGATCCGTTAAATTTTTCCCAGCCCTGATGCGAAGTGAGGAGAGCGCGCCCTCTCTATCTCTCTCTGTCCTCACTTTGCATAGTCGCCTGCGCAGTACGTGGGACACATTCTTTAAACTGTCCCATATGTTATTGCCCAGAGATAGTGAATTGTGTTCAACCAGCTCCGAAACACATACAGTCTCACATTTCACATTTCAACACATTTCCAACACAACACATTTCCCCAATTCGGCGAAGTTCACAAAATTCGGGCAAACCACATAGAGCCTTCTGAGCAGAGCCAGTTCAACGTCCTTTTTCGCCTCTCCGACAACCCATTTCTTCAGCATCACTCGGCACTTCTCGCCGATTTGTCGGTCAGACTAAAAACCGTATATTTGCATTTTTATCGTCATTAATTTCAAGCTAAACTTACACTCCTGCAGTTCACATCCAAACAGCCTACGAAATCCGGAGTAGCAATCTCGCGTCTGCAATTAAGATATTTTACCTTCTTATTTATTTAGAATTTTTATTTATTTATTACAATTTGTCGAATTTTCAACCTGAAGTGGGGGCCACAGTTGGACCAGCAAGAGTCAATGAGTGACAGGGATAGCATGACAACTCGCGGGTTCGAATGGCTCAATCGCTGTTTGATTGTGGCAATGGCGGGCTGGAAATACTGTAATTGGTCGCAGGAATTCCACTGGAAAGCAGTCCCACAAATTTGAAAAGTTGGAGACGGTTGTATTTTGCTCGAGCTGATGGAAACAAACAAACAAACATGATTCGCCTTTCCCGATACGCTCTCTAGCCTTTCTTGTCCCTGACATTTTCCAAAGGCTCTTATCTCTAGCGAATCTCTCGCTCGTTTGTGTAAACAGTGCAGAGTATAACCAAAATATTGTGGTATCTTTCTAGATTTCTCGACTACGAATCAATCATTGTAAGATCAAGCGATGTACAAAAAAAACGCTTAACCTGCACAAAATCGGCATCGTATTTAACGACATCGCAAATGAAGCGAATGAGCTCCCATTTCTCTGTTTTCAGCTGCTCGTCCGTTGCTCTTTCAATGATTTCTTCGAATGTTAACGAACTCGGTTCGAGTAATTGCGACATCTGCACGGATAATACGTGTACAATAATGGCATGGAATGGAGAAATTCACCGCAAATAGAACTAACATGTTCAATTAGCTCAGTAACACGGAAAGTTGATAATATTTTAATATAAAAAAAGTATTTAGAGGCAGTTACAAACTGTTGAACATTATTTAACGATGCGCAAAACAATGTGTCACCAACGAAAATTAGGCGGAATCGCTACACACTCTCGATTGAATTATCATTTGCGCACGTTTCTGCTCTGTGCCGCGCAGTTTTACGTGCATCAGAAAGTGATTTTTTCAAGTCTGGTGAAATATTAATGGAAATTGGACTTGTTTAAATTTTTCGAGCAAAATGTTCTCAATTTCAGAATGGAATTTTTTTTCGATCATTCTCTCGTTCATCCTTCGCACCGAGTGGTTGGTTCCTTCTCTTTTTTCTCGCTCTTCTCCCTTTCCGCCTGTCCCGCCCTACCGACCACCCTCATGCATAATTAACCGCATCATATTAATTTCTATTTTTCCAGAACGATGCTTATCACACTCGTCCTCTGCTCGATGGTTCAGCTCGCTTCTTCTGACGTTGTCGATGGCTATCGACCGCCTTTCAAGATCAAACCCGAGGCGCCGTTGTCCATCCACCTGCTAGCACTGTTTTTCAACACGGGTGGGTGTTGTTGTTGGGCTCTGTACGGAAACGGGGGTCCCATAAGAAAACGGGGGTCCCAAGATAAAACGGGGGTCCTATCAGAAAACGGGGGTCCCAAGATAAAACGGGGGTCCCTACAGAAAACGGGGGTCCCATAAATTTTTTTAGGTCTCATCCCTAGATGAGCCCCATAAAAGTTTATTATTTCTGTGTATACTTGCTAAGGCAGTTCACTATAGCGCTTTTTTGACGTTTTTTCTCGCCTAATTATTGTACGAGAGGCCTCAACATTTGAATGAAAAATTTTTATTGCATCGAAATTAATATTCCTTTGAAGTTGCAATTATTGTTTTTATGCGGTTATTGAGTCAAGCAGGACATTAGTATCACAGTAAAAAAGGCAGCCGAATAGGCAACATCAGAAATGCAGAATGATACAACTGTACACAAGTTTTTTGGGACACAGTTCTTCCAATGGGACCCCCGTTTTCTGATGGGACCCCCGTTTTATCTTGGGACCCCCGTTTTCTGATGGGACCCCCGTTTTCCTTTGGGACCCCCGTTTCCGTACAGAGCCTGTTGTTGTAGTTGTTGTTGTTGTAGTTGTTGGTGTTGTTGTTGTTGTTGTTGTTGTTGTTGTTGTTGTTGTTTTTGGTGATGGTGCTGTTATTTTTTAAATCTATGCAATTACTCTGGTTTTAAACCACAGCGAACTTATAGAGCGATATTTTATAGCATTTAATAATATTGTGCTTTGTAGTCAACAGCATAAAATATACATTCTTTTGCTGAAAAACACATCAATAAAATTGACTTGCAGTCCTCTTCTTCGGTCTGGTCCTCGTCTACTACTGGCCGAGCTCCCCGATCGTGAGTTTGCTCGAGATACGGGGCGAAGCGCGATAGTTGACGACAAATCAATCGAATAACGACATTCCGATAAAAGACGATTCGACAAAGAAACAGCTCATCTTTGATTTCTTGTTTATTTGTTAAATCAGGTGGAAATTACGTTTAAAACGGTGTGTGTGCAATGTTATTTTCCGAATTTTCCGTGTCGTCGTGCTTTATCACCGCGGTACGGCAGCCTCGCTCATCAACCTTATTTGCAGGTTCCGCCCTTGGCTATTCCTCTGGTGGATATCAATGAACGGACGAGGTTGAGCCCGGTCAGTGGGAGGAGAGGGGGGGGGGCAGAATATGCATATGCATTTTAGAACAAAATAGAAGCTATGATGACTCTGCTTGGTGATTTTGAAGGGAAAAGGGCAGTATTCTTACTGAAGACCATGCAACATCTACGGCCGTAAGTGAGCCTTACGGCTGTTTTGAGCTACTGTCTCTTCAACATCACTCTAGCCACTCGTTGCAGTCGAGACAGTATGTAGAATGAAGAGATGGTGACCAGTATTTCATGTTCTACTTCTGATTTAGATTATTTTTCAGCGTTTTCGATCGAATAATGACTCGATGTTTTAATATTACAGTGATTAATTTCGATTGGGATTTTTTTTTCGATCGGTGAAACTCCCTCACTCTCTTCAATTATGGAAATGTAATTGAATTGACAAAATTTTATCAAAAGAATCAATGGAATTTAATTTAATTATTTTACGAACAATAAGAAAATGGTAAATTGTTCTCATTCGATCATTGTACATCTTTCGCGTTGCGCGGGGCGGTCCCTCGCTTCTTACGCCCAAAGGTTTTTCTTTTTTATTCATTTTGCTGTTTCTTTTTTGTTAAATTACCGTTGAATTCAAGAACTCAGAAACCATTCGACTTTTCTTTTGATTAGCTCTATTCTTACAGTAGCATTGTGCAATCTCTTGCGACACTAAGGCTCTACAATTAAAAAAATATATATTCTAAGAATTATGCATCATACCCCATTCTCAGATGGACCCGATGTCATCTTTCGACGAAGGATATCCTCTGCATCTCGAGGACCATTTCTTTCTACTCGCTCAACTCTTGCTCGACATAATCATGTTTCTCCCGATTTTCGTTCGTTTTTATTGCTCTTTTTCTACACTCTATCTCAAGTTGACTCTTCCTAGCGCCTCTCGCCGATCAGAGAGGCGAGAGAGCGTGCAGAATGATGAGAGCCATTTTTCGACAGGTTTACCCTAGACTAAACGAGTTTTTGCTGGAATAATTCCATCTGGGCTGCTGAATAGTTGTCAAGCTGAAAAGTTGTTGACCCTTCAGATCTGCATAATCTCACCGCCTGATCTACTCGTGCGATGGGGGCTCACTCTGGAGAATCTGCACCCGACGTTCGATTTATAACTAATTAATTTATAAAATAATTATTTGCTCGAGGCGCACAGAATTAAAGTGACATTATAAAGTGGAATAGAAGTAAGGGGGTTTGGGGGAGGGGTCCTGGGGTAGGCGAGTTTGGCGAGATTAGTTCGGGGACTCACGTTGGAGAACCTGCACCCGAGGTTCCATTTCGCAACAGAATCCAGCACCGACCTTGAAGTCAAACTGCAAACTTCAACTCCGAAACGCTGAAACTTATTCTTATTCCCATTCTGAATGTGACTGAACGATTGAAATCGGGATAAGACTCATTGTTGCACTTCCTCATCTTGTGAAACTTGGGAAATTTCAGTTTCATCAGAGACGGCAGCCTGTTGACGTATCTCGACATCAAGGTGGGTTATTTTCTCAAATATATTTAAAACCTTTAACCAGTGCGGGAATTTTTCATACCTGAAAATCAATAATATATATATGTACAAAACATCGCTTGAGATCTCCTTCAATCGATTAATCTTGGCATTTCTTCTGAACGTCTACGTTATCTACACGAATGTAGCTTATGGGTTCGTTAATTTAGATTTCATTTTTTTCCCATTTTCATTGATGGGAACATCATGCACAGATATTAAAATCACCTAATAATATTAATTGCAGTCCTTTTCTGGTGCTGCAAATATCACTTGCAGTCACATTTGGCATTTTCATGTGTAAGGATTTAAGTTTTTTTATTATTTTTTTTCTAAGTATCCGAATTTCTTTTCAGATTGCTTGGAACAATTTGAAAATTGCTGGAGCAACTACTCGAGAGGCGAGAGAAGGTGAGAGTTATTGTTCTGTTTTGAAGAGAGAATATCGAGCCTGCTCTTCATTCCATGCAATCCCTCCCCTGATAGTGTTTCTCTATATAATCATTCATTGCAGTTCCCTGCCCGGCTTCAGCACTGACGAGCTACGATCGATCGACTCGCTTCCCTACACTACCTGTCCGTTCTTCGTCGCGCAAGGATCTTGTTCGTGTTTTCGACTACATTTTAATTAATTGTGGCAAATCTTTAAACCAGTCGCCCATAAATGCATTACCACCCTCAATAAAAAGGATGTCAATATGTGGGATTCAGAGTTCACCACCCAGTTCTTGCTGACCGGCGAAATATACCCGATTCACACAATTTCGGATCATCTGCAATTCTTTTTTCTAGATTCGAACGCCATCCTTCTCAATGATAAATTCTTCATTAACGAGAGACGCTTCGGATATTCAATCGAGCGGATTGCCGACCTGAATTTCTGCATTTATGGCAGAACTGCGGATGTGAGAATGTCATAGTATTCTTTTTTTTACCCCTTAGCTTTTTTGCCGAGGATACTCTGCGAGAAACTTATGTCTAATATAAATTTAGGCATGATGAAGAAAAAAAAGAATTTTAAAAAATATTTTTACTTATTAATGTTGTTTTAGACATTCGATCAGCGGCTGACAATTATCGCGGAGCGCAACGATCACAGCAACAAATATGAGTTCAGGTGAGATAATTCTTATTTATTTTTAATTCTAGATACGATACAAAAAAATTAAAGCAAGCCTCGGTTTTCGATGTGCACTGCTATTCATAAATTAGAATGATGGGTGTAAAAATAAAATCGAAATTTTCCCATGGGAAAATATATTTAATTCATTTTTACATTTAAATAATCGAATTTTCAGTATTTCTTCGCGTGATCTGCGGGGTCTTGAAAAGTACACGTTAGTGGACGTAATGAGACACGTTTTCAGAGAGGTTCGGATATTTAAAATTTCTTTGTTTCTAGTAATTGAGAGTTTATTTTTGTTTATAGTTTTTAAATAATTTGTTTTTAAATGGCCATGGCCAAAGAAATTGTTCCAGCTGTTCAAGGATCTCATCTCCAAGAATCCACGCCACAGAATGAGCGGAATTAACGTAAACTTTTCCCTATAGGCCTTCTTACACATCATACTTATTTTTTACACTCTTCAAATATTAAAACAATCAATAATTAAGAATCTCGATCTCTGTTTCGCCTGCGACACAAACCGACCGGCAGTGATCATCAGGAAGAATTGTGCTGATTAGTTCGTTTTTTTCATATTTTTTTCAAATCGGAATGCGGGGTACGGGACAAAGATCAAAGATCAAAGATCACTTTCCAGTTCCTACTGCACGTACTGTCAGTGTCGCCCGGCGTGGTGTGTCGCGTGTTTCGCTCTCATAATCTCGGCTCCGCGACTGAAGAAGTACGCGGTGTCAACGTGGCTGGAATTTGAGGTACGGTACAAGTTTAATATTTGTCATGCATTTTTCCGTTATTATTTACAATAATATTTGTAGTGCAAATAGAAGTGCAAATAGCCTGGAAACTGCGTAATTGATCGATTTTTCTTTATGCAAGAGCCAAATAATCGAGAGATTTGATTTCTTTCAGGAGCGTTGCCCGTTCTGCCGTGAGACTTTTTGTTTTGAGGACGTGCTCCTCATCGAGGAGGCAACTGACGGCGAGGTCGTCGAGTGATCTTTGATCTCCGGCCTTTGATCTTTGATCTCTAACCACGAGAAGATAAATAATTGCAATAGGGTACTCCCCTGGTAAGCATTATTTTCACAAATGGAAGAGTAAAAAAAATCTTGGCAAATTGCATCAGCGACGTCACGTTGGCACGAAATGGATCAAGAAGAATTTAGTCTCGTGATTTAAAAATAACATATCAATCTGTTGATGCCTTTCTCAGCAATCATCTGTTTGTTACGAAGCCACGAGCTACTACAAATGAGTTTATCAACGTCATTCGAGGACGAGAGTGAGTAGTGCTCGTCCTCTCTGGTTAGTATTCGTCTCCGCTTAGATCATATCGACTTCTTCATCGAGAATGATGTAGAGGCCGGGCTTCGGGCGGCTGAAGATGATCTTTGATCTTTTCTTTTGGAACATAATAAATTCACTAATTCGAGAAACATTTCCTTGGTGAACACGAATAGCAGTAGCAGAAGCAGTCTAATTATTTTCGGCAAGAGCTGTGCTGGCAAGTAGGGTTCGAAATAAGGATAATCGCCTTTGCATTTCACACACACTCTTTCGCTACTCTGACCGGTGAGAGTGCACTTGAAATGGAGAGACAATTACCCGTAATTCTAAATGTGCTGGCGAGAGAGTTTGACTGACCGAGGTGGTGGGATTGCCCGTCCGATGCGGGCAGTGTGACTGGTCAGGTAGTTGAATGCAGTCACGAAACGGAATGGCTCATGGAATTCCGGGTGTGCGCGAAGGATGCTGAAATTGAGGGCTGTTACGATGAACGAATCGGCTCTTCTTTCCCTCGTATCGCTGTCCCGTGATAGAGTACGAGGGGCAAAGTGTTTTTTTTTGCACAGTATCGTGCGGTTCAAATGCTCAGCAAATGAGATGTGCTGGTTAGCGAGCTATCGATTGTCTGTGAGAGAGGAGGGGGGAAGGAAGGGCGGAGGGGGACACTTGATCTACCGCCTCCTCCCGGCCTCTTCCCTAACTCCGCCACTCGACCGTTTGTCAAAAGTCAGCTACGAGTGGAATGGAAAATACTCTCACGATACTCGATATCAATCTCATTCACTACCCCTCAAAATCTATATTTTTGGACTTGAAGTTCCGAGAAGAATTTAGCACCCTGTCAGCCCTACTCGTTATCCTAGTAATGCATAATGAAAGTGGCTAACGCTCTGAAAATGTCTGCTTGTTCACGATCGTCATCATCTTGTTTTGAGAAGAATCGAGCCGCCGGGCAGAGAAGACCTAAGAAAGAGACATGCAATGGATACGGTCAAACACGGTAAAGGTGCAACAACGTCTAGAGACTATTCTTCAAAAACAATGCCACATGAATGACAATTTTGAAAAATTTGATTTATTTGCTATTCCTAGAAAGCGAGCAAAACGACAAGCCAACTCGCCCAATCCCAGCATTCGCTCCAACTCTCGCGGGCTCGTCCTCAGTCCGTAACCGAGTAGAGCCACAGCCACTCGATATCCTGCAATTTGCATTTGCAGAAATCTTATTCATCTCATCACATTTTAAGTGTATATTATTTCAAATAGTTTTTTATTAAAATATCAAAAGTCAAATTGAACTTATGTATCAGACTAACTTTCGTGTGTTTCATATCTCGTGTATGCATTCTTGATTGACAGTGCAATGTGTAGGAGCAGGGCCGAATTCTGATATCAAATTATTAAAGTAATTACTTTTTTTGAACATTATAATCATTTTTAAGTTTTTTTGCAATCTTACCGCGGCAATGAACGCAGTGTTGTCGTCATGGTGCATTATTCTAGCCAACTCTTGAAAGTCGAGCTTCATCTGCAAATCTAATATTATTTTCCCTAATTTTTATGAGTTTATTTTTGAAAATTGGGTAAACGAAAAAAACACTAACAAACGCCTGTGCAAGCTTCTCTGCGTATTTTCCTCTCAAGAAAGCTCTATCGTCCAGACTTGCGTAGCGAAGTAAAGTTGCCAGCGTGGATGCCGTCAAACTCTCCATAAAATACTCCTCGGCTCGTTCATCCATTTCCGCTCTAAAGGAGACCTGTTAGCACAATTTTACACAATTTTTTTACTGTTTCGCGCACGACGAAATTCCAAAAAGGATCGGTTGTTTTTACAATTTATTGAGCGCATAGAAAATTAAAAATGCGTTGCTCAACGACAATTCTGCGGCGAGGAAACTCAAAAGTGTGGCTGTCATTGGGAAGAATTCGCTTCATTTCTCATCGGAAATACAACTCGAAAAGTGGCAAAAAAAAGACAACACACGTTACCCCGACAGAACCACATCGTTTTTCGATACTTGGTTGCTCACTCGTTATTCAGCCCATCGAAGAGAACTTGCATAAGATCTTCACTATAACACATCATCGTTAGATGTTCGGCGTCCAACTAAATTTTTAAATTATCTCAAATTATGCCATTAACGGTTTACCGAAAAAATAAAGCACCGAAGCATGTCGAAAACGTGTGTAACTTCCGCCTCTAAAAAATGAAATCGTTCCGTTTATACATTCGCAATTAATATCTAGGTCTGGAAAGATAAATAATTCTTTAATTTTCGTGATTTCGGACAGAGTAACGAGAAAGGCGGGACTATTAAATGCACACCCTCGTGCCTTCCTTTTTCCCAGTAGTCCCGTGGCGCTTCGAATGGAGCATCGCCCAAAAGTCGTCCGTTCTTCGCGCGAAAACCGGTCAGCAGTCCGAGGAATACTTCTACAGATCGATTGGCCACCTGCACAAAAGGAGAACACCCAGGACTTAAAGTGCAGTGGCCTCACTGTGGTGGTGAAAATAACAACACTTGCCCCGTATATCATTTAGAACGACTGATATTGAATAGCAACTCACATCATCAGTTATCCCATCAAACTCAAACAAATAGTCGTTGATTATTTCCAGGGCGCAGAATCGCACACAAAGGCTTTCATTCTTAAAGTGCATTTTGCGTCCGAACACGATAGTTAGCAAAAGTTCAAAGATCACCTCTCCAATGACTTTGAGTAGGGTAAGGAAATCAACTACAGCTCTTGATTCAAAAATTTTCTCCGTGAGAAAACCTTTCAATTGTTTCCCGAGAACAAGAATCTTTAAGAGTACGCTGCAAAAAAAAAAGATTTCGATGATCAAAGGTCAATATTTTCTCACTGGTTATCACTTTCTGTCGCAAGCAGGCTGTAGTAGTTGTCTATGATTGCGCGCAGGGCCTGAATGGGTCCATTTTGGGGGGGGGGGCAAAAGAAGGCGAAATTATTAGAATAATCTCTGGAACAAGTAATATCTAATATTTTACCTTGGAGGTGTCTCTACGCGTCGAGCGTGACTTTTTCCGTCCTTTAAACTGCTCGTAAGATGCATTTTTCACGCCATGGTGAAGGCGGTTCGACAATAATCGTCTCGATCTGAGCAATATCTCGATTACCCTAAAGCATCAACAACCGCAAATATCCTATCCATACCTGACGTCTGTAAATGACGGAGAGAGGAGCACCTTCAGATGGAGATCCAAGCGATCGATCTGGCAATAAATTTATAAATTATCTCTCTCCATTCGAGAAACATCTAAGGTGTCTCTAACCGCAAATAGGCGTGGTTCTTGACAGTTTGTGGAATTACTTACGCAGTCTTTGCTTTTCAGTTTCTTCTTTAGTTTGCGTTGAAACAGCGTACGAACCCTCGAGACGCTGGGAATTCGATTCTTTCTGAAGGTGAAGCTTAGATTTAGGATACCAATTCGATGTCACAAATCCGCACCCACTTCCCAGTGTTCCAGTCCACTTTTTTTTCTTTTGCTAACAGTGATTTGCAAAAGACCTTTGAATTATCAAAAAGAGATGGAGAGTGGGGAGAGGGCGCCATTCTCATTCATTATCCTACTTGAAAGATTGAAATTTCAACAGGAAAATAACCTGTTAACGAGTAGTCGATTGAGAAAACGTGAGCAGAAGGAAGAGAGAACGAGAGAAATGAGAAATGCGAAGTTGAATATCTGAAAATTTTTATATTTGTGCAACATTTACTGCAAAAAAAGGAAAATTTTGTCATGATTCAGGGCAAATCAATTCGCAAAAAAACATCAGCTCACATCAGAATCGACCGCGTCGCTCAAGAGATCCATCTTATCCGCAGTCGAGCCCACTCCTACATTGCCGCTGAGCGCTTCGTTGAACTGCAAAAATAACGATTAAAAAACTATATTTTACCATAGTAGTCTGCAATGCGCTGCCAACAGCAATTAGATTCTAGACTCGGATTGAGACGAGAGACACTATAATGATGTATACCTTAGGATCGTCGAGATCGCACGTCAGTCCATTGCCGTGAGGTTGCTCGAGGGAGGTAGTCTTATCTATGGCTCCATCCGCGATATAGCCGAATAGTAACAGCGTATTGGACATCAGGTTGACCAGGGCGGTTACTTGCTCGAGCGTTATCTTGCCAGTATTCGTGATCGGGGACGCAACGTGAGCTTGCTGCTCTTTGACGATGCACGAGCCCAAACTGTAACGAATCAGTGACTACCGTATCCCGCCGGATAGCGTACTAGAGCCCGAGAAACATTTCACACACTCTCTCGCGACTCGAGCGGTCGAGAGAGTGTGGGAAATGAAGAGACGGTGGCTCATTTCTCGATCTATATAGCGTACTTCTGGTAGTTGCGAGGTTCCACGCTCCGTGCGACACCGGCCGAGGAATGCCTGAATGAATTTTGATTAATACCCGGCGGAACAGTGCTTCTTCCCTTCCTACAGCCCTGCATTTGTGAAAAAAGTTTCAAAATTCAAAATAACGTTTCCAAAATAGAAAATATCTTCGGGGGATCATTTCTCTCTGAAACGATTGGTGGATGCAGATATTTTTGTCGTTGGCAGACTATCGTTATCTTTCCCAGTTCCGTTCAGTCTCATACAGTATCCCTTATCATCTGGGCCTGCACCCAACAGTTTCCTTACACTTAGACCAACCTAATAGATAAACTTAGGTATCCGAAACCTCCTATCCCTACGGTATCCGAGACCTATAACCGCATCCACAGTATCCATTCCCCCATTTGCCTTTTTAAACCTTAAAAGTTACCAGCTTAGCGCGAGCAGCGACAGCGAGGCGAGAGGAGGACTCATCCGGATGACGGAATTGTAGAGGGAAGAAGGGGAGAGGGGAGAGAAAGAAAGATGGAGAAATGAAGGAAAGGAAACCGCGCGAGGGTTTTATACCACTCGACAATGATCGATCTCTTCATTCATTGTGATCTCTCCCATTATGCGAATGATGGATTATTGGAGTAGTTCGTAATTACAATGGAGTCTCGTCTAGACTTCGATAAATAACGATAAATAATCATACAACTAGTTGTGAAAGAGTTTGGCAAACTTCATTCTTCGTCTTCTCAGTTTAATAAGGCGGTCTCACAACTAGTTGTTTATTTATTTCACAGCTAGTTGTGAAAGTGGAGTGGTGGAGAGATTGGCGAAATTTTGATATGTTTCATCTCGCTCATCCGAGTTCGACCGGGAAGCAACTAGTCGTGATTTTTTCGCAACTAGTTGCGAGTTTCACAACTAGTTGCCAACCGCTTTAGTACCGGAAAATGAAGCGGAATGATACAACTAGTTGAGCATTTATCGAAGTCTAGTCTCGTCTCATTTCAATGATTTATTTGAAATGTTGCCATCCTAGATAGCAGAGAGAAATTACCCTGAACGGATAACGAGCGGCTAATAGTTGGAGGAGCCCTATGTCTCTGCGGGGTCGGTAAATTTATATGAAACTCGGTAGCGAAAAGTTATCTATACTATAATGTTTGGGATAGCAAGCCTCACCGCCTTACACGCCTAACTGCTTCCAAAGTAGGGCACAGCTATTCGGTGCTTCCGCACTCACTCAACTATTTATTATCAAAAGGAATCACTAAATTTAGCCTTTGTGGGAGTTGATAGTTTTTATGATTGTATTGTAATTTCCAAGTAACTGCTCATTCTCACTGTTTTGGATAATTATGCTGTGCGTGAGGCATATTTGAAAGTTCAACTTCGAAATGGCCAAATTAAACCCTTTTTTGGCCGCGGAAACAACCGCCTTGAATGTGAAGGAGTGGTCAATGAGAATGGAGTGAGTGAATATTCTACGTTAAAAGCATGAGTAAAAAATAAAAGAGGCGGCGAAATGCTTATTATTTCAATAATTTCGAGGGTCTCGGGGAAATGGATTGATACGATGACTCGATTCTTGGTTCGTCCCTCTCTCTCCTCTATCCTCTCGCCTCAGATTGCCATCTATCAAACTACTGCTGAACACTCAGCCATACAATCTCTCTCTCTCTCTCTGTCCCTATGTCTCCGGCTCCGGCTTACTAATAATTGTGGGAGTTAATAATTTTAATGAACCACCTTTCGAGGAAGAACTACTCGTATTCACAATTTTCGATGTTTGTGCTGTGCTTGAAACATATTTGAAATCTGAGAAAAAAATAGTATCAAACATCGAAATGGTGAAAATAAACTGTTCTGCATTTTCACTTCGTGTCATAGTTGTAGTTGTTGTTCGCTCGCATTCGAATCGTCACCCCAAGGGCTATCGAAGTACAAGGAAAATAGTGAGGTTTCGTTCGGTTCACTTCGTTTCGAATAGCACTGTTTCGAAGCAAGCTAACGTGAGATTATTTCCCATTCCAAACGTATGTAGTTGTCCTCTGACGAACTGAGTGGAGGGAGGAGGGAGGAACAGGCCTGGAGGGGGCAATTGAACTCCCTGCTCTCCTCTCCCCGACCTCTTCCCTTCTTCTCTCCCAGACAATGAATGGCTCTCGCTAACGAGAAGATTGAGTTTGCTGAGCATTTCAAACGCGCGATATTGAGAAACAGCCGGCGCAGATGTTCAGGTACAAAAAAAGACCGCAAAATGTTTAATTTTTGCGGCGATGCGCTGAAGAATTGAGTACATTGATTGAAATATTGACTCCTATATTAGTGTTGCAAATCCGCACAAAACCGCACTCCGCACAAGAGAGATGAAGAATGAATGAACGTGTGCGAATTCGCACGAACGTGCGAATCGCACATCCGTACGCACATCGCACATCCGTACGTGCTTTAGCACAGACAAAGGAGTGCGAGAATGAGATAATTGAATCAGTGCGATCATTTTGTGCGGAATTTGTGCGAATTGTGCGTTCGTTTTTGCAACACTATCCTTTATCACAAAATTGCCATAGCCGATCGACAAGTAAGATCAATGAAACATATCGGAAACGAATCACTCTAGAACATTGCTCGCGAGAGTGCGAAATGAAGATGCTGATGATTTTTTAGAATAATGTTCATAAGTAGAGACCGCAAAGTGATTGACCGAATTTATTGGGAGTACTAGCACACGCAACTCATATGTTTTTTTTCAATATCTCATAGGCCACATAGCTTTCAAAATATTTTTTTAAAGTAGTAGAGCCTGAAATATGAGCCGTCGTCTCTTCATTTCACTAGCTTGGTCGCACGAGTTACGTCAACCAGAATGGAATGTTCGGTGGTGACTCATTTCCGAATTCTGCCTGCCCTGCTGACTCTGCTAGCAGAAATCATATGCGAGCGCCGATTGCATAATCACCCCTCCTTCCATGTCCATGTCTCTTCGTTTTGCCATATCTCTAGTCAGTTAGAGAATCGAGAGATGACATGGAGAAATGTGAGAGACAGACCATCTATTTCCTCATTCGGATCAGTGAGCCGTCCATTCACCTCTCCCAAACGAGAACAGTAAATTCTCCGTTGTCACCTTTCATCTCATTTTCACTTCAGGCTATTCCATAGTTGATTAAGTTTCATCAAAACATTTCAGAAGAATGCTGGAGAATGCCTTCATTGATCTGGCTACATTCCAGGTGGATCTTTTTTCTTGCGATTTTATGGGAACGGAAAAGTAGTTGTTTTTCCGAGTGGTCTCTCACCGGTAAGAGTGGTGCACGCGTAATGAAGATGCAAATTCAGATATCGATTCCCTAGTTGTAACAGCTCATTCATTCCAGTCCCAAACCCTCTGGGCACTCATTTTGGGCATCGTACTAGCCTTCTTTCTCGGCTTTGGCATGGGCGCAAATGACGTGTCGAACGCGTTCGGAACGAGCGTCGGATCAAAGGTATGCTGGGGGCAAGAGTTATGGGTACGGTAGGTTACGGGATCTGCAATAATTTCATATTTCTCAGGCCGTCACGATCGTGCAAGCGTACATTCTCGCATCCATTTTCGAGACGCTGGGCGCTGTGCTTGTAGGTTCGTTTAATGCAGATTTTTCAAAACTCACTAGAATTAGAGATGTTAGAGTCCAAACCGCAACTCAGTCACTGTTATCGTGAGAATATTTTCCATTCCACGCGTAGCTGACATTTTACAATCGTTCCGCGGGGCGGGGTTAGGAAGAAGCCGGGAGGAGACGGTAGATCAACAGTCCTCCTCCCTCCTTCCTTCCTCCTTCCTCTCTCCCATACAATCGATTGCTCGCGAAAAAGTACATTGAGTCTGCTGAGCATTTCAAACACACGAAATCATTCGCTATTTGCATTCATGTCTTGGAAAATAACACCATTTGTTTATCGAGCTTTTCTGCTTTATTTTATGGACTTTTCACTTCACTGTTGTATCCAACTTTGTTTAGACAAAGTTGGATACAACAGTCAGTATTAGAATCCTCCGCTGTCTGATTGCCAAATATAATTGCAGGCCACTCCGTCACGGACACTATGCGCAAGTCCGTCGTCGACATTGCCATCTACAATGACACGCCGAAGGAATTGTTGCTGGGGCAGGTAGCGGCGCTGGGAGGTAGGTACTTTGCGGGAAACTGAGGGCTACATGCATTTAAATGTCTGTAGCAAAAAGTTCATAGAAATCATGTAAATTGTGCTTCTTCGCTGGTTGGTTCTGAGGCCGTATGCATGAACCTCGACAAACAGTTTGCCCAGCAAACGTGACGTCACTAGCGTACGGGGTGGCTTTGTCGAAAAACGCCTCCCCACTACTGTCACGACTCCTAGTAGTCGTGTAGTATCTTTCTTCTATTCTATATTTGCAAGCAAGTGATAGCGCATTCATTCTCCCATGTTACACTTTGATGATTTCATGCTATTGCAGCTTTCCCAATATAAGCCAAACGTTTTCTTCTATGTTTATCGTTCTTTCTTTGCTTCTTTCATACAATCCATCATCCATCCATAGTTGTATAGTTTTCTCCTCTTCTAATATGTCGGATAGTAATAAAGTCTTCTAATACCATCCCGGACCTATTCCTTTCCGTCACAAATAGCTCTGTATGTTTGGCACTAAGTAAAGAATTGCCCTCTGACTGATGAGAAATTAGGAGACGATTATTTGTAAATTTACCTGTTGCAGTGTCACTCCGTTCGTCAGCGAATCGAGATCGTCCAGGAATTCGGCTGAAATCGATCCCGGGGTGAGAAGACGACAAGGATAAATTCGATCGAAAAATGCTACTTGGGAAACTCTTATGAGTATGCAACATTTTCGAAACACGATTCTTTTCCTTGTGGTCCGTGAAAACGACTAGGAACTCGTCTAAAATAGATTCCGAAGATCTGTATACAACTTTGAGACAAGTACAGCGCGATTAAGCGCCAATAACATCGGGACTGGGTGTTATTCGAACATCCTCAGGGAATTGCTGTCAGTATTTATTTTCACTACTATTCTCATAGTACACATTTCCTTATCGCGAACTGCAGATTCAATTAATACAGATTTTTCAAAACTCACTAGAATTAGAGATGTTAGAGTCCAAACCGCAACTCAGTCACTGTTATCGTGAGAATATTTTCCATTCCACGCGTAGCTGACATTTTACAATCGTTCCGCGGGGCGGGGTTAGGAAGAAGCCGGGAGGAGACGGTAGATCAACAGTCCTCCTCCCTCCTTCCTTCCTCCTTCCTCTCTCCCATACAATCGATTGCTCGCGAAAAAGTACATTGAGTCTGCTGAGCATTTCAAACACACGAAATCATTCGCTATTTGCATTCATGTCTTGGAAAATAACACCATTTGTTTATCGAGCTTTTCTGCTTTATTTTATGGACTTTTCACTTCACTGTTGTATCCAACTTTGTTTAGACAAAGTTGGATACAACAGTCAGTATTAGAATCCTCCGCTGTCTGATTGCCAAATATAATTGCAGGCCACTCCGTCACGGACACTATGCGCAAGTCCGTCGTCGACATTGCCATCTACAATGACACGCCGAAGGAATTGTTGCTGGGGCAGGTAGCGGCGCTGGGAGGTAGGTACTTTGCGGGAAACTGAGGGCTACATGCATTTAAATGTCTGTAGCAAAAAGTTCATAGAAATCATGTAAATTGTGCTTCTTCGCTGGTTGGTTCTGAGGCCGTATGCATGAACCTCGACAAACAGTTTGCCCAGCAAACGTGACGTCACTAGCGTACGGGGTGGCTTTGTCGAAAAACGCCTCCCCACTACTGTCACGACTCCTAGTAGTCGTGTAGTATCTTTCTTCTATTCTATATTTGCAAGCAAGTGATAGCGCATTCATTCTCCCATGTTACACTTTGATGATTTCATGCTATTGCAGCTTTCCCAATATAAGCCAAACGTTTTCTTCTATGTTTATCGTTCTTTCTTTGCTTCTTTCATACAATCCATCATCCATCCATAGTTGTATAGTTTTCTCCTCTTCTAATATGTCGGATAGTAATAAAGTCTTCTAATACCATCCCGGACCTATTCCTTTCCGTCACAACTACGCTAGTAACGTCACGTTTGCCGGACAAACCGTTTGTCGCGTCATGCATACGGCCTCAGGTGTAATCTAATGTGGTGTGCCAGGTTGCTCCATATGGCTTCTCATCGCCACGGCCTTCTCCCTGCCCGTCTCTACGACGCATTCGCTCGTGGGTACGAATTTCTAAATGGAAAATCCCCGTGAAAGAAATATGTGATAGAAGCAATCAAAGCGGAAGCTTGCAAAAATGAAAGACACATTTGCTGTTAGAAAAATCACAGGCGCCACGCTTGGATTTACTCTTCTTTTACGAGGATTCGAAGGAGTGATCTGGAAGAAGATCGTCCAGATAGGTTTGATCACCATCAAAAAGTCACACAATAATATCATACGTCCAGTCATTTCCTGGTTCGTCTCGCCCCTCATGTCCGGCTGCATCTCCTCACTACTCTACATCCTCGTTGATCACCTGGTGCTGCGGAGGGTATGGTCAAAGACAATTTGTACTCTCCATCCAGCTCAGTTTCAGAGCCTTTGTAGTTAGTAATGTTGTTTTTGCTACTTCTAACGAATTATTCACGAATAATCTTGCAGAAGAATCCACTCGAGTGCGGTCTCCTCCTACTTCCGGTGTTCTACTTCTTCTGCATTGCTCTCAACGCATTCATGATCCTGTACGATGGATCGCCAGGTATCTTTCACTTACTTCAAGCCGATAGTTCTTCTTGAAACGTTTTTTTATGTACAATTTTCTAAAAAAATGAATCCTTTGCAAAAATTTCTATTCGATGTCTCTGTTTCTCTATTTTCGGCGATAGTTCACCATTAGCATAGTGCGTAGGAAGAGCAAGTCGGGTTAAACATGCGTCACTACTTCCGAAAAAGAGCGCAATTGTCACGGACGAGAGAAGATTGTTCAATGATAGAGATGGACAATGATCGCTCGTTGGTTCTATGCATGGGGCGATTCAATCACTGTTCTCCAGAATCATTGAACAAACTGTTTTGTGTGGTGAGGGGAACACACTCGAGAAGGTCGAAAAATCGTATTTGAACAATATCTTCGATCGATGGAATATTTTTAAACGGGATAGAAAGGTGTTAAAACATTGCGATATTTGAATGAATTTACAAGCAAACCAAAGTACCCACAAGTTTTTCTTTTTCTGAAACGATTGTAGTCGAAGAAAATTTCGAGCATGAATTATAGCTTCATAAGTGCTTCTATTGCAGTTCTTCGCTTCAACCTCCTCCCCGTGTGGGTCTGCATGCTCATCTCAATTGCTGTCGGTCTCCTTGCATCCGCAGTCATTCAATTCGTGGTGAAACCGAGGCTGCGGAAATCTCTCTGTCGTGAGTCTTCCGTATATTTCGCGCATATAAACGCATTAACAGTTTTTAAATGTAACCAGGAAAACGCATTCCATTTTTGTTTTGAAATTTTTGTGCAACAAAATATTTATAAGAGATAATCGTTGATTTTTGACATACCGGAAGACAGTTATTTCCCGGAAACAAAAGATGGAAGTGCTCTCATTCAGCCCCCGAACCGATCAACGACCGTCGCTCGTGGAATGACCTCAGATTCGAGGAGGTCAAGTCCGCGAGAGGGACAGGAAAGTACATTGAGGAGGAAGATGAGGGATGCGCGGGAATTATATGGTATTCGACTTATCTACGCGCATTAGATCTAAAAAAGCAGCTATAACGTAGCAGTCTGTTATTCTGATATGAACAATGAAAAATTGATTGACGAGGCATCGAATTTTCCACACATTCAGGCGGATCCTTCCCGACCGAAGCCGAATCGAAGACGAGAAGACGCTCCAGTTATGTTTCATTACCTTTTTTCTATTGCCCTGATATTCTGATTTGAGAAAAGACCCTCCAATTATGTTTCATGACCTTTTTAATATAAGACTTGCTAGATGTTTTGAATTTTCTTATTATTTCGGCTACATTCTGGAATGAGTTTAGTATTATGAATATTTCTTTCAGTTGTTCATCACTCTGCAGTTGTTCACGGCGTGCTATGCGGGGTTTGCGCACGGTGCGAGCGATGTGAGGTAATGGCAATATTTCACAAAAAAAAGTATTCTCACGAGTATGATAACAAGACTCTAGAAAACGTTTAATTATGTATTATTTCAGTAACGCCATCGCTCCCTTGACGGCCCTTGTGGCGCTGTACAAGGGCGATTTCGCGCAGAGTGAAGGTGAATCTCTCAATATGAGGCCGTTTGCGATAGAGTCGAGCAAAATCGGACGGTCTTGGCACAGCTCAAAAATGTCGATTCTCTGAAACTCTCAGATTTGGGGTTCTTGAGGGTGCTGATGACGATGCGCATAGTCATTTTTCATGCTGAGCCTCTGTTGGCTCCAGACGACGTCACGTCGAAAACAGTTTTTGTGGAATTTCTCGCCCCAATAAATAGCTAAAATTAAGAAAGTCGGTTTCCCGGGGTAGAATTTGATGCTGATGACGCCTGTCTAGTTCATTTTTCATAAATTATTTTAATTACTTATAAAAATGAAAGTTTTGAACGAGGCCGAAGTGAGCTTAGCAACCTACACAGATCGGACCGGCGTGATGAGAGGATTCCAAATCTATAATTTGAGCCAGATTCGTCCCGCGGTTTCCAAGATTGAAAAATCAGAGTGATCGAGATTGTAAGTGAATTTGTTCATCTTTCATCTCATTCTGTCCCTACCCTCTTCCCCTTCTCACTCTTCTCGCCTCTTCCGAGAGTGTGGTGGTGTGAGAGAGTGCAGACAGGCGAGAGAGCGGAGATCGGAAGTCAAGGGAGATCGGAAGAGGTTCGGGACAGAATGAGATGGAAGATGACCAATTTCACTGACAATCTCGATCACTCTTATTTTTCAATCTTGGAAACCGCGGGATGAATCTGGACCAAATTATAGATTTGGAATCCTCTCATCACGCCGGTCCGATCTGTGTAGGTTGCTAAGCTCACTTCGGCCTCGTTCAAAACTTTCATTTTTATAAGTAATTAAAATAATTCATGAAAAATGAACTAGACAGGCGTCATCAGCATCAAATTCTACCCCGGGAAACCGACTTTCTTAATTTTAGCTATTTATTGGGGCGAGAAATTCCACAAAAACTGTTTTCGACGTGACGTCGTCTGGAGCCAACTGAGGCTCAGCATGAAAAATGACTATGCGCATCGTCATCAGCACCCTCAAGAACCCCAAATCTGAGAGTTTCAGAGAATCGACATTTTTGAGCTGTGCCAACCCTTGCTCGACTCTATCGCAAACGGCCTCATATCTATACAATCATTAACATTTTTTTTTGTCATTCGAAGCATTTCCTATCTGAGTGAAGGAAGACAAATAAATCGGTAACGATTCTTCCTCGAAAAGAGCTCGAAGTTGGTAGAGAATTTGTTAGATCAAATTGCATGCAACTAGAGATTCAGAGCTGTGTTGAAATGCATAGAATTCATTCATCATCTAAAATCCTTCATTGAAGGCACGCCGATCTACGTCCTTCTCTTCGGTGTGCTTGCCATCTGTGCCGGCTTGTGGTGCCTGGGCCACAAAGTGATCGAAACTGTAGGAACTCATATGAGTGCCGTCACGCCGGCGAGGTACCACTGCATTTTTTCCTGATAGTGTTTATAATTAATATGCTCTCTGTAACGAAATATCAACACGTTTTAGCTATATGAAACAATTCTGAAACATATTTAACGCGTATCTTAACGTTTTCTGTGGTTTAAAAATTTCGTCGTTATCTAATTCGGGATAAAAATACGATTTATTTCTCTAGGAAGCTCGTTGTGTCGCTCTCGATCAGCCTAACTAAGAAGTGGAATGAATGTTTCAGTGGTTTCTGCATTGAATTCGGTGCTGCGATGACTGCACTATTCGCTTCCAAACTTGGATTGCCGATCAGTACAACTCACTGTTTGGTAAGATCGTTACTTTCTGAACACCATTTCTGACAGAAAATTTAGAGAATGTTGTAAGAAGCATTTGTTATGAAAACCTGCACAAGTTAGAGAGAGAGAGAGAGAGGGGCAGCCGCTGTATCAGAGAACTACGATTATTTGGCGTCCGGTATTCACTTCAAAGTTCTAGGTCGGCAGTGTGGTCGCGGTCGGTTCCATCAAGGCGGGCCAGGGTGTGAACTGGCGCATCTTCCGCAGCGTCGCGTTGTCATGGGTGGTCACATTACCAGGTCAGACTTCGTTTGCTACTCTCTTTCTGTCCGCTCTCAAATTCTGTGGACAATTCTTTGGAATTCTAGTCTGTGATACACGTTGCTAATAGAATAATAGAGAATCTGGAACATCTTCCGCAGTGTCGCCCTGTCTTGGGTGGTCACCCTACCAGGTGGGGACCTCAACGGATAAATCCAAATATTACCTAGAAGAATCCGTGTCAAAGTAGCCAATTGCGATTTCTTTCCTTCGATCGAATATTTTATTAATTTATTTATAAATTTTTATTATTTATTTATTATTTATATTTATAAATCGATTTCAGGTGCGGCTATAATCTCTGACGGAATCATGACACTTCTTCGGGTAGCATTGTAGTGTTAAATTTGGATCTTTTTTTTTTTAAATTTTGGAATTTATCTATTTTATGAAAAATAACGTGTTGCTGTCTGTCGAATTTTAACGGGATGATAGTGTCGAGCTTCCTATTATTCATTTCAGTCACAAAATTACTGAATGCTTCTCCAAACTTCATCCAACCAGAAAACGCTAATTGTTTTCAATGAAATATTACAATTATGTTTTTGAGATAAATGTGATAAATAATAATAATTTTTTTTATTTACAATCATTACGCATCGAAACAGCACTCCATCAACATTTACAGAGGTTTCATAACTCCTTGATTGGAGGTTCCTTGAGGTCCTTGAATATTCTTCATAACCTGCGAAAACGAGAATATTATGATACTTGACATTGACTAATTGTCCTACCGCAGCCTTGAATCCTTCCGGATTCTTCTGGATGTCTTGAGCGACTTCATTCAATTTTTGGGCCATCTGGATAAGAGAGTTGAGCATATTGCGAACGGCCTCCTGCTGGTCTGAAATAAAATTAATTATCATTGAAAAGGGAGTTGATACAAGAATTTGTTTCTTTTATTATATAATCTGAAACATACTGTACCCTTACTTCCGCAAGGAATTCGTCATGCTTGCTTGTGAAAGCGAAAATAGATTGGTAAAAGATGCCTCACCGTTCGGAAGCTTGGACAGACTCTGTTCGACATCAGGGCCGAGTGTGAACGGTCCATTCTCTTGCACGGCGTTAGAAGGGGCTGGAGTGGTGAGAGGGGTGAAGTTGATCTGAAATGAAGAGATACTTCGGCCACATTGAGTCGAAACAAAGTGGCTGAACGTACTGGAAGAGCAGAAGCTGCTACTACGAAAAGAGCGCTAATTACGAGTTGGTGCATGATTTCTGAAAATATTTCAGTAACTCAAAGCAACGAAAAACAATACGAAAGTAAGAATTTACTAGATCTGTCTGTCTCCATCTGTCTCCATCTCATTTCAATTGATCTTTTATACTCGGAAAGAGTGTGGGATAATACTCTTTGTCGTCGCTCATTCAGCTATTTCTGTTCGTAGAATTGCAATGTTGGCTCAAAAGTGACGTGAAGTTATTTTTACGAAATACGAATTCCACCATCCGAATTTCACGTCAGCGTTGGTGAAATTCACGTGAATTAAGTTGATGTAACATCGCAGAGCACTTCGTAAAAATATCATTTTCTTGGAGTCAACATTGAATATTAAATGAGGGAAGGTTTTGGAATTCCTGAGTCACCCACAAAGAGGAATATTATCCGTGTTCAGTTCGAAATTCACGCAATCGTCTCTTCATTTTACGAGTTATTTTTTCCGATCAGAGTTGTCAGAGATTCTCTGAAATGAGAGAGGGGCTTTCCGACACGTCAACATTGGTCAGGAATATAAATATCGAACGTCTAGAGTTGTTCTATTGCTTTCCTATCCTCTAGTACTCGCGTCACTTCTGTACTCATCCAACTGTAGTAGACGTCACCCTTCCCCACATCCTAGTTCTCAAACAGTCCGTCTGAACTTCAGTTCTCCTATAAATGCCGTCGATTCTTCCATTATTGTACATCTACTCAATGGCTTCCCACGGGATGCAAGTGCCATTATTTACGGTGACATTTTCACCGCATTCTGACCGCAACAGAAGATGATATCGATAGCTCTTCCATCTCTTATTCTTCTCTCTGATCTCAACTAATGTACGGAAACAAGATTCGAAGCGAAGACCCGTGTGCATCACTCAATCTCCGGCTCTGAATTCCCGTCTCCAGTATTTTCCGGCTCCGGAACTTCCCGGCTACGGCTTCCGGCTCTGCCAATGGAGACTACCCGATGGAGACCCGGCTCTTCCCTTCTCTTACCTCTAAAATGGATTGAGATCTACCGCTGATATGATGAGATGATTACGTAAGACGCTATGCAATTCCCGATCTATGATTGATCAATGGGGAAAATTGTCAGAGACGTTTCACCTCTCGTAACTAAAGTAGATCTGTCAAACCGTTTTAGAGTTCCTTCCATTCATTACTTCATCAAAATCTTGTACTCTTCCGTTCCATTTCTGTGAATATTATCCATAAACTTCTAGGTGAATCGTGAATAGTGGATCGCAGTGTAGATAGTAAAATTGTTTGTGGAGTGGTGTCCAGTTTAATCCGCTTTCATGATGTATTTTCGCTTTCGAGTACCGTACTGTGTATGACCAGGTCCACGAGTTACGAAATAAAAAAAACGAGTTCTGTAAAAATATTAGAAAATTGTAACGCCTTTATCAATACAAATTATGCATTCCTTACAAGAACTCGTAATTATAAAAGTGAAAGATCTCAGTCGAAAAATACTCGACTTCGTTCGAAATACTCGAAAAACTATTCAAGGACACACGTATAGAATTGCAGCAACCTAATACAAGCAAAAATAAAGGAAAAATGATTTTCAATCCAGTATTTTGGTGATTGTCATCGCTCAGTAAGTGAACGGCCTCAGCGAATCTTCCTGCAAATAATTCATAAATAATAAATTAAGATAACTATAAAAATATATTATTAAAAATGATTAAATTAATGAACTCACCATTTTCTCTGCCTTTCTCGTATTTCTCGCTGCTCGCCAGTAGAAAATGAGGGAGAGCAGGCAGAGGAAAGTTCCTAGAATAGAATGGATTGATCAAGGTTTATCAAATTCCACCTCGAGTTCGTTCTTTTGTCACTGCGGCATTTCGTCACAGGGTTGCGAAACGAAATAATTCGAGATTTTTATTCGAATGCATTGCTTACCCAGCTGAAAGTGAGCTGTCATCGACAGAGACGGTGCCACAAAGAAGATTACGGACGAGGTGAGGGGCTGAAAACAAGGAATATTATTTTTCTAAAAAATTAAACGAAGCGATTATCAATTTGAATTGACTGTGGAGAGATATAATTCAAGTGTGAAACATATCAGAAAACGATTGAAAAATATGAGGCTTTTCACTTTTCCAAATTCTCCTTCTAATATGTTTCACGATTGCGATATTCTGCGCAGTCTTTTTGAGCTTTGATTGACATGAGAATTTGTTCCTAAAAAATTAAATAAAATTTTACCTGAAAGAACTTGCTCATCGAGTACATTTGTGCAATGTTCTCGGGCAGGATAAGTGCATAATGAATTTTAGCACACCCTTACACACTTTTATCAAGTTAGTCCACCTAGCTACTCATGCTGGGCAAAACCTACTAAAAATATGCTTTTCGATAAAGGAGCTGCGAATTTTGACAGACAAAATATGCATTTTGTCAGATCATTCTACCACAAAAAACCTACTGTCTGTAAAATCAAGCATCTCACCTGGAAGAACTTGCTCATCGAGTACATTTGTGCGATGTTCTCAGGCAGGATCAGTGCGCACAGAACGGTGCGAGAGGTGTTGAACGAGTTATCGGATGCCCCGAGGAGGAGAGCGATCACAAGGACGAGGACCGGGCTGAAATTAATAGTTGAAAGGTACTTCCTACAAAGAAATTCATCACCGTATCTTCATTCTGATTGACGATGTGCGAATTGGAGTGTTGTGCGTTGGACAAACATACCTCCAGCCCGCAACTAGAGCCGGCATCTAGAACCAGAGGGCGGAACTCTACCTCGGCTCCAGATACGGTGACGGATCACTAGTTGGCGAGTGAGTGGCGGTGGGAGGAGTACTGAGAAGAGCGAGGACCATGGCGATGAGGAAGAGCAGGGAACCTGGAGTATTTTTGTTAGAAATTCGGAAACGACTGATCGTTATTCGCAAATTCCTTTTTTGAGCTATGTATGAAACACATTTCATCGTTAATTCACTCTTCATAAATGTGCATGCGAAAAACAAAAAAAAATGGAGAGGATCCCTTACCGATAACGAGAGAAGGCATTTGCGCAAAGTTCTTGATGTGCTTCGAGCCCGCCCAGATCACGGCGCCCACTGAAATGTCGACGATATTATTTTCAATCAAATTATTCTCTGACAAATTCTGTTGCTGCAAGGGCAGATACTCAAGTAAAAGTGTTGCTAAACCAACCCTTAAAAACCAACCTTATGAAAAAAGTAGGCAGTAGACAGCAATAGAATTACTCACTGATAATTTCTCCCGCCCCAATTCCGACCAGGTACAGTGCCGGTAGGAGTTTGTACCCAGACAGGGCCTTGGAGAAGACGAAAGTGGTCGGGTAGGCGCCCACCCAGAAACCTGCAAGTAGAAAACAGTAATGCAAATTGGGAGCGGTTCGTTTAGTGGAGAGCTTTAGGAAAGATAAAAATTAATTTTTGCCGAAGTTTCGAAACGTTTACAGGTACTGATAATCACTCACAAGTGGTCAATCCAATGAAGCAGAAGATCGGGACCAAGTGAAGGGCGCGCGTATCGGTGAACGTGTCCAGAAGTTTCTCTGAATGTGATTTTTATTTATTGCATAAATGTTGAGAACAATCAACATTCAGCAATATTGCAACATTTGATTTATGACCGAAACATATTTATTTCATTTATGTGGCTCACGATGCGACCAATCGAAAGCAATGAAATCAACTCCATTTAGCACAAAAAGTCACTCACTCATCTCATCCACGAATCCAACTCGTCTCTTTCCAAATCGGGCCGAGATCGAATTGCCCACATTCTTCGCAGGGATGAACACAAAGATGAGATTGCCAATGACGCAGACGAGGGCGAAGGCGCCGTAGACCATTCTGGGAAGAATTGCATAATCTTTGGCCAAGGAATGATTTTAGGTGGTTTTGAATGACAGTAAATGACTATGAAGACTAGGGTTGGCATTTTGATTCTGAACCGACCGCACCCCCTCGCGATTGAAAGAATGGAATGATTCTCTGCGGCCGCTTGCCCCTCTCCCTCAGAGAATGGAATGATTCTTTGGAAAAATGCTCAGAGAATCAACGATTCTCTAAATTTCACGTGCAAACTGACGTCAATAATAGACGTGTCTATTCGTTATAAATCGGTATTTCGTAATTCAATCTTAACGAATGTGATAATATCATTAAAATGGATGCAATATCACCGTAGAAAAGTCCCTAGGATCGTTAGATTTCAAAATGCACTTATCGATTTGAAATTTTGGCATGCTGTAGCTATCGTAGTCGGAAACTTATTCTCAAAATTTCAAGTGATTTCGTCGATTTTAAAGCAAATTATGACGTTCAGAATCAATGATTCTGAGAATCTTTGATTCTCAGAATCATTGATTCTCAGACTCAGACCGCTCCGAATGGCAGAGAATGAAAAGTGTCTGAGAATCGTCAAAGAATCAAATTGCCAACCCTAATGAAGACCATTCTGTGAAGGGAAAAGACAAGTCATGATCAGACACAAATATAATTAAATTGGTTCTAGATTTTTACTTCAGATATGTTTCATCGAACCCTTTTCATTTGCGCTCCTTATTACCTCCAATTAGTTTGACCCATAAAGTAGACAAAATTTATTGAATCACCTTCACTTCATAAGTGATAAGACGCCCATTTCGCCAAGTTTCCCTATTCGTGATAAATGCGGACTAACACTCACCTAATCTCTCCATCCGCGTACTCCCTGTAGCTCTTGCCCACCTCCATCGTTGCATTTACTCCATTCTCTGCCAAATCGGCGGTATCGTTGAGCAAGGAGTCATTGAAGCGCGTCAAGGAGTCATTGACTGCCAGTAAATCAGTAGCAGATGAGGGAGTCCGTTGACCAGTGAGCGCGAGCACGAGACCGCCCGCGATCGTGCTGTAATCATTCGAATTCCGGCTTCCTCTGATATTGGGAACAATTCTGGAGAGACCACTTTCAGAACTGTACATCTGTTCTGTCAGTTTCTATCAATAATGGCATCTGAACAATGTTTAGTAATGCTGAAATTAGGGTGCGCTAGCAGACGCTTGCACCTGTCGGCCCCACCCAGCGTTGTCACGCGACAAAATCGGCTAACTTCAATGCATGTTCACTTTCTTCCTTATTTTAGAAAAATTCAAATCAACCGATAAACCATAAACCGCTAAACCGCATACTGACCTGCTCGTCGCTAGGGCCCACGTGAGCGCGGAGTTCCGCTCAATCGTCATCTTGGTCGAGTGTTCTGTGAGGTAGCCGCCGTGGCCCGAGTAGAACACTGAAAGATGCATACATACATCAAGTATCCTTGGGAACTTTGGCAAATGACAGTCAACGTTTATATGAGAATGAATATTCGCCGTGGCCCTAATAGAGCACTAGAACATTCGGAAGTTCGTTCCACATTGTGGTTTTGAATTTCCCAAATAAGCTTGAAACAAAGACGTTTTTTATCGTGTTTGTGTTAAATCTTTTGTAGGTATGTGAATTTCCGCTGGGCAATTGTCAAAATTTCCTATCCGTAATCACCGCAATTAGTGACCAGAGATCGCATGCACCTCGTTTTGCAACTCTGTTTACATTCAGATCTAACACATTCCGCTCATTTTCCACATCTGCATGTGTTGTTTTCTTCCAAGATACGGGAATTTTCCGCTCAGTAGTTCTTATCACATTTCGTGCAAGAACCCCACTGTCTCTCAATGGTACCGTATCGTCTCTCCATTTTGCCGTATCTCGCATCAGTCAGCGGTAAAGTGGGGCCAATTGAGAGTGCCAGATCATCCAACATACTTTGATTCTTTGATCTCAAATGTTTTCCCTTTCGTCTACCAAGAGTCGGCTACGGAAACGAAACAACATTTGTTTTTCTAAATTGTGAATTTGGCGAACTCACCGCCGTGTCAGTTGCAAATGCACTCCCTTTTTGGTAGTGTACAATGTCGATAACAGTCTGGGGAATCCCTTCCGTTATCATTCGACTAAGGGTGATCTTCATTTGTAATCATCCTTACTTCCCCTTTCTCACTTTTACATTGAGGATCATACTCAGCGAATAGAAGGGAACGCTTTGTAGGAATGATTGGCTGGCAAAGGCGGTACCAGTCTGGGGAATCCCTTACGTTATCTTTCAACTAAGGATGATCTTCATTTGTAATCATCCTTACTTCCCCATTCTCACTTTTACTTTCGCAATGAGGTTCGTGTTCGGCGAACAGTCGAACGTCTAGGATAGGAAGATAGGCTGGCAAAGGCGGTACCAGTCTGGGGAATCCCTTCCGTTATCAATCGAGTAGGATGATTTTCAATCCTTACTTCCCCATTCTCACTTTAACTTTCGCAATGAGGTTCGTGTTCAGCGAACGCTCGAACGTCTAGGATAGGATGATAGGCTGGCAAAGGCGATAATAGTTAGGGGAATCCCTTCCATGCTCACTTTCATTTCCGAAATGAATCAATCGCCCTACATTTTTTCAGGTTCTGATCTATGAAAGTTGTTCATTCACCGAACAAAGCGATCGAAAATCGAAAAGTCCATAAGAAAGATCAAAGAAATAAAGTTTAAAAAAAAGTGAGCAGCAATCCTAATTGCACCAAGAAATGTAGTGCTATCCAGTGCATTTGCTACGCAACTATTAACGAAAATTAACACGGTTCGAAATCAGAAAGTCGCACGAAGAACTCACGCGCATAGCCCACTCCGACCGCTGCGGCCGTTGAATAGTACGAGAAGTAGTGAATGTACTGAAAGCTGCCCAGGTGAAGTGTGAACAAGAGGGATCCGAGCAGAAGGGTTTTCTGAATGTTGAATTGGAACATTTTTGCTAACTAAATGGTCAGGAATGTGAGTATGGAAAAATTGTTGTGTTTCAAACATTCTTCAAGAACGTTGATAGAATAACTATGGGCTGGTTTCCGGATTGTTTTCTCGAAAAAAAATCATAAATGAAAATACCTTTGATCCAATCATAGCTAGAACGCAAGGCGAGACGAGACTGGCAAGCATGAAGAATACGGTGCACAGGCCGGCACTGCAAACAAATTGGCTCCTCTCTTCTTTTTAGCCATCATTTAGCTGTAGAGTCTTCCGTTCCTAATATTTTCCTTCGACATCGTGTTCTAGTGAATTTTCAGAAACGAAATGAGTTTCACGAATCTTTGAAATGGGAATTCATCGGATACATTTCTGATTTTACAATTTGTTATATTCATTAAAAATATAATGGCTTGTCGCAATCACGGCTTTGTGTTGAGCTATTCGTTGGCTGTGCCTTTAAATCTCAAAAGCAATCATATTCCGTCAAAAGTGTATAGAACGTCCGTGAAATGTAAGAAATAATGCCCACATACCCATAAAATCCCGCGTGCCTATCAATCGCAATCTACCTTTCAATAATCGGATGTGTTTAGCAAATATTTTCAGATAAAATATGCATGCCCATAGAATCCCGCATGCCTATCGATCATCGTGGGTGCTCGGTCATTCACTGACCGCAGGACCGGCTCGACGATAGTCATCTGAGTGTCGTAGCCTGAATTATTTATAATTATGCTAGAAATATTTCATTTTGACTATTAGTAGTGGGTTATTGATTTTCATATGCTGCAGATAGGACTCAATCCACGGTACGGATTTTAGCCGATGTGTTTCGATAACACTTGTGGTTACGAATAATCTAACCGATGTCCTACGGTAGGTGTCTCATCAACATTGGGTACTAAGTCACGGCAAGTTGGTCATGACATTTTCCATTTGTTACCGATTGGTTACGGTATCACGTGATCTCATTGGACAAGGATACTCAAAAGGAACATCTTGGCTGAGGGATTGCGGTATTTTATACGACTGCACTATTGCGAGTACGATATCTCTTTAACACTCGCACATGAGGAGGCACAGTACTGTTTCTGACCGATGGATTTCGGTATTTTCGGTAGAGAGGTTATTTTATCTCATAAATGCTCACCCATAAACAGGCACATGTTGCCAAGTCCCAGCAGCGAGGCGCAGATCAAATCGTAGACTGCCTCTCGCATTGTGGAGATGTGTAGTCTGGAATTTAGTGGATAATATAAAACAATACTGCTGCTAATGTTATAATTACAATAATGACAAGGCATGAATCCAATAGAACTTCTTAGTCTGCAGCTAAAAACGATTCAAGGTACTACGAATCGGCAAGTTATTTCGCCATTCGAGCATTCGATGGAATACGCTTCACAATGGCTATACCAAGGAGCAATTCTCAAGTCGGGAATGCACCAGCAAGGAAAATGCTATATTCAATTTGTCTAAACTATTGCATCATGTCAAATATCAGTGGGCTACAAGACTATCATGAACGATCACAAAGTGTAGGAAGAGTGATTACTAGTCGAGAAAGAATTTGTAATGAGGGTGAGCGAACTGTGGGCACTACTTATATCACCCTGTCGATAGATGGTTGATCAGAATGAAGAATTCGTCTCTTCATTTCGCCTGAATCTCGTCACTCTAATCAGTTAGAGAGCGGGAGCAAGAAAGAGACGCATTCTTCATCCTAGCAGTTATTTGATGGTTGATCAGGATGGGGGAAGATGGATGATACAATGTCCGTGACACTTACCGCACGTGTTATTCTCAGTTAGGGATCCCCCTCCCCTTCCGGGCGATCCTTGAAAACAACGATGAAAATGGTCGCAAATTGACCTCCTGAACCTGCGATTGGCACTAACTTTCTTACCTTTTATTAGAGATTAGAATTAAAGTGAATTTTCATGGGAAATGTATTTGAATATTTTCCGAGGAAGAAAAGCAAGAGTGTGCTCCGGATTGATCTCCTAAGCCTGTGATTGGCACTGGCTTTCACGATCTTTCAGATACTCGATAAGAGTTCAGGTGGATCGTCATACAAAGTATCTGATTGTTTTTCGGAGAAGAACGAGGATGGATCACTGGTTGGATATTACCTTATCACTGTTCCGGAACAAAAACAAGGAAGTAATAAAGATTGTGCCCAAGTAATGTAACTATGATAACACGACGAAAGAGTGGCAATATACCTGCACATTGGACACAATGTTCCTGAAATCCAAAAGCTGCGAAATATCATTTTCACAATTATTTCGGAATAACTTTCTAATTTAAAAAGTAGCTGTCTCTAACGTTGAACAGCTGTCAAAAAGGCTCCTGAACATATCCTGTATTTGTGATTACATAATCCTGGAAAATTTCTTCGCTAGAACCTCGAAATTATGATTCGTATTCGAGAATTCATCGATTTGTTAAACAATTCTTGTCGCAAGGACAAGTTTTCACGGAATCCCCCTCACTTTTCGTCCCTTGTCATTGTTTCGCTCCACTGTTGATTGTTGATTTCGCGCAATCAACATTTGAATTCTCGCAACTCCCGCCAAAATAGAGGAAAAATTTGCTGAAACGGAGGAGTGATCTCAGCAAGAGTCGCCGCCGCCGGCCGGAGTCGAACCACCGACCGCCGGAGTGACATGCAAACGCACTAGCCGAGACACCACGCGCCCGCTTGGAGAGAGACTCTGGGCGAGAGACGATAGATACGAGCGCTTCCGTTCCCCTTTCCCCCCTCGAGAGAGATCTATGACTGATAGCAGTGGGGCTGGAGGTCATTCGGCAGGAAAGTATACCGAAGGGATAATATTCTGCTCTAGTTGCCTTTCCGAATCAGGGGGGTCATATAAGAATGAGCTCGGAGGAGGAATTCGTAGGAATCACGAGGTGAAATCAAAGTAGAGAATAGGCCCCCGGGCTGAACTGGCCTTGATTGATCTCTGGTAGTGAAGACATTATAAATGGAATAATTTGCCTTACTTTACTTTTACTTCCTGAAATCATGGAAACACGGTAAGCTGGAACAACTGTTACCTTATTTGCTCACTTTCACAACCTTTTCTGGCCTTTTCTGACTTACTTGATGGTAACTTATTGTGAATATAGGTAATCTCTGGATCTCATCATATTTTGATGCTTTTGGTAATTTTGTCCGATAAAAATGTTTCCGCAGTTTCGTCATCTTATCTCAAATATTGTTCTTTCAATTTATCTTCGCTTATCGTCACCATCGCTTGACTGAATTCAGTGCATACTCTATCCTTGATTAGCGGCATAACGTTACCATTCAAATTTACTGATAAGCACCTCGTGCCAGGACTTCCTTTGCCTGCGAATACTGCAACCCGATACGCCTGTAAAGGCGCCTTTGTTTGCTCAGCAACTTCTCACGCCCGGCCTGACCAAGTGAGTAACACGTCTTGCCTCACTAATAACTCTTCAAGCTGTCACGTGTCTCCTCATCGCGCAGAATCAATCTTTTAGTTGTGACAAATAATTTTTGAGAGCATTTACAAATCGCCTCAAATTACATGATCTATCGTCTGTCTGTCCGACGATACACCATTAGCAATGGGAGATGCTCGGGCCGAACTATCATCGCTGATTCAGACGTTACTTTTAATTTCGGCAGCAATTTGGCCAAACAAAACCATGTATTATTTTCAGCAATGCGTCTGGCCCTCCTGCTGCTGTCGCTTTGCGGCGTCTCTTTCTCCTTCTTCGATATCGGCAAAATTTGTGATCACGGCTACTATCCAATGCTTCGAAAGGATTCGGCCAACTCATACTTTGTTAGTTTCACTTTTTTTAACATAAAATGCGTGTAAAACCATCATGTGCCCATACGTCGAAGAAGAGCCATTGAGAGTCGATACCGTAAACTTTAAAATTATAAAAATAAGATATTTTTTTTAAAAAGATAGATCAAATATTGTTGCAGGGCGAACCATGCTCATACGCACTTGTGGGCGGCGTCAGAGTGACTG
The DNA here is from genome assembly GCA_900490705.1 of Pristionchus arcanus. Classification (NCBI taxonomy): domain Eukaryota; kingdom Metazoa; phylum Nematoda; class Chromadorea; order Rhabditida; family Neodiplogasteridae; genus Pristionchus; species Pristionchus arcanus. Next base: position 109,858 of record LS488125.1, on the reverse strand, counting down.
AGGTATTGTTGTTTTCATCTGTGATAATAAATTGAGATCTCTTCAATTCGTATACTGTCTCATCGATCAGATAAATGAGAGAGTATGCGAAATGAGTAGCGCATTTTCTCGCTATCTAGAGTAATTTAGTTGCCCCTGATTTCACTTTTAATCATATCACATTTTCAGTATCTCTCTAAAACGCCAGCGACTGGCATGGCGGATTGCTTCGAGCGATGCGAAGCCAACAGGAAATGTGTGGGATTCGAGTAGGTTCATTTCTCTTAGTGTGTTCCTAAATGGGGGCTAAGTGAGCTATATTTTTTTGCCTCATAACGCCGTGCGAACCTCGGTTATGTTTCGTCCAGAGATCAATATGAAGCCTGAGAGAAGAAAGAATTGTTGTGTACGCCCCTGTTATGTTTCAAAATTGGCATAATTGCACATTTACGCAATGTTAGCGATATTAGCCATCGGCCCGGTGAAAAAACTATTAAAAATATCGTGAAATTACATTGTAGGAATCAGCCCAAATTCTGTACCGAGAGTTGCCCGTTGAGAAACAAGTCTCTTCATTTCATTTACTCTCTCACCGATCAGAGAAGAGAGAGAACACGCAAAATTGGGATAGCCATTTCTTAATAAACCATCCCCGTTGCAGGCTGAATGAATCATGCGCACTCGTTTCCCGATACGAGGTCGAAGACGAGCAACTCGCTCGAAATCTGGCAACGAGCGACCTATTCATCCTGATTATTGGTGAGCGGAATCTAAACGATGTCATTCAAACCTAGAGGAAGTGTGAAATTTAATCGGTTTATTTCTAAACGCTGTTTCAAATGAGCATCAAACATTTTCTATCAGAACCTACCATAGAAGCTACCCTACCTTAGAAGTGTTGGACTACAGGGTATTGTAGTCCGTCTAACAACTGACTTTAATGGCGGGTCCCAAATATAGATGGGAAAGGAAGAGCAAAAGGAAGAGAAAACGCACCGCGTGGCGAGGAATGAGAGGGAAAGGAAGAGGGTTGGGAGGGATGAACTCTTATGGAAGAGTGAATTCTTATGGAAGAGCTATGGAAGAGTAGATTCGGAAATTGTGTTTTTATCGCTGCATTATGATCGAAGTTGGTTCCAATTTGTACCAAAGATGCATAACTGACATTGTTGAGTGCTTCTTAGGCTATTTCGATACTGTATTCAAGATGTTTATGACAGTCTCCTAAGAGAGATCTGATGAGCTCCCAAAAGGTTATTGAGCTCCGTAGTCAAGTTTAACGCTGTTTTTCGCGCATTCCTTGCTCACCCAATGACAACACGCAGAAGGCACCATCAAAAATCACCGACGATTAACTGCTAGGCCTTCTTTTGACCGCGGGAACAGCTATTGTGCTACCCAAATGACCCTCAGACGCATTCACTGCATACCTGACCTAGAAAAATCGTTCTCAGGATCATTAATAGACTTTTTTCAATTGGGAAAAATTTAGAAATCAGCTCCTAATGAATAAGGGGATGTTCTTCCTTACGAAACTTTCCGAGATAAGGTACACACCGCGTAGCTTTGATAGCACGTTCTTGTGAATGGTATCAATCGAATGGGCTGACTTAGCTCTACAACTTCTCTCTTGAGAGCTAAGCGCTAAACCCAACGAGGAATTAGCCCGCTCTCACTTTGTCAAACACTCCCTCACTCTTCCATAACTCTTCCATTCTTATGCAAGAGTTATGGAAGAGTGGCCATTCTCTCTCACTCTTCCATAAGAGCTCGGTGTGATTTGCATCGATTCACAACTCTTCCCTCTTCCTTTCCCATCTCTAGTCCCAAATCGCTTGACGTGGATACACCCTTCGACCTTTTCTATCAGGACTTTCGGCTGACGTGAAGAATGTTCACCCATCACCCTACCATGCCGGCTATAACTGCGTCCGGTAAGTAATATCGACATGAACTTCTAGCAAAGTCAAAGAGGCGGAATAGGTATGAATTGCCAATTTCAAGCGTCAACTTTCACAGCCGTGCTAAAAAAGTATGGCGAACAGTTATTTCGCCGAACAGTTATTTCGCGCGCAATATTTAAGCAAAGTTTAAAAAAGGAAGTTTAAAAACGACTGATTTTATAATTTGCAGCCTCAGCGACTACAGAGAATTTCTCCGCACGGTCGTCGCGCAATGGATACGCGATGGTGAGCTGTAGGGTTGACGAAACGGTACGGATTTCGAAAATATGAACTTGTGATGCAAATATCGGCTCATTCCGGAACAGTTTAATTGAATTTGTATTTTCGGACGTTCCGAGAGCCAAACGATCAACGCTAGTGAGCAGTCGTGAATTGATTCCAAGCCCATTATTTCTCTGATAACCTTCACATTTTCAGAGAAGGAATACGGTCGAGAGCAGCATTCGCGGATATTGGGTAAGCTCCGAATTTCCTCCTTAATGTTAGCAATTACTTTTGTGCTAGTCAAACACTGGTTAAATTATATAAAATTTTAGAGCAATTTTAGCGTATCGCAGAATTGAGTCGTTCCTCAGCTCAGTTTTCGACCACATGCGCGACAGTAAGCCGTATTTTCAATTTTCCATGGACAAACTCAAATATTTCTAGAAGTTCGTGAAATCGCAGCATCAATCATTGCAAAGGACGGACAGTTATTCGGCAGTTCAACTCTTGTGATTACGGCATTGGCCTTGATCATTGCTATTGTCATCTTTGTGTAAAAAGTTGTATTTGGTAATTAATAAAATCATAACATCAATAAGGGAAGCTTTACGGAAATCATTAAAAATACGTATTAAAAAATGTACAATTTTCCTTCATGTTGTATCTGTCTGTGATCTAATGCTCGGAAGATGGACTGCCGTATCTGCATTTTCACACACATCACTGAGACAAAGGTAACAAAAACAATAGTAAACAACATTTTTGTCATGTTTATGTGAAGGTTGAGGTGTGGAACAAGTACAGGCCTCAAGTAGGGTCAATATTTTAAATAAAATAATATTAATTCACCAACCTTTCTACAGCCGCACTCATCGGGCGGTCCTGGGAGCAGTGCACTGCGGATTCGCGGTGAAGCAAGCATTTCCTGCACTGGAAATGCTATCGTAATAATATATCAAGATAATAGTTCACAATTATGGTTCCTAGAAGAAATATTGAAAGATATTTAAATAATGAACAGTACGTGCTTGCACCCTCCGTGCGGAAGGCGGAAGGCACTCGCTAGAATAACGGGCTCTGTACGGATAAGTTGGCCCTTTCAGATTAGGTTGGCCCTTAAAAGATTAGGTTGGCCCTTAAAAGATTTCGTTGGCCCTTACATTTTTTCGCTGGCCCGTCAGATTATATTGGCCCTTAAAACGCAATCTCTGTAACAACGCAGGTGGGAGGGTACAACTCCGTCAAACACATCGCCCTGGGCTCAAACTTCACCAACATGACCCTTAGGGCTGATATAGACGATTTTTAAACTTTGGTCCCGAAATATTGATCTTTGATCTTTGATCTCTTCAAAAATTTAAATTGAGATTTTGGTATCGTGTGATAGCTCATTCGAAAGAGCATAAAAAGTTATGCTGTTTCCTAAATTTTCGTAAAATTTCATCGATTAGAACTCGAGAAAAAGTTTAAAAAGACATTTTTTAGACTACTTTTGTCATATATTGAAGTAGCTCACCCTGTCAAGTTCATTTGTTGCTCCTGAATTTTGGATATTGAATGTGAAAACCATCGCAGAATTCGAATTTTAACTTGTCAGGGCTGATTTTCAGTGCCGAAGAACGGTTATGGTTGTTGGTGCAGTTCGACAACTGTCGCTTCGCGAAGGTTGCGCTTTATATTTTTCGTTCTATCCGAGCTACAAGCCTAAAAATGTGCGACGATAATAATGTGAGGGTGGCTGATTTCTTGGATAAATTTGGGCTTAATCCAACCGCGTTGAAAAAATTGAAGAAAACCCTCTTCAATGTTTCAAGTGAAGAGGAACCTCTTCAATTCTTTAAGTGAAGAGAACGGAATAATTTTGTTTTTAGATCAATTTCTTGACTCTCCAATCTTTTTAAATCGATATATGGAGGCATATTCAATTTGAAGAGGATTCTCTTCATATGAAGAATTGAAGAAGATTCTCTTCAATTTTTTCAACGCGGTTGAATTAAGCCCAAATTTATCCAAGAAATCAGCCATCCTCACATTATTATCGTCGCACATTTTTAGGCATGTAGCTCGGATAGAACGAAAAATATAAAAGCGCAACCTTCGCGAAGCGACAGTTGTCGAACTGCACCAACAACAATAACCGTTCTTCGGCACTGAAAATCAGCCCTGACAAGTTAAAATTTGAATTCTGCGATGGTTTTCACATTCTATATCCAAAATTCAGGAGCAACAAATGAACTTGACAGGGTGAGCTACTTCAATATATGACAAAAGTAGTCTAAAAAATGTCATTTTAAACTTTTTCTCGAGTTCTAATCGATGAAATTTTACGAAAATTTAGGAAACAATATAACTTTTTATGCTCTTTCGAATGAGCTATCACACGATACCAAAATCTCAATTTAAATTTTTGAAGAGATCAAAGATCAAAGATCAATATTTCGGGACCAAAGTTTAAAAATCGTCTATATCAACCCTAAGGGTCATGTTGGTGAAGGTTGAGACCAGGGCGATGTGTTTGACGGAGTTGTACCCCTTTCACTCGTATCCACTGCGTTCTTACAGAGACTGCGTTTTAAAATGTTTCGTTGGCCCTTAAGAGACCGGATCGGTAAAAATCGAGTACCCCCCGGACACGCTCCTACCGAATTGAGTTCCGCAAGCCCATACTCTAGTGTTAGGAGGGCCTTGCCCCCGCATTACTCATAGTACCCCCTATTTCCATTTCTTGTCTACCCGGGGAGAGAAAGGTGAAAAATATCGCAAAATAATCAAAAAATGGTATTTTCTCAACCGATCAAGATAGACTCAATTTTACATTTGCAATATATTTCGGATGTCCAAACACAGTTTATCAGAGGTCTTCTGAGAGAATGCATGACATTCAGACCCCCTCTTTACAAAATGTTCAAAGTGCTTCGATTCGGTCCAAATTTTCAGGGTTCATGCATCCATGGACCATGAATAATTGGCTGACTTGATTAGGCCGTAAAATCATTTGCGCCCGAAAACCGGCTCCGGAGCGGTCGGATTTTCGAAAAATCATATCTTTCTTTAAAATTGAGATATCGACAAGCGGAAAAGCGGAAAATCACCGCCATAAAATTCTGTACAACTCACC
>LS488125.1:27315-102711 GCA_900490705.1 Pristionchus arcanus | reverse complement strand
AAAGCGGAAAATCACCGCCATAAAATTCTGAACAACTCACCTACCCAGTGAAAAGTTGACCGATAAAAAATAAAAATGCTAAAATTGAAAAACCGTTTTTTCAACCGCAAAATCGCGTTTTTCTCAAAAAATTTTCATTAGTTTCAACGAGATAACTTCAGATTCGAATTCTACGCACTTTTTTACTACGGACCTGAAATTTTCAAAAAAATCGGAGGTGTACTTCATTTTTGTTTTTGGCTCCGAAGGCGAAACTCACGCTGTTTCACCGAAAATGACTATTTCTTCCTTACGTTCTGCGTGCTATTCTTGCGTCCAAAACGTTTGTAAAATGTTAAAATATATTTATTGATTGTATTTACAGTGTTTTTAAGCAACTTAATTGCACATCTCAACTTTTTTACAAGTGCAGATGCAGTACCGTTCAAAAGTATGGCCCCAAATTTCAAATCATCTTAACTTTCTTCAAAATTGAGCTAGAGACCTGCGGTTGGGAGCTTTCGATAGGTAATCCTGAGGAGTATAATTCCAGATGCTATATTAGTTGGTTTCCAGATCACTCATTCGCCGTGCAACTTTTGCCTAGATGCGGTCGTAAATTATTTTTTGAACCTAGGAGAGTTGTGCGTATCGATTCATATCTTCTGTGGTGGAAGTATAACCATTGGCCTACACAATCCCCATTTTGACCTTTTGGTTAGATTTAGCAATATCAAGTGAGCTCCATTTACGAAAAAATAAGAAACTTCGGTTCCAGTGGAGCTAGAGCTCCTGTATTTCGCATGTGATTTCCGAAAAGTTTGAACTGGATCGGATACTCCGTTCAAAAATATAACTTTTCTCACAATCTTATTTTTCGCGAAACTATGATCGTCGTTCTGTCATGTGAAAAATCTGAGCTTGTGCACGACAGTAGCAAATCTTCCACTGATTATGTGTTCGAAATGGTGATCATGGACTCTTTACAACGCCTGTGGCATTTCGATGCGCCAATCGATACTAAACCATAACGCCTACACTTGGCGCAGCAGTACAGCCTATTTTGTGTGCCGTTTTGACGTTTTATTTAAAAATTCTCGCTACCATATTGTACGTCAAAAAGAAAGTCATGGAATCTTTACAACGCTTGTGGCAACTCGAAAATTGACTTATCAAAAAAAGTATGCAGGTTTCTGAGACCAACAATTACCATTGAAAAACAATGGTTCTGCCAAAATCGGTTTTCGAAATGCCACAGGCGTTGTAAAGAGTCCGTGATTTCACCATTTCGAACACATAATCAGTGGAAGATTTGCTACTGTCGTGCACAAGCTCAGATTTTTCACATGACAGAACGACGATCATAGTTTCGCGAAAAATTAGATTGTGAGAAAAGTTATATTTTTGAACGGAGTATCCGATCCAGTTCAAACTTTTCGGAAATCACATGCGAAATACAGGAGCTCTACAGGGTGTTCAAAAAGTATGGTGACAAAACTTATCGCGCATTTTCTCGCTCCTAGTTGAGTCAACAAACCCCCAAGTTTGCTCACATACAGTATAGACTACATTATGTTTGGGATATGAAAACAAGAGAATAGAACGAAGTAGTTCATAAGTTGTGAATTTTTAAAATATTTGATTCGTGAATCGACCCTGATTTCCTGACAAATATTGTTAGGTTCCAAGCCATGTAAAAAAATCAAATATCAGACGTTCAGCAATGTGCCTATTTTTTCCAGAAAGTCCATCAGTTGGACTAATAAACCTTGCTGCGTATGACTTTTGAAAAGGTACTTCGGAAAATAAATTTAAATGTAAAAAAGTAGATACGGCATGCAAAAATTTCACTCAAATAAAACTTACTCGATTTTACTAATGCGGAAAATAGTGAGGGCTTACAATTTTTTTCTACGTTACGTACACGTCCTACAATTTAAATGTGAACTTTAATCCGATATAACATTAAATTCAGAGGAGAGACCAATCGAAAAATACTCAGCTGCGCATCATTTGGTCAAAAATCGAATCTTGGATACTAGCTGTCAGGTTCCTTCGCTCGCCAAATAAACCCTTTTGAAAATCATTATTCGTCACGGCTCTAAAATCTGCATGGTAATTTTCCAATTGTGAGGTTCAAAATGTATGATTCTGATACATGATTTTTCATGGAATTTAGTTTGAAAGTTAGTTACGCTGGGATAAAAAATTAATCATTCTCTTTTGCAAAGCGATCTCACCGATTCAATTTGTGAGTATTATAGATGTAGGGTCAGGCTTCATAACCAACACTCAAACTCTAAGGATTGCTTGCTCATTCAACCCGAAAAAATTTAGAACTCCAGTCATGACGTGCGGCATGGCACGATTTTTTTCGAGTCCGATTTGTATTTATTTTAAAAAGACAGTCAATGCAGGAAAGAACCTGAAGCAAATAGTCGAGAGCTACGATACTCAGAAATATTTGTGCAAAGTTAGAGTTCAAGAGGGTTAGTGGTTTGGTAGAAATTGCAAGCATAAGTTGTCACCATACTTTTTGAACACCCTGTAGCTCCACTGGAACCGAAGTTTCTTATTTTTTCGTAAATGGAGCTCACTTGATATTGCTAAATCTAACCAAAAGGTCAAAATGGGGATTGTGTAGGCCAATGGTTATACTTCCACCACAGAAGATATGAATCGATACGCACAACTCTCCTAGGTTCAAAAAATAATTTACGACCGCATCTAGGCAAAAGTTGCACGGCGAATGAGTGATCTGGAAACCAACTAATATAGCATCTGGAATTATACTCCTCAGGATTACCTATCGAAAGCTCCCAACCGCAGGTCTCTAGCTCAATTTTGAAGAAAGTTAAGATGATTTGAAATTTGGGGCCATACTTTTGAACGGTACTGCATCTGCACTTGTAAAAAAGTTGAGATGTGCAATTAAGTTGCTTAAAAACACTGTAAATACAATCAATAAATATATTTTAACATTTTACAAACGTTTTAGACGCAAGAATAGCACGCAGAACGTAAGGAAGAAATAGTCATTTTCGGTGAAACAGCGTGAGTTTCGCCTTCGGAGCCAAAAACAAAAATGAAGTACACCTCCGATTTTTTTGAAAATTTCAGGTCCGTAGTAAAAAAGTGCGTAGAATTCGAATCTGAAGTTATCTCGTTGAAACTAATGAAAATTTTTATAGGAAAAAGCGATTTTGCGGTTGAAAAAACGGTTTTTCAATTTTAGCATTTTTATTTTTTATCGGTCAACTTTTCACTGGGTAGGTGAGTTGTTCAGAATTTTATGGCGGTGATTTTCCGCTTTACTGCTTGTCGATATCTCAATTTTAAAGAAAGTTATGATTTTTCGAAAATCCGACCGCTCCGGAGCCGGTTTTCGGGCGCAAATGAGTTTACGGCCTAATCAAGTCAGCCAATTATTCATGGTCCATGGATGCATGAACCCTGAAAATTTGGACCGAATCGAAGCACTTTGAACATTTTGTAAAGAGGGGGTCTGAATGTCATGCATTCTCTCAGAAGACCTCTGTTAATGAATGGGCCACTTACAGCAGTCATATTCACTTCCGGGTCCATTAGTTGCGCTGTCGCTCCGCCAAAGAAGAGAAAAATAAGGAGAATCATCACTAGACTAGACGAGAAATAGCGAGAACGAAGTGAATACGCCGCGACCCTCTTATCTACCAGGATGGGCAGTTGTGATGATAAATGATCAAGCCGATCTCCTGATTTTGAGTGCTCTCTCATCTCTCGGACAGGTGATTGAACATGCTAAGGAAAGATAGAAATCATTATCTGACAGGATTGACACCCGACTGATAAGAAGTCTCGGCTAATAGCTTGTTGGTACGCAGAGAACTGATGAAAAGAAAGAAATAAAAACAAATGTTTACATTTAAACAATTCAATTTGAATACAAAATTTCACAAATAACAAACTTGTTTGTCTCCCCATTCCTCTCCTCATTCTCCCCTCTTCATCCCATGACGGTCGGTCGGTTGGCGCTCCTCTTCCTGCTCATTCCCCTCACGGCCAAGGCGGATAGGGCGAATAACTGCTCGGAAAAGGTTAATTTTCCAATTTTTTTTCGCTTTTTTTGGTTTTCCTGATTGTTAGAAAATCAGGGTCCTAACAGTCCTTACTTTCATAATTGTTTTTGAGTTGTGTTTGAAATCAGGCCAGAAAAAAACCGATTTTGCAGACAAAATTGCTAATCATGAAATGCGCGAAACCCGGCGGCGACCCGTCGAAAGGCTACGTCTTCAGTGCAATCGAGGGGGGAGTGGAAGTGTGTGACAATGCGGTGGTTCTCGGCTGGTTCCTCCTCGAGTCAGTTTACGATCGAATAATACCCTACAATAATTGCCCCAAGCAGTGACTTTCACTTGATCGGACAGCTCCTTTTGCGGGTAAAATCGATCTGGATTCTCAATAGTGGAATCGTTGGGGAGGTCATCTGGCTACACTGTGCACATAGTGTGACTGGGAAGGGCGGCTAAAAATGGCCATTTTTCGCTTAAAAATCGAAATTAGTGCTCAAAAGCGCAGTTATGGAATTGAGCATAAATATATCTTTTTGGCTGATAAACTGTTTTTGTACATCTGAAATATATTGCAAATGTAAAATTGAGTCTATCTTGATCGGTTGAGAAAATACCATTTTTTGACTATTTTGCGATATTTTTCACTTTTCTTTCTCCGGGTAGGCAAGAAATGGAAATAAGGGGTACTATGAGTAATGAGGGGACAAGGCCCTCCTAACACTAGAGTATGGGCTTGCGGAACTCAATTCGGTAGGAGCGTGTCCGGGGGGTGGGTGATTTTGCTCGATTTTTACCGATCCGGTCTCTTAAAATGTTTCGTTAAAATGTTTCGGTGAATACAATATACAAAACATATAATACTGAAGCAGCGACCCTGATATTCCACTACCCCATACTACCTACCGGGCTTGAGTTTTCGTCCTCCTCCTCCTCCTGGAATTCGAGGGTGTCGTCCGATCGGGGGACGGGGAATGGGCGGCGAGGCTGGTCGGTCAGTCACTCGAGGAAATTTTCTGGGTGGTGAAGTAGCTATTGGTGGAGTCTTACGAGTTGGTTGGATCTTGCGAGCTGTGGTTGATCTTGTCTTCAATTATGAAAAAACTCAAAAAAAATGAAAAATTTCACGGGACAACGAAAAAATTTTAGGGCCAACAAAAACTTTTACGGGCCAACGAAACATTTTAAGGGCCAACATAATCTGACGGGCCAACGAAAACCTTTTAAGGGCCAACCTAATCTTTTAAGGGCCAACCTATTCTGAAAGGGCCAACTTATCCGTACAGAGCCGAATAACGTAATAACGCCATATTTACCGCCACTAGATCACTTGGGACTCGTTTTGAAGGGGCATTTTATGTACAAAAAAGACGATCGTGGTGGACGGACCATTGAATTTTTTTTGAAAGAGGGAAAGCGTTTTTCAACGATCCTCATCGAGCCACTCATCTCTTGACTATTCGGTGAAACATATTGAATCGGATTCTATGTCACAAAAGTCGAGTTTTTTTTTTCAGAAAATCGTAACAGTGTTGCATCAATCACTGCTACGGCAATCGTGCTCTCATGGCTCTAACCTTGAGCATTGCTGTATTCAAGTTGTGTAAATGTCCATTAAAACGTGTTTTTGTTACTTAATAATGTGTAACAAATTTATTAGAAAGTGAGCTAACCACATAATCAAGCAAACAAAGTAAGAGATCACGTATGAACAAAAATTGACGATTGAGAAACTCTTGTTTCACTTTTATCTCGTTTTTTCTACGTGTTCGATTAAGAAATACTCATCTTTACTTATTAATTTGTAGCGCCCAATTTGAATATTTGGCAGGTCAAGGTGTGTTTGTGTAGTGGCGACAACAGTTTTAATCTCGAGGTGATGAAAAAGCTGAAATACGTGAAATTTCAGGCACTCTATGATATTAGATAACCTGAAACAGACTCTCGAGATTCGTCACTTCGGCTGCCGCTGTTAGTAACTCAATATTTAAATATTTCAATTTTTTGCTCTTGCAATTTACAATTTCTTGCATGATTCGAGTGAGATTTTCGAACGAAATGTCATCGATTCGAAGGCACATTCCGATTATTTTGTTTGCCAGTTGAAACAAAACATTAAGAGCATCTGCATGCATAACTATTAGGATTAATTAGCATGAGGATGCCATATTGGTAAGATCGTCACCTTTGGTTAACATGTCAATCCTAATGTCGACATGTTCTGTGCGGACCTTGTCGAAGAAACAGTTCAGCGTAATTCTGAATGGAAAAATATTGCCCATTGAAAGTGCAAGAGGCCTACACTTCTTTGGTATTTGATAATTGTGAAATGATCATGAAAGATATCGATTTCCCCTCCAGAAAGTCGGCGTACATTCGAACAATTTCCGAATCATCGCTAACCAAATGAAATTTTGCAACGATTGCCAAATTATTGAACGATTTTAAACGTTCAAGAAGCCGTTTCATTTCTTCTCGAGTAAAAGATAACGAAAATCTCTGAAAAAATCATCAAAAATAAGTGGATTAAAGTAATTATTAAACCGTATTCTGTAATAACAATGGGATCGATAAAGCAGAAGGCCAAATTCTCAACTGGCTCAATGAAAATATGATACAAAAGGCCCACGAATAAGAATCTTCGATATTTTCCATAAAAAAATCTACTGTAGGATTTTCACCGTTCTAAACACATAATGTCCGATTAATTAACTTCAAATTGTAGTCACCATTGTTACAAGCAGGGTATGTACAACAACTTTCCTACTGATCATTTGATTGCACACCATTGAGTTGAGCGATTTGCAAACCTGATAATTCAATTCTATTTTATTGATAATTAGCAATACAAAAACAAAAAAATATTTCAAAGTCACCTTTCTGATTTGTAAAACTGAATTAATATTCAGAAAATTGCAAATTTTTCCAAGCACATTCCGAGGTAGTGTTAATATTTGAGGGATCATCATATATTTTTTCCTGTTTATGGAAAGAAGCCGAGAGTTTAGGAGACTGACGATGAATGTAAAGTCAAAGATAAATTGTAGAATAGATGGTATTAAAGCTAGCTCGTTCAAAGGTGGATCAGCGATTCCAGTAGGTATTTTCAAGGGTTGGTTACGGTAAGAAAAAATAACTCAATGCCCCTCATACGTTCAAAACAATTGGCTCACTCAGACGGTAAATAACTATGCCGTTTAACCTACTCTCGATTCCTCTAAATGTTGCCGGCAAATTATGCTCCTTTTTGGAAGGGAACTCAATTTTCTGCCTGAGGCAGGTATGTATAACTTCAAATGTTGTTTAACATCTTTTTTAAAACTCCTGGAATAAATATCATAACCTGTGAATCATTGGCAGGTCAGCAAGCGAACAAAGCGGATCGTTCAATATTATTATCTTCACAATATGAGAACAGAGCTTGCAATCGCTTTTAATGCATGGGTGAGTTAGTTCTTATGATTCAAAATCTGAACTCTGGTCGGAGATGCAAGCAGTATATCCGTTCTCTCGAGAATGTGTGCCAGTGAAATAATAGTAAATCTAAAACAAATATTTTTGGACTCGAATTTCCATTTTAACATCAAAATTTGACGTTTTCAGGGCGAAGGAGATGAAAAGAAACTGGTTCTCAGCTTCAAAGATCAACGTGACTTCTCAGTTTGGAAGACGTTCTTGTCATTGGTTTCTCCAGAGATTGAAGACAACCTTATAGCGGATACAAACAAATTTGTGAGGTTTTAAAGTCATATAAATAGTTCAACAACAAATTTTTTGAGGTACTGTTCATATTAACAACAAATGATGATATCGAGCGCCTTTTCGGTCTTTTAAAACCACTCGTAAAAGAAGCAGTCTTCATGGAAATTTCGATCAGTATTGCATATACCACCTCTTCCTCATTCGCCGGCAATCACTCGGAAATGATCTACGCAATCTCGCGTATTCTAAATGGAAAATACGTTCCTCAAGTTACTGTAACTTATGAAGCTGAACAATTTGACTCGTAAGCCTCTTTCAATGATCAGGAAAGTCAATGGTTTAATTTCAGAGATGCATGGTATGACTTCATCCAGAAAATCAGGACCGATTATTTCTCGTGCACAGCGCACTGGGCCATAACAGGTGATTTCCTTAGTGGAAAGAGGATGGCAAAACATATTTTCAGTACCTCTTCGATTTCTACAGAAATTGGCAGAAACCGTGGAAGGCATCAAATTAATTGGTTTCAAGTGTGATGCCAAATATTCAAATGTATCGCTTGCGCATGAAATTCTGAATCGGAAATGTTTAGAACTGATTTTGGATCCGCATTACACAAGTTATCCCATGTCATTGGTCGATATACATCAATTGATTCAGGTGAAATCCGAATGCTTGAAAATACTAATAATCCTAATTTAGCGCTTCCATCGTTTGGAGAAGAAGGTGTACTTTGAATGCAGAACATATTCGAGCGAATGGCTTGATGTTCAAATCGGCAACTATATTGTGACAACAGTTGCTGATGGCTCCTACAGGAATGTTGTGATTGAACACTGCGATTACTTGTACTACACGTAGATTTTCTGTAAATTTCATTGTTTGAGAAAAAATATTTGTGGAAAACTGTATTACGACAATTTTAATTGTAAATTTTGCATTAAAAATTCGCAATGAGACTTCATTTTTAGGACCGAATCCCGCCATTTTGTTTTACTGCACATGAGGTGATTTCTACTCAAATTTTAATCATTATTAATTCATTTATCGGAAATATTATGGACAATGGCACATTAAAAGTGGAATAAAATACAATGACACAAGAATAGGCGAAATCACATATTGAATTATTTCCGGAAACTGATTCTAATCGTCGGGCGTTCATTTTCATCGATGAATCGTTGACTTCTCTCAGTGAGTTGAAGAGAAGAACCAGAAATTGCAGCCTGAAATGTGTGATTTATTGATGAACTTTATTAGAAAATGTATTGCATGATTGGTGTGAAAATGTGATTATAAATAATGAAAATTCGGTGAGATTTCTTACCTTTTTCGCATCCTTCTCCGCTCTTCTCTTGGCGAGTCGAGCAGCGATGTCCTCCAGAAGCAGAACGTTTTCTACCTTGTTGAAATTCTCGGGTCGCTTGTAGGTTGAGTAGGGGAGCAAAGAGTGGTCGACTGGAGGAAAGGAGGTCTAAAAAAGGAATTGTAAGCGATTGAGTGATGATTCGTAATGAAGAGAGTGAAATACAATACCGTACCTTAATTTCCCTCGCGATTTTCTCTGCTTTTCTCTTTGCAATGAGTGCTGCGGCGATTTCATCGATATTCTCATAATTTCCGATTTTCTTGAATTGAGAAGGATGACGATAAGTAGAATAGGGAAGAGTCGAATGATGAACGAAGGGAGTTGTCATCTACAAGAAATAGGATGAAATTTTGATAAAATTGTTAATTCGATAGGGATTTGAAGATTCGGTTTACCTTCTTTCTATGCGAATTCTTCACTGGGGCAGTGACAAGGGAAGGAAAAAATTCGGTGCCTTCATTCTCTTCAATCTTGATCTTCTTGGAAGGAACGAGAGGCTCTTCAATCTTTCTCTTCAGAGAATGCTTCTCCACCTGAACAAAGCATTGAGTAGAATGATTAATGGACAAGGGATGAAATTGAATTGATGATGAAAATAGATAGAAAAATGTACCTTCTCAGGATTCTGAAGTTTCTCGACGCACTTCACGACAGGGTAGCAGACGTTCATTTCGGATGTGAACATTATTGAGAAGAATAAAGTAGACAGAGAAGAAATTCAGGCACGATGCCGGAGTTGGTCGGAATGATTTCGAGCCTCCTTATATACCGACGTAACGTAAGCATCATTTACGGTGGCGCACCCGATGTTGGAAGACTACCTGGTCAGTCTACGCATGATTTCATGACCGCTGGGAAGGAGGAGATGCCAGAGGGGATAAATTATGCTTACGAGACTGAATCGGAAGATCACTCAAGAGAGCATTGGGGAAATTAGTGGTGTGGCCTCGTGCCAGGGGGTATTTGGCCCTATCATTAGATCATTTGGGCTTCCGATTTAGACCTTCGATAGGTATAAAAGCAAATCAATTACGCATGAGGCCACAGCTGCTTTCCCTTCTATCGCTCTCTCTTTCTTCGGTCCTCCTCTATTTTTCATCACGATATTCTTTATTTTCCTTTACCTTGCCTCCTCACTCTTCCTCATCATTGTGCACAATTCTAATCATCATTAAAACTCTTCAAATATTCAATAACCCCTCATTACAGTACCCAGTACAGTATGCATTCGGTTTCCTCTCGTCCTTCAACGCGTCCCCGTCTCGAGGGCAACAACGCCAATAGAAGAATGTTTGCTTCCATCCAGTCTACACTTCAATCGAATAAAGGTAATTATTTTTTTTTAAATCTGAACCAGCAAAACGCTTCACGTTAAATTTGGATGGCAATTTTTTTTTCTAAGTGCAAATTTATGAAGGTGTAGTGACAATCCATCTTTGCAGAATTCAAATCTGACACTGCGGGCACTGCCAAAATCGAACGAGCACCGAGAAGAGCAGCGTACAAGCCATTGGTGGGTATTTTAATTTAATTTATTATTATTCATTATTTGAGAATGTTCGTAAACATATTTTTTTCTGATTATACTATTTTTTGAGAACAAATTTATATTTTTTTACAGATCTTGAAGAGCGTTGACGAAGTGATGTTACAGTTGACCAGTCTGGAGAAGAGAGGCGAACACTCCACCGGACAGATTAGTAAGTTGAGGGAAATACGAGAGAGAATAGTGATTGCGTCATGGAAATTATGAGTTTATGTTATGATGTAAAAATTGGATCTTTATTTCACGAGTATTATTTGAAAATACTGATTGTTTTGACGAGTCTAAAAAATGCCTTCGTAGGGTGAAAATGCCTTCGTAGGTGATCAGAGCAATCCGTTTTTTTTCATATTACACTTTTTTTACTATTTTTTTCCGGCTGTAGGGATCGAAAAAATCGAAAAAAAAAACTATTTTCAAAATAATCAAACTTTCAAAATTTAATTTCAGAACAGAATCTGGAGGCGAGCACGTCGACCCTTGCAGAGATGTGGGACGAAGAGTGGGAGAAACTCGTGGAAGTTTTGATTAAGGTACGGTAGGAGGGGATACGGTAGATACAAGTTTGATCGGGCTGGAACAAGTAGATCGACCGATTAGTTGACTACAGTATCCTCGAGTGCCGCATCCTTCAAATATTATTTACCAATCCTTTGCAGATGTGTCTGGGGAGCGACGAGGCTGCATTTGTCGTTGACTTGCTGCCTATATTCATGAGTAAGTTGCGGTATTTAGAGTTTGGGTTACGGAATTATAGTGTCAGTTATCGATTTTTGAATAAAAATCAATCATTTCCAGAATACGCCGACTTCCTGGAGGCGTTTCGCGAGCGAATGATCGCTGTTGCGAGCGAGTTCGTGCTGGGGGAGGAGACAGCAGGGGAGAAGAGACTGGAGCAGGTAATAATTGGGTTCTTTCGGTTACCTTTGGTTTACGTAACAAAACGGAATTACGGTAGCATTGATCAATCCTTGGAATACGGTAGTATCATCTGATAATTGATCCAAATTCAAGGTTCCTGCCTTCCTCGGATCGCTGCTGTCCGCTCGCTGGCCGAGAGGAATGCACAGGGACACACTGGAGGTGAGATAATTTTTGTGATTGGCTAATTGTCAGCGAACGACGATTGATAATGATTTTTATAAATATGTAACAAGATGATATTGAATCAAGTTGATCACTAGGAAAATATGACCTAATCGTGAAACCGAACTGAGACAACGACTAATCTTGTGATTTTCAGTGCAACCCCATCCTCTTCACTGCACTGGAGATCGTCCGTGGGTGGGTGATGGTATTGGAGGAGTCGAATGAAGAAGGAGCGAAGGCGGAGGAGACCTCTCCCGAGCTGCTCAACCGATGTTGTAGCGGCCTGGCTGCGCTGTGTGAGAGCCAGCAACGGTAGGATTTTTAACATTGCAAAGAAGAAATCACTAGATCCAAGATCGTTCGACTGACTATTAGGTAACCGCGAAACATAAGGTGTCCTCGAATTCTCCTGATAATAATTGTCTTACTAAATTTTGTTCGCGGCTTCCACACGAGTTTCGTATCTAGGAGCTTTGAGAATGTATTTGGTATACTATAACTGGTCGTCATTAATCTCCCCTTTCCAGTTCCCTCTGGCTGTCCCGTCACGAGCTCGTGGACGACATGTACAAGTGCTTCAAGCGGGCCATCACGCACAACCGGGAGATCGACGGGTGAGTGGGCTGGGGATCGGGGCCTCAAAGTGGCGAATAGGGCCGGGAGAGTACGACGTTTATCACTGAGTACTACGGTATCTGAGATGCATCCTATACCTTTCTTGTATTGATTCGGTTTCAATTTCTGCTTTATTTTTAATCATTCATTACAGTGACGTCAAGTGCTCCCTACTCCACTCTTACATGCTCATGAATGAGTGGACTCGCAGCAAGGCAGTGACGGCAAAGTGCTCGACGACGCAGACTGCATCCTGCTGAAGCTCCGCCCCCTTTTTGGAGCTCCGCCCCTTTTGCCGCCCCCATTCGTTTCTTAGACTCCCATTATCAATTCTTACAATTATTCACATTTTCTATGTCTACTTAGCACAGCTTGTCATCCATGTTTGCCCTTGATTAATAATAATAATGATTTTCATAATTACGATCTCTATTGTGTGTAGGACGATTGAAAACTACTATAATTCTATTATTCACAACTTTACTTGTTAAATTTCGCGTAGAATTCGCTGATAAAAGTCTGAAGGTTATTATTATTTGTTGATGGTGGCATTGAAATTCTAGTAAATAGCAGGAGGTAAAATCTAGACAAATTTGCCCCATCTAAAGATGAAAGTTCAAATTGTTCATTAGCACTACACTTTACAATACTCCTTTGTCGCTCTCCTTAGAAGTTGCAGCATCCTTCTCTTTTTATCATAGTCCCCTGGGAAACACGCATGTATCACCGCTTTTTCTCGTTTGCATTCATGAATTGGAGTGAATTAGCGTCCCAAAACTGCTCTTTGTTATTTCTAGCTAACTTCACAGAAACAAACAATTAGTGAGATATTTGAATCGGATACGTTTCAGGGCTACTCTGAATGCTCGTTAGAAGGCGATTTCTAATGCGTTGCTCATTAGTCCACAAAACAATATTTACCAAAAATTTGTTGATTGAAAATTCTTGTTTATAAATGGAGGAAACTGGACAGAGCACAGGAAAGCAGACTCGCCCGATAAATTGGCTAGATGAAAAAGTATTTGGGCGCTTTCTTTCCCGTTTCCCGCATTCTTTTCCTCGGGATGACGCTCGAATGCGTGTCATTCCACGCGCATTGTTTCAAAATCGGCAAGCAAAAGCTGTTTCGGGATGTGCTCCTTTTCGTAGATTTTCGAAGCGATAAAGTGACAAGGCTTGTAATCGCGTATAGAATTGTCTTGAAAATGAAGAAGAAATTTGGTGCGACAAACATTCAAAGAATACATTTTTATCTGAATCTGGACCCGACAATTTACACTAGCGAATATTACGAAAGGAAATTACAGTTTTTAGTACTGATTGAAAGTTCCGGTTCTGAAATCAATTCCGTGGAATCTCGGGAATCGTTGCAGCGACATTAGGACCTGTAACTAGTGATTTTAATTTAACAGTAGATTACATTATTTTCATATTATTAATTAAGCCATATACCCACCAGATCAGTGATCTCTCCCATCAGCGGTGCCCACTCATCGGGGACTAGGATGGTTGGTTGAGAGAAGAAATTGGAGAGTGCATAGTAGTCAAAGTTCTCGGGGTCGAATGAGTCGTTGGCCAGGGCGTGGATTAGGTCGAGAATCACCTGGAAATTTCCGATTTTTTTCCGGGAAATGAGAAATGTAAAAGGGCACCAGAAAATGCCGGCTGTCACGTCATTGATCATAATCGGAACTAATTTTTTTCGGCAACTAAAGGTGTCATTAAGGCGATGAAACTACAAGATCACAAGGGAAAATAGCACTGAGAATAAGTACCCGAGCTTTCGGTGACATGCAACAATAAACAACAATAAGGATAATGCTGTCGCTGTGTTGTATATTTTCAATGAGTCGTTTGTTGTTGGTTGCTGAGCCCATCAAATCGTGAAAAAGTGAATTAGTACCTGAGCTTCCGGGGACATGGGAAGATTGGTGCAGTCCATGGAGAGAATGGACGACGGCTCGGACTCGCTGTCGGAGTGGGAGGGAGAGTTGCCTGAAAAGTTGAAATTACTGCATTCGATGTTCTTGAAAGATAAAGAGAGAGCGTGAGATAAAGGCAATTTGCGATTCAATACTCAATAAGTGAAAGCATTGCTTGAAACGTATACTAACGATCAATTACTGAAGTTGAGCAAATTTGCTTTTTTTATAAAGAGAAAATCCCAATCACTAAATTATGCCGGAAATAATGTTTTCAACAACATTCTGAAACATATCTGTCCGTTACTTTTCACTGGTTTGTTCTGGAATTTTGAGTAACCTCACCATTCGATCCAGATTCTTCCAATTTCTCTTTTTAATGATCTTACTATTTACCATATTTTTTTATAAATTATAAAAACCATAACAATCCATAACAGTGCGTTCGCCTAAGAATCGCCACTTTCTAGAAAAATCCGTACAGCAAAATATAACACCCTCATTTTTTCACTGATTCTAGAAGACCTTGACCCCCTCGAT
Source organism: Pristionchus arcanus (assembly GCA_900490705.1). Taxonomy (NCBI): domain Eukaryota; kingdom Metazoa; phylum Nematoda; class Chromadorea; order Rhabditida; family Neodiplogasteridae; genus Pristionchus; species Pristionchus arcanus. The sequence goes on along the minus strand of LS488125.1, from coordinate 87,903 downwards.
CGATCGCCGTCAATATTTTGATCACTCGATCCTAATTTGCTTAGATAATTAAGGTCAAAGTTAAGCATGTTTCTCGGATTTTTAACCATTTCTCATGAACAAGTGGATGAAATCTCTTGAAAATCGAGTTCTAGGGGTAGTTTTGTGCGCTGAACACGCCTGTGATGTTCAATTTTTGAAAACTGAAAATTTGCATATTGGTCAAAATTTCAAACTCGATTTTCTAGAAAACGAAGAAAAAAGGTACTCCAATTTTTTGATATGTTGTAGCCCTTTACGAGAGCTCTGCAGCGCCCCCCGTATTGACTCGTAACGAGGGCCGCTTCGTACTTAAATCTTAAGAAAACTAGAAATTTCTAATCGAGAGTAACGTCATTTTACACTCTCATTCCGTCCCATTTCCCTCACCCGTGCGGTGAGAAATGAAATAATATATTTATTTAATGAAGATCTCGTCCGAGATTTCGTCTACAAGGGTTCCGATTATATAATCATCATCAATTTTCTCTTCATCTTCTTCTTCATGCTCTTCCACCGCCTCGCCCATGATATCTCCTTCATCATCCCTGCTCTCATATTGTCTCTTGCACGTAGGAGTCGCTATGCTTATCTTTGAAGGATTTTTCTTCTTCCTTCCTCCTCCTCCTCTAACACGCCTTAGCTGAAATGCTGAATGAGAAAAATACGACCCATGAGGGCAGAGCGAGAAGGCGGAGCGAAGGATACGAAAATAGTGAAGACATCCTAGATGGGACGGCCTGTTATAGCCGTCAGAACTCATGTAAATTCAAGATTCTATGTAAAAAGACTTATTTTGACTGAATTGGTTGATGATGGAAATATCAGGGATGAGACGAGACGAATCAAAGATCAAATGTGGAAATTCAAAGTGACGCCAATGAGGCGATTGAGTCATTTCTCACCGCACGGGTGAGGGAAATGGGACGGAATGAGAGTGTAAAATGACGTTACTCTCGATTAGAAATTTCTAGTTTTCTTAAGATTTAAGTACGAAGCGGCCCTCGTTACGAGTCAATACGGGGGGCGCTGCAGAGCTCTCGTAAAGGGCTACAACATATCAAAAAATTGGAGTACCTTTTTTCTTCGTTTTCGAGAAAATCGAGTTTAAAATTTTGACCAATATGCAAATTTTCAGTTTTCAAAAATTGAACATCACAGGCGTGTTCAGCGCACAAAACTACCCCTAGAACTCGATTTTCAAGAGATTTCATCCATTTGTTCATGAGAAATGGTTAAAAATCCGAGAAACATGCTTAACTTTGACCTTAATTATCTAGGCAAATTAGGATCGAGTGATCAAAATATTGACGGCGATCGATCGAGGGGATCAAGGTTTACTAGAATCAGTGAAAAAATGAGGGTGTTATATTTTGCTGTACGGAGGGGTGGCGATTCTTAGGCGAACGCACTGATAATCTTACCATTAGACTGTTGTTCCAGTTGCTCCTGTTTGTTCAGCATCGACAGTTCACTGTCCAGTCTCTTCCTCTCCGCGTGCAGAGCGCACGGGTCACAATGGCACAGGGAATACGGGCACGGGGTGTGGTGCTGGAAAGAGAAGTTTTTTTTTGAAAATATCTTTGCAATGGGAAGCAGTTCCTGAACAAATAGTGACCATACACAGCAAAAAAACGAAATTCCAAGTAAGTTTCACATGCACCATAAGCGTTCTAATGGTTCGTTTCAGCAATTAACCTTCGTTCATCGGTACAAATAGATACAATAATTTACGTACTAATTCTATACCTTCTTAACCACGAGTATTCCATGGTTCCTGCAGCGCGCGCACGTGTACCGGCAGTCACTGTCCTGCAAGGAAATCAGCATAAAAAATTGTATTTTTTAAAATTAAAATACGAAAAAAATTAAAATTAAAAATATTAAAATACGAATAACAGAGATGGCCTGCTCAAAGCGATTTGTACGCATCGATTTTATCAAATAAAAAAAAGAAATATCTCACACTGATGCCCAGCTCCTGCTTCTGTCTTCTGCCCAACTTCACTAGTTTGTTTGCGACACTTCGGCGACAGTCGATCAGCTCGCACTGTAAATTGAAAATAACTACCTTATCAACCTCCTTTAGCACAAAAATATAACCCATGAAATTGTCAATTTCGACATATTTTTAAGCAAAAAATGCGACTTCAGGCTTTTTGTCGCACTGTAAATAAAAATATTGTTCAGGTAATTCTCGACATTGTGAAAATAGTGTTTCTCCCTCGTCCATAAGAAGCAATCGCATTGCGAAATAACCGGTCAAGTACCGCAATTTTTATTGTTTTTTTGAAACCACAGTCTACGCTCAGAACGAACACAATTCAAAGTCAGGGCTGACTTTTTGTTTTTAATTTTTTTCTATAGCGACCGCTATTGGTGGAGCATTGATCTCGACGTTCCACCGAGCTGTTGAAAGAGCGGTGAAACCTATTTGAGTGGATAGGATAAGTATGCGCGGTGTTACACACCAACTTGTTCAGTATAAAAATACCGTAGAACCAAATATTGAAAATAGTAAAACTAAAATATATAAAAAAAAATATTACAACACAAACCTTTCTGCACGTGCACTCGTTCATTGGGCAGTCCTGCGAGCAGTGCGTGGCGGACTCGCCATGCAGCAGACATTTCATGCACTGAAATTATATCATAAAGTCATATTTACTGCTAGTACTTGTTAAATTTCTATAGCTCATATGCGACTGGTCATGAAGGGGCATTTCAAGTACAGAAAAGCGATGGTGGTGGACCACTGCTTTTATAATATTTGTTTCAAATGAGGGAAAGCCATACACAACGATCCACATCGAGCCACCCATCTTTGGCTGGTCGGTGAAACATACTTTTCAAAAACGCTCGTAAATAAAACATGATCTTTCTAAAAGCTATTAATACTTCATCACAGTAAGCAGTGCAACAAGTCTAATAAAATTGCTTAACAGTAAAAAGTACATCATAAAATAACTCACACGTCTCGGATTCATCGCAGGTTGTGCAGGCTAATGAAAGCTCCCAATTCTTTGCTAGGCTTTTCAATGAATGAAAGTGAGGAGGAGGTTCAGATTGCATCTATCCCCTCCTTTTCCTTTCCCGAATCGTCTGACTCTCTCATCTCGCCGTGCTCTCTCGCCGGCCAGAGCAGGCGAGAGAGCATGGATAAGTGAGAGAGTCAGTCACTTCCTGTCCCTCCTCGCTGAACCAAATCTGCGCTTGCAATCTGTCCTCGCGATCTCAGTCGCGCTCTCCTACTTCGTAGTGGTCGCTCGCCGGTCAGACAGAGCGAGAGAGCAGGCGAATTTGAGAGAGTCAGACGATCGGAAAGTGACTGACCTAAAGAAAGAAGAAGCTGCGAGCCGGCGTCATTTGAATATTTTAAATCGTGCAAGATGTTTTCGGACCGGATGGAAAGCGATTGAAAGAGATGAAAGTCGTCTCTAAAATGTTTTGTTTCATTTCAAGAGGATACTGCTTCATGTTTAGGCGAGACTGGGTATATTTATGTATGTTCAAAATTATACAGTTATGAATTTTCAGTAGCACATGGAAGAGTGCACGCTGTTTTATTTATATCCATCTTGGAGTGAGACGAGCTGTCTGCGGAATGGTGAAATGTGAGTATCAGTCAATGAATGGGATTGTAGAACAATGTTTTTCCTATCGCAAAAAATGTAAAGCTATCCATCAATCTGCGGAAGATCGCTGCTAGGCCTGTGATTTTTCATATCACTGGCAAGTTTTTCAATTTAAATTTAAATTTAATTTTTTTTAAATTTAAAAAATGCGGCTTCTGAGTGAGATCCGGTTGGGCAAACGTGGCTACACTATACACCTACGCGTATTCTCAGTGCAAGCAAGTTGCGAAAACTCGCGAGATCCTTGATGGCTTTTTGAGATAAGAACGGGTACACAACGGAGAAAGGAAAAGCGATTCGGTCGGTGAGAAAAGAAAGACTCTCCACATTTCCAGCGCTCTCTCGTATCTCTGACCTGAAAGAGAGGTCTAATCGAAACAATTGATCTCCTCATTCCACCAGCTCTTTCACATGTTTCTCTGATCAGTGCGCAGCTCCACTTTTATTCTCTAATCGTCATTGAAATCGTCATTCGGACATGTCAAACACGTTGTAGATTGAAATGAAAGAAGCATGGAACTGGATGAAAATGTGCAAAAACTTTGAGGAAGAATGAGGCTGAGATGAGAAAGCTAATGAGGGAAGTTTATGTAATTAAAATATATTTTAAAAAAGCAATTTCCTTCAAAACGAATTACAATGAACGGGAGGTGTGATTCGAACGCATTCGGTACTCGAACTTCCTAAAAATCTCAAAAATATACAGAACACATTTATCAGGTAATCTGGAAACGTTCCGACAGTTCATCTAACAAGAATTTGAATCAAAAACAACGTCGCAAATATAGACATAGCGAGAAAATGAATCAAATAAATTTGCATTTCCTTATTATAATTAATTTAATTTATAATTGATTGTCGTTCTCCTCATTTACATTTCATCTATTCTCCCTCCTCCCCTCCTCCCCTCATTCTCTCACAATGTTCCTCCACTGGGCGGTTCTCTCTCTTCTTCTCCTTCTTCCGCACGCAACCAACGGCGTCGAGAAAGTCGGAGGTACGCGTTTTCATGGCATTTAATTCTCGAAATCATCTGCAAAAAAGGCAAATTTACCTGTTGATTATCAGTAGACATACTATATTTGAATACTATTTGGAATTGCGCCGTTGGACTGTCGATTCAATGTCATTACAATCAGGAAAGAGCGTGCGATGACTTCAGCATCGAACTTACAACACGATTTCGTTCCATTCAAATCTTTTCAGACTTTGATGGTGGTCAATGTCACAAGGCCAGCGAAGTAGGGTTCACGAGTTGGGCGGCGCCTAGGCCGCCCAACTCATTTTTGTTCACGATGAATAAAGCCCAACTCGCCTGACTGCGAACAAAGGATTTCTCGCAGGCGCCTATAGGCCGCCTGCCATTCATTCTCCCCTCTCACTTCGATTTCACTGGTCGATTTCGTACAAAATGATTGAACTTGTTGATGATTTTGAAATAGGTTTCGAACTTTGTACAAAAGAAAAGCCTGGCAGGCGCGAACAAAGGAAAAAAGCCTATCAGGCGTCCTTCATTCCGCTCGCCCAACTAGGCATTTCGACCGGCGCGCAAAAGCCTGAATAGGCGGAATGGCCCAACTCGTGAACCCTACAGCGAAGTAACCTGCTCTTACGGACCGTGCGTCTTCCATTGCTTCGTTCTCTTCTTCCATAAAGGTGAGGAGATATCACACAATGGAATCTCACGAATATCTGAGTAAACTGAGTATCTAGTCGAAGTTTCACGGAAACCGTAGTTATCGAGCGTGCGAAACACGGACTTCCCAAAGAGTATCAATTACTTTTAAGCTATTAATGTGCCGGATTCTCGCCTGCTCTTCACAGCGGCTTCTCTACTACAAGTCAATGACGAGGGGCGCATTCTGGAACGATTCATGAACAATTACACTGCCGATTGGTTTCACGCTCGTCTCAAAGTAGCTTCCGGTTTCGGAGGATACACATTTCGAACGGAATTCCCCGGTAGCCTGAAGAGCGCTGAGGAAAGGATCAAGGCAACCACCGACTTTATCATATACATGGGATCCGACGCCGCGGACAGTTATGAGCCAATCGAATATGCTTACAACCCATATTATCTTCAACTGAAGAACACGATAACCGTAAAGAACGAGAACCTATTCAAGGGTGGAGTATTCGCCGTCAAAACTGTGAAAGTAGGCGCCTCGCCAGGTAAATTACAATATATATCCTTTTTTTTATTGAGAATAACTCTTTCACATTTATTCAATTATCGTAGTTATCACTAGGGGTTTCTAAACGGAACTCGGAACTCCCTCATTTTCATTCCTCTATTTCATTCATTCCGCAATGCGGTCGATCCCTCTCATTTCGAATGCGGAATTCCGCATTCGTTGCGGAATTCCGCAATTCACATTCTTCCTCTTTCGTTTGAGCGGGCTCGGTGGTGGATAATTCAATTAGAATGAATATGTTTTATTGTTCTCTATTAATGAAACGTGTCATTCGAGAATGCGGAATTCCGCAATCATTGCGGAATTCCGCATTGAGAGGGAACCAATTCACTCGCAATGCGGAATGAGAAATGAATATGGAAATAATGCGGGAATGCGGAATGAATTCCGCATAGACATCCCTAGTTATCACGGAATAAGACAATTTTTAAAAAGTGCTAATATTTTAACGAAATTGGCATTATGAGGGCTCCTATCAAATTTATCGATTGGACATTTGTATTTTCTCAGGAAAGACGATGTTCAAAAATGCCCAGTCCGGAGAGCCCTCGAGCTGGATCTCCAACCCGGGAATCTATCGACTGAACATTGCCTCGGGAAGACTCACCGAGCTCAATTACGACCCGAATTTGGCCGGATGCAATTATCTTGTGTGAATTTTGCTTCTCCACAAACAGAATAAACAGTTTATGATTGCCGTCATGCGTATATGAGGCGGTTTGCGTTAGGATCAACAAGCCTCAACAAGTGTCGGGAACAGGTAAAAAATCGAAAGTGCTCAAAAGTTGGCCCTAGGGGTTGTTTTCGATGCTGAACAACCTGGTATGGTCGATTTCGCAATATGTCCCCTTTTCGCTCCAGGGGGGCACCCCCTCATTTTGCCTGAAAATGCGTTTTTCGAGTTTTTCTCGCCCGAAACGCGTGAAAAAGTCGAAAATTTTCGCGGCCGAAGTCAGAATTTCGAGCTCTATCTCGTGGTTATGTTGAAATCTCATGAATGTTTTTCGTTTTCGAGAAAAAGTCGTTTTTTGACCCGATCGAGTGCGGGAAAAATCCTTTGGCCAAGTGAAAGAGCATGTTTTTACGATCATTTTGCGCTATTGGATGATATTTTTATTTGAGGCAAAATATATTTTATATCGCTTTTTGTGAAAAGTCGAAAAATAAAATTTTCTGTAAACCCCCGTGTTGGTACTCATTTTGAAGAACTTGTTGAACTGATCGTTTTTTGTGTTGGACTTTTTCTTGAAAACGTTTCCTTCAGAAGTTACAAGCTAACAAATTGGCTATTTTCATGAGACGGCCGATAAAGCATATTTAAAAAGCTGTAACTTCTGAAGGAAATGTTTTCAAGAAAAAGTCCAACACAAAAAATGATCAGTTCAACAAGCTCTTCAAAATGAGCACCAACACGGGGATATACAGAAAATTTTATTTTTCGACTTTTCACAAAAAGCGATATAAAATATATTTTGCCTCAAATAAAAATATCATCCAATAGCGCAAAATGATCGTAAAAACATGCTCTTTCACTTGGCCAAAGGATTTTTCCCGCACTTGATAGGGTCAAAAAACGACTTTTTCTCGAAAACGAAAAACATTCATGAGATTTCAACATAACCACGAGATAGAGCTCGAAATTCTGACTTCGGCCGCGAAAATTTTCGACTTTTTCACGCGTTTCGGGCGAGAAAAACTCGAAAAACGCATTTTCAGGCAAAATGAGGGGGTGCCCCCCTGGAGCGAAAAGGGGACATATTGCGAAATCGACCATACCAGGTTGTTCAGCATCGAAAACAACCCCTAGGGCCAACTTTTGAGCACTTTCGATTTTTTACCTGTTCCCGACACTTGTTGATCCTAACGCAAACCGCCTCATATCTTCTTACACAATGTATCACCACTGGGTAATTCCAAAACCGTTCCTGAGAAAACTTTCAGCAACCAATAACCAACAAATTTTAGTCATTCCTAATTGCTTGTTGTCAACAACTGATCTCCTCATTTCCATTTCCTCTATTCTCCTTCCTTCCTCTCTCCTCTCCTCATTCTCTCACAATGTTCCTCCACTGGGCGGTTCTCGCTCTTCTTCTCCTTCTTCCGCACGCAGCCAACGGCGTCGAGAAAGTCGGAGGTACTTGTCATTAATTCGTATTCTTGATTTAGCATGACACACAGCACTTACTACTTTCGAGCACAACACTACTCCAAATCAGTTGTGGACTTGTGGACCGAAGGGATGCCTTTTGGAGGCCGAAAAATCTAATGTTTTCGTTAAATATCTATTCAGACTTTGCTGGGCAAAGCTGTCACGCGACCAAGGAACAAACCTGCCCTTACGGACCGTGCGTCTTCCATTGCTTCGTTCTCTTCTTACATAAAGGTATGAATGAGATATGGAATCGTTCAGTACCTCAAAATTGCAATAAGGCAATGTTCATTGAAAAATATAGTCAATGTGTCAAAATCGTATTTTCTTTGTTTAGGTATTTATCTGGCAGATTCTCGACTGACCATGACGACTGCTTCACTACTCCAAGTGAACGATGAGGGCCGCATTCTGGAACGATTCGTCAACAACAACACCGTCGATTGGATTAACGCGTGGTCGAAGAAAGGGGCTAAATTTGCTGGTTTCCTTTTCCGAACGGAATTCCCCGGCAGCCTGAAGAGCGTTGAGGAACGGATCAAGTCAACCACCGACTTTATCATATACATGGGATCGGATGCTGCGGACAGTTATGAGCCTATCGACTATGCTTACAACCCAAATTATCTGCAACTGAAGAACACAATATCAGTCAAGAACGATGAACTGTTCAAAAAAGGAGTTTTCTCCGTCAAATCTGTGACCCAAGGAGGTAAATGATGCCATTCTTCCCTCATATCCTATGAGAATGAAATTTCAAGCGCTCCTAACTGCATTCGTGATTCTAACTTCTAATCTTTATTTGTTTTCAGGAAAGCAGCTCTTCACAAACGCCAAATCCGAGAGTGATCCCTCAAGCTGGATCTCCAACCCGGGAATCTATCGACTGAACATTGCCTCGGGAAGACTCACCGAGCTCAATTACGACCCGAATTTGGCCGGATGCAATTATCTCGTGTGAATTTTGCTCCCCACAAACAGAATAAACAGTTTATGATTAACATCATGCGTATCTCTTCTTACACAATGTATCACCACTGGGTTATTCCAAAACCGTTCCAGAGAAAAGTTTCAGCAACCAATAACCAACAAATTTTAGCCATTCCTAATTGCTTGTTGTCAACAACTGATCTCCTCATTTCCATTTCCTCTATTCTCCATCCTCCCCTCCTCCTCCCCTCATTCTCTCACAATGTTCCTCCACTGGGCGGTTCTCTCTCTTCTTCTCCTTCTTCCGCACGCAGCCAACGGCGAAGAAGACATTGGAGGTAGCGTTTATTTTTGTAGGACCTACTTTGTTATAATGTTTTGCTTCGCAAAACGCTACCTTTGTTAAAACATTGCATGATGAAATGCACAAAATCGCAAAGTATAAACGTATATTGCTTAGATTTCGAAGACACTAACTGCCATCCCGCACAGCAGAAGGTTTGCGCTGAGGGAGCATGCACCTACTACTGCTTTCGTCTCTGGTTCCGTGAATGTGAGCAAATTTATCACATTTTTGAAAAGATACGCGCGTAACGGATTCCAAAAAAAACATATATTACGGCAAAAATGGGCTCCGATTTTATGCTTTTTAGCTGGTAAAACATTGTTTTTCGTTTGCCGCTTATTTTTTAAAGTTTGCTACTCGCGCAACGATAAACAACTTCCCGTAAACATTCTTATTCGCAATCATATTCAGGGATCCACCCGATGGACTCTCGTCTCATGATCACCGCTGCTTCTCTCCATCGTGTGGGCAAGGACGGACGCATCGAGGAGACAACGATGAACAACAAGTCGGCCTTTTGGATGTACAAGGACACTCGTCCCCGATTCAGCAAGTGCGATTTGCTCCATAGTCTGTCAGAGCTTTGAAATAACGGTCAATTTGAATGTAACAATGTGCAAGTTTGTTTGTTTGATGCTCTAGCCCACCTACTTTTTGATGCAAAAGTCTTGGCCAACATCTGCACTAGAGTTCGAAATACGGGTCGCCGTCTCTTCATTTTACACACTCTCTCGCCCATCAGACCGGTGAGAGAGCGCGTGAAATGAAGATACGATTACCCGTATTTCGAACTCTAATCTGCACCTCTGCAGGTACGGCGGCTACATTATCCGGCTCGCATTGCCCGGTGATTTGGCCGAAGCAGCACGGCGATTGGCCGGCATGACCGACCTCATTCTCTACATGGGATCCGATTTCGCGGACGCGTACGACGACGACCCCATCACGTACGCGTACAATCCCAACTATCTGCAACTGAAGAACGCCGGGCGCATTGCAAATGGTCTCTTCGAGAAGTCCGTATTCTCGGTCGAATCCGTCGGCATGGGAGACTCGAAAACTGGCAAGTTTCTTAGTGATAATAGTATATTATGCTAGACAAACGAAGTTTGTTGACGTATAATATTTATTATGCTTCACTGCGAAATCAGTGCTCTGTTAGAGAATTTGGAGCTCATGCACGGCATAAGCAATTGTGATTGATTGAGCAGTGCAGTATAATGGTTGTCAGATTGAAGAATACGTCTCTTCTTTCTGTGTACCCTCGTCGGTCATAGCGACGAGTGAGAGTAAATGAAGAGACGGTTTCTTCGCCCTGACAACCGTAGTAGCGATGTCATGATGAAGAATACCGTTTCAAAAACAATCACACGTCACAAATATTAGAGAACTAGCGGCGAATTGTTCATCCTGACGGCTCTATTCTGTTTGAAATCGGGATAATTCTGCATTTTTGCAGAGCTCATCTTCAAAAATGCCCAGCCCGGGGAGCCGTCAACCTGGATCTCCAACCCGGGAATCTATCGACTGAACATTGCCTCGGGAAGACTCACCGAGCTCAATTACGACCCGAATTTGGCAGGATGCAATTATCTTGTGTGAATTTTGCTCCCCACAAACAGAATAAACAGTTTATGATTGGCATTGATTATTATGTTTTCTTGAAATTATTTATTGTCAGTTGATTTTCTGAATAGATTACTGAATAGATTTTTGTTATGTATCTTGATGCCGTGCGATGGTGATAACTCCGGTTGTAGCGATATCCGTTTATTACGATAGGGAGAGTAGAATATAGATGAATAAATAGAAGGCCGTCAGCAATTAACAGGGGGGAGCGAGAGAACAGAAGAACTCAGTTACGGAAATATTTAGGCCACGTGAAATATTGCAGTCCGACTACGGTATTGCACTTGAAGGGATTTCCGTGTGAGAGTCAACACGTTTGAATATTTAGAGTTGGGTCGGGTCAGACTTATTACTTATAGTCTCATATACAACACCTCCCGTCTAAGATACGAACTTGGGAGTATCTGATAAAACAACGATAAATACTTTGAATAACGAAGAAGAATGGGCCACGATTATAATGAAAGTGGTCAATGGGACTGGCTTTGCGCGACAGTTTACTGGCTTTGCGCGTCAGTATCTCTTCTTCGATGGATCAGGATTCAATCGGACTGGTGCTTTCCTTGCTCGAATTGGACGACCGTCGAACTTCGGGGCAACGGGCGCGGGCGCGGGCTCGGGCTCGGCTTCAGACTCGGACTCGTCGATGGGCTGGATAACGGGCTCGGGCTCGTTGATGGGCTCGTTGGGCACGTTGTAGTCTCCATTGGGCTCTTCTTGTTCGAGTATCGGCGCAGGCGGATCTCTCATATTGAGATTCACAGTCTCGAAGATCTCTGTATCTTCCATCACTTCCAGATTATCATCTCTGGTTGATTCTCTCATAATCAGCTGATTAGCATGTGAACGAATCACTCTATGCTCCAACTGAACTTCATACATCACTTTACCAATCTTGGCAGTGATCACTCCTTTAGTCCACTTGAATCCTTTGGGAGCGACATGCATTCTGTATAGCACTGTATCACCAATTTTGAACTTCTTAGGCCGAACGCCATTCTTTCTATCAAACTGTTCCTTCTCCGGATCAGTTTTCTCACAAGGCGGTTCTACCTTCTTGGGAATACACAATTGAAGTGCCGTACGAAGTCTTCTTCCCATGAATACCTCAGCTGGAGACACTCCTCCACATTGAGCATTCGGTGTCTTTCGATAAGTGAACAAGAACACTTGCAGTGCTTCACTAGTCGATCTCTCACCTCTCTGCTTCAGAAGGCTTCTCTTCAGAGTATCAACAAAGCGCTCTGCTTGTCCATTAGACTGAGGATGGTACGGAGGAGAATAGAGATGCTGGATGCCTCGATCTTTGAGGAATCTATTGAAGGTCTCAGAAGCAAATTGAGTGCCGTTATCTGATACAATCGTTCTTGGCAACCCATTTCTCGAGATCACTTCATCCAGTATTCTTACAGTCGCTCCTGCTGTCATCGTGGGTGTCATAACCACTTCAGGCCATTTCGAAAACGAATCGACAATGACAAGAAAATAATGGCCGTCCACTGGTCCTGCATAGTCTATATGGATTCTCTGCCATGGTTCCGTGCTCTTGGGCCATGGTTCGAGAGGTACTTTCACTGGCTGCTTACGTGCAGCAGCACACTGATCACATTCTTTCACCATTCTCTCAATCTGCTGATCCATTCCATACCAGTAGCAAGTCTGTCTTGCTAGTGCTTTCATACGCACTATTCCAGGATGCCCTTCATGTAACATCTCTAGCATTCTCTTATGAAGAGACTGGGGAACGACGATCTTATCTGCAACAAAAAGGCATCCTTTAATGATGCTCAAATCTGTTCTGCGATTGAAAAACGGAAGTAAATTTTCTCCGAGAGGATTCTTTTTCAACTTCTTCAGATCTGGCCATCTCGACAAGTGAAACTCCTTGGTCTTCTGGAGTACCAAATCAAGTGCCGTCGCATTCAGAAGCTCTTTCTCAGAAACAGGCATCTTAGCAATGCAACTCGTGACTGCATTGCACATTGTCTTCTCGATCTCTCTCAATCCAAGGATGTCTTCATCCTCTTCCACTTCGCTTCTCGAGGTAGCAATCAATCGAGAGAGTGCATCTGCGTATCCGAATGACTCTGTGTTAATGTATTCCATCTCGAATGAGTATGCCAACAACAGAGTGCTCCAGTGATACAATCTCTTAGCCGTATGCACTTTCACTCCTGTCTTTGATCCAAATATCGCCAACAACGGTTTGTGATCAGTCTGAAGAACGAATCGTCTACCATACAGATAATGATGAAATTTCAGAACTCCGAAAATAATTCCGAGTCCCTCCTTCTCAATCTGTGAATATCGAGTTTCTGCATCTTTCAGTGTTCTCGAAGCATGGGCAATCGGTCTCAATTTCCCATTTATCCTGTGTGCCAACACCGCTCCGATCCCCTTCTCACTCGCGTCTGTAGCGAGAACAACCTCTTTTGAAGGATCGAAGTGTACGAGATTAAGATCCGATGCTAGGATCGACTTCATCTCCTTGAATGATTGAGCTCACTCATTACTCCACAACCACTTCGAATCTTTCTTCAGTAGTTTATCCAGTGGAATTCTCAGTTTGTACATGTCTCCAATGTACTCTGAATAGTAATTGGCCATTCCAAGAAATGATCTTAGTGATGACTCATCTTGAGGTTCGGGCATCTCTCTGACTGCTCGTACCTTCTCAGGATCTGGTCTTCGACCATTCTTGTCCATGACAAATCCAAGATATTTAATCTTTTCCTTTCCGAAACTGCACTTTTCAGGACGAATTTTGAAGCCGTACTCACGGATCTTGTCCAGTACATCTCTCAGATTCTCATCATGCTGATCCTTTGTGACACCGCCAATTACGATGTCATCAAGATATGCAGATGCATTCTTGCATCCTGCGAGCATCGTATCCATGCACTTCTGGAACACTCCAGGTGCCGCACTCACTCCGAAGGGGAGTCTCTTGTACCGGAAGATGCCTCGATGCGTACTGATTCCAAGCAACTTTTTGCTCGCATCGTCAACGGAGATCTGGAGGTATGCATCAGACAGATCAATCTGAGTGAACACCTTGCACCCTTCCAGCTTTGCCATTATCTCGGAAACAAGTGGCAGTGGGTGGTTATGGGCCTCCATACGGTCTTTCAGACCCGTCGAGAAATCGACACACACTCTAGGCTTTCCATTCGCCTTGGGAACCACCAGAATTGGGGCAGCCCAGTCAGTGTAATCGATAGGCTCGATCGCTTCCAACTTGAGCAATCTGTCGATCTCTTCATCGACCTTGCTCAATAGAGCGAGAGGTATCTCTCTCCTCTTACAGAACACGGGCTTCGAGTCTTTCTTTAGACTGAGCGAAGCTTTCATTTTAGTACAAAGTCCAAGGCCGTCACGACAAATCTCAGGATAGTCATTCTTGACCATATCAGTGTACCCAGTGTCTGCTTTGATTGCATTCAGTTTAGTTCCCTTCTTCTGATTTGGAACAAGGGATAAGAAGAATGGTATTAGATCCTTTCCGAGCAGGTTCGTCTGCTTCTCGGTCACGTAGACTGATCCATGAACTGTGATGCCGTTCATCTCCAGAGTGATCATGCACTTGCCTTCCAAGTCCATCGAGGAGCCATTAGCACACACTGCTTATGCGTCAGCTTCACTCATGGTCGGAGATCCAATTCTCCTCCAGATTCTCTCTGAGATAAAGGTAAGATCTGATCCAGTGTCGACTGCCATGGTCACTTCACTGTCATTCATCTTCATTCTCACATCGAACTTACTATCGTTCGAATTGATTTCACCATAAATCATGTTCATTTTTGCTTTCTTCTTCCTTCCCTTCTCAGTCTTAGGCGATCTGCACACACTTGCCAGATGCCCGACTCTCTCACAGTTGTAACAAACTGTACTCGCGTGTGCGCACGTCTTCGGTGAGTGCTCGTTTCCACAACGATAACACTTAGTGCCGTACTGCTTTCTGTTCTGTCCATCTTTGGTCTTCTTGAACTTATTTTCAACTGCATTTACTTGCTATCGATTCTGAGCAGTTACCACTTGCGAGTCATGCTGAGCTTCCTTGAAGGTATCAGCGATCTCGAGGATCCTCTCAAGAGTTGGATTCTCATCTTTCTTCATCCCATTGATGATATGGAACATTGCACCAGTGTGCCTCGGAAGATCAACGCCTGCTAGGAATATCATAGTCTTTATCTTATCTGGTGTGAGATTTGTAACATCAGCGTCCTCGACCACTCTGTTCACTCTCGTTGCAAACTCTCGCAAATCTTCAATGTGCACCTTTGACATCTTGAGTTTAAACATCTCGAGCCGTTTCTCAAAGAGGGTCTTTTTATCTCCGAACAGTCTGATCATCACATTTTTCACCTCATCAAACTTCAAATCTCCCAGCTCCTTTGGACGAATATGGTCTCTGAACTGTCTATCCACTGTGTCATCAACATGACGTAATAGCATTCGACTCTTTTCCTCCTCTTTCATTTCCACTGTTCCAAACAAATCTTTATGCCGTGCCCACCAGGACTCGAAGGTCCATCCCTCATCTGGTTTGTACGTGAACACTCTGATCTGTTTCTCAATAGAATCCACACTAGGACCTCGACTAGTGGAAGTATCACTTCCTCTGACGGGACTCTGTGCAGTTGCTTCTCTCAGCACTTTCAGCTCTTCCTGCTGATCCTGCATCATCTTCTGCTGTGACTGCATCATCTGCTGCATCAACTTGAGTACTTTGGTAACATCAGTTTCACCCATTTTCGCACTCTTTTTGATTGAAAATCAAAAATCGGGCAGAACCTTCGGTGCACTAATGAAATTTAATGCCGTCTCAAAAGCAGAATCTACCCAGTTCTCACTGGATTCTACTCAACCTTGACAAGCTCCTCACTTGTCACAGTCTTCCTCAGACTGGCGCACTTCCTCAGCACGACTGGTTAGCAACCACCACACAAGCAAGAAAATAAAAGAAAAACGGCCAAAAATATTTAAAAATACCTCAGGTCGAGTTCGCTTTACTCCTGAACGCCAAATGTTATGTATCTTGATGCCGTGCGATGGTGATAACTCCGGTTGTAGCGATATCCGTTTATTACGATAGGGAGAGTAGAATATAGATGAATAAATAGAAGGCCGTCAGCAATTAACAGGGGGGAGCGAGAGAACAGAAGAACTCAGTTACGGAAATATTTAGGCCACGTGAAATATTGCAGTCCGACTACGGTATTGCACTTGAAGGGATTTCCGTGTGAGAGTCAACACGTTTGAATATTTAGAGTTGGGTCGGGTCAGACTTATTACTTATAGTCTCATATACAACAATTTTACTTACATTTAGCTATTTATTTGCGATTATTATTACAATTTTTTTCTACGACGTGAGCAATAGAAAAGTTTCTGAACACAATATTGAAATATTTACATAAAGTGTACTTTGCAGAAAAGCAGTGCCATTAGGTATCAGTTTCCTTCATGCATAAATAATTGCAAAATGCAACTTCGACTGAAACGAAATGTGAAAATGAAAACTGGTTGTCGATCTATCATAACTGTTGAATGCTTAATTAGCCACAGTTACAATGTTGTTAATTATCTCGGATTTTTACATCCCATTAAAGTAAATGAGAACAAAAAGAATAGTGTTTTCAGTTGGGTTTCGTGTTTTGTCGCAATTTCTTTCATATTCGTAAAGACACTGATTTTTCGATTAAAATTGTTTGTTTAGAGCTTTCGATTCGAATGTGAACCGCTGTTTCAACGCTTTATTCGATCAAAATCACGGTAATCGATAGCGTGAGCAAGTATTATTTGTGAAGCCTTCTCCGAGAGAGGCAACGGACCGAGTAAATTAGTATCATCGAGCGCCTCAGAACTCGCCCTCCTCATCTTCGTCTCTGGCCAGAATATACCACTGTCCCGGTCTCTTCACCCTGAAATTTCAATCAATAAATGCCGTGTTATCTTGCTGGCGTAGAGCCATAAGGTCTGCTTGATTCGCGTTCAAGCGGCAAACAGTAAACAGAAATTGACATGATAAATTATCAAAAGATTATTTTCCATTCCACGCGTAGATGACCTTTTAGTACCGTTCGACGGGCGGAGCTAGGAAGAGGCCGGAAGGGGTCTGTCTACCTGCTCTCCTCTCCCTGTCCTTCCCCCTTCCTCTCTCCCAGACAATCGATAGCTCGCTAACCAGCACATCGAGTTGGCGGAGCATTTCAAGCGCACGATACTCACTAGGGCTGTCAGGATGAAGAATCCGTCTCTTCATTCCTCGCACTCTCTCACCGGTCAGAGTGGCGAGTGAGAACGCGGAATGAAGAGACGGATTCTTCACACTGACAGCCCTAATACTCACCTCTGAGCAATGGCCGCGCCGATACGGGCCGTTTCCGTGCGCGGATCTCCTCCGGCAGTCCACTCCTTAAACAGCTGCTTGAACTCGGGATGCTTGTCCAGGCACCTCAAACAAAATTATCGGTTACTTGATCAACAGTGAAAGGGCTCATCTGGCGGGGCCAAAAAACGGAGAAGTGCCCGAAAATCCATTCTCGAGTTGCTAACAGTGCTTTTTTACCACTTACCTCTCGGCGTTTGAAAATACATTAAGCGAAATATAAATGAGGACAAACTTGCGGAAAACGGGCGCCACATCGTCGATACCGTTGAGAAACCCGTACGATGTGCGGGCAAAGTCCTGAGAGACAGCCAGAAGCCCTTGAAATATATATATTTTAAAATAGTTCTCTACACAATTCCTTCCACGCTCTCTACGAAATAACGAAACCAGACTTTTTCCGAAAAATGCTCCAATATGTACATTTTACGTTTAAATCGTTTAGCCACGTTCAACTATCAATATATATTAGTTAAAGAGAGTCTGCAGCCAAATATTTTCTATCTTATTTTCACTTGCAATTTTTTTGACAAAATAGAGCTCAAAATTCTAAGAATTTTGAAAAAAACCGCATATTTTTGCGATTTTTTTGAAGGCAGTTACGATTTATGGTGAATTGAGGGTTACTGTCGCTCTCGCCACCCAAGATTTTCTGTCTTTTCCTAAATTTTTGTTAAAATTAACTGTTCTGAGTAAAAAATCGGAAGGCTGACCTGATTTTGACTGTCAATTGATAAAAAAATTACAATTTTCATTAAAAATTACGCTGGTCTTAGCGTTTGAAAAGTACTATTAGGAAACAACAGACACACTAGGGTTGATGAAATCGAGTCGGGTATTCGAGGCCTCGACCCTAATACTCGATCGGGTTTAGTTAGTCGAGTAGCTCGAAGTTTGAAATACCCGACTCGGGTACTCGATGTTGAGAGTGAAGGGTCGGGTCGGACTCGGACAGTCGAGAATGGTCGGTCGGTCGGGTTCGGTCAGGCCGATCAGTGAACAATTTCGTCTCGTTCTCATCATCCTACTCTGAGAGATTGCGGAGTGTGCCCCAATGGTGTAGTGGTTGCGTTTTTGCAGTAGCATACATTTTTGGCGAGTTCAATCCCGAGAGATACCAATCATTTTTGCCGTATTTTTACATTATGCTAACACTGTTGATTATTTTGTTTTTTTATATTTTATCGTATTTTTATTGCAAAATTCTGATCGAAATTTGAAATACCTATTTGAAAACTATGAGCAGTCGAGCATCGTGGTATTATGTTTACCAATAAGAAATGTCTATTTCATGCAGATAAAAAAAACGATTATCAGGTCGGAACAGTATTAGCATAATGTAAAAATACGGCAAAAATGATTGGTATCTCTCGGGATTGAACTCGCCAAAAATGTATGCTACTGCAAAAACGCAACCACTACACCATTGGGGCACACTCCGCTATCTCTCAGAGTAGGATGATGAGAACGAGACGAAATTGTTCACTGATCGGCCCGACCGAACCCGACCGACCGACCATTCTCGACTGTCCGAGTCCGACCCGACCCTTCACTCTCAACATCGAGTACCCGAGTCGGGTTTCGTGATCGATCGAGAATAGAGGGGTAATTGCTGACCGAGGCCTCGAGTGTCGGGAATTCTCGATTTTATCAACCCTAAGACACACCATGGTGGCAGGAGCTACAGTACCTTGAAACTTTGAAAAATCATATCTGCCTTCAAAAAAATCGCAAAAATATGCGGTTTTTTCAAAATTCTTAGAAAAGAAAGCTCTTTAATCTGAAAAACACTTCATTTTTGACTGCCGACTCCCTTTAAAGAAATAAATAAATAATAAAACTAAAATTTGTTTTGTTACTAACCGTAGCCGAGACACGTCTGAAGCACGCGGTCACAAGCGACGGCGGCATCGAGAACTTGTACGGCGACAAAATGAGCTGAATATAATATTTATTAAAGTATAAATTATTATGTAACCATAAAAATACAATTCGATATGGACATCGTTCTATGGTTTCTTTGGAACAAAACATGGGAGGGCGAGGTTCTATCAATACTTGCAAATTTACGGATGTGATTGCGTAAGCGAAACGGTTCGATATTTTCGTCAAGAAATTACTGTAGCCTAACAATTGCGGAAGCCGGATCCCGTCTGTCGGAATACTCCCGATTCCGCCTCCACCGCAACAGCGACGCGCTTCAACAGTGACGGCGTCTCAATGGAAAATATATTTTAAGAATAATTTCCAAGCATAACTGCCCAGGAGGGAAGAGGATATGGATTAGGGCTGTCAAAATGAAGAATCCGTCTGCTCAATCCTCGTGATTTCTCACCGGTCAGAGTCGCGATAGATTGCGTGAAATGAAGAGACGGTTTCTTCATCCTGACAACTCTACTATGGATCCTCCCGAGGAATCGATAGCTTGCTAACCAGCACATTTCTTTTGCTGACCATTTCAAACGCAAGAGAATAATGATTAATCGTATTTTTTAATAATTTCATCGAGTAAGGTATGTGATATTCTCATAGTATTCAAAACTTACAGAAGCCATGATGAATCCAAATTCGTTGTGTTCCAGGATGTAACCAAGGTCAAGCAGATTAATACAGGCCTGCAAATTATTAGTTGGAAATTAGTTCATTTTTTTCACAGACGTCTGGGGGTCAGTGGATGGTCTCTGATCACATTTTTAGGTCAAGTAAAAATGGGAGACAATTTCGCAAGCGTATAATTACTTTTTATCACTATCCGGAAACTATATAGGATGGCGTAAACTGAGAATATTGCACAGGTGTCGTGGCAGCTACATAGCAAACATTCTGCTTTATTGGAAAACGAATGGTTATTTTTTGCTTGTTTGATCATCGAAGCACATTTTTTGCTAAATTCATTTTTCATAAAAATATCTGACAAGATTTTGCTATGCGAATTGTTGTCATTTTTTTCTGACAAGATTTTGCGATGCGAATTGTTGTCATTTTTTCTGACAAGATTTTGCGATGCGAAATATTGTCATTTTTTCTGACAAGATTTTGCGATGCGAAATGTTGTCATTTTTCTGACAAGATTTTGCGATGCGAAATGTTGTCAGATTTCCCATTTCCTGACACAAATTTGCGGTGCAAATTATTGCCATTTTCCTTGGGAAGTTGGAATATTGTGCTTCGATCCATTTATCATTTGGAGATGAAACACATTTGAAGATGAAAAAAAACAAAAAAATATGGGTCAAATTAGTAACAGAAAAGAATTCTTCATTCTAACATAATGCACCATATTTATTACATTGCGAAAGTTGAAATTTTTGACTTCTGTTTCTCTGGGGTCAGGAATTCTTTCACATGAACGTGTTATGTTTCATCTCCAAGTGATAAATGGAACGAAACATATTTTTCGATTTATTTTCCTCCGGAGAATGGCAAGATTTTGCACCGCAAAATTTTGTCAGGAAATGGAAAATATGACAAATATTCGCGATGCGAAATATTGTCAGAAAAATATGACAAAAATTCGCTTCGCAAATTCTTGTCAGAAAAAATGACGAAAAAGTGCATTGCAAAATATTGTCAGAAAAATATGACAAAAATTCGCTTCGCAAATTCTTGTCAGAAAAAAATGACGAAAAAGTGCATTGCAAAATATTGTCAGAAAAATTTGACTCCAATTTGCACATTCACTTACGTTTTACATTTGATCGCAAGCTTTAAATTTACACTAACAAATCAGAAATCATTAAGCTTAGAGAGGCCATCCGCGACCCATGTGCAATATTCTCAGTTTACGCCATCCTATATCTTTATATTGCACATTCGGTATGGTTGTTGCGTGAGTAATCAATCAGAGATGTTCTGGGGAATCAGATCATAGGTAGCTTGTGAATGCCAATTTCCCTGGGGGGGGGGGGGATCACCCTTTCCAATAAGGAAAATTTTCGAAAATTCGAACGCTGACCCATTGCTTTGACTTGTGATGCAAACTATCGAAAATTGGTCGAAAAAAAGGCGTCGGCTCGTTCAGAATTGTCAAAATATTCACAAGGAGTTTCCCGGGATCAAGTACGAATGAGGTCCACTCACGAAACATTCCAGCAGTCGCGGGTAGTGACGGATGACGCAGATTACGCGCTGGGCGGGCTGAGCAGAGGAGAGAAGACCGCGGAGAATATCAGAGCAGACGCTGCAAATAGATGATACGATACAGATCCACAGCGTTCCGAAAACAGCTCTTCGCACCCAATCAATTTTATTCATGCAGTCTAAATTGTTTTCTCAGGGGATATAATACAATTGAAAGATGGATTTTAAAACAGATAAAGTAATAGTAGTCCTTCCTATTCCAAATCCTATCCTATCATTCCAAATTTCTACATTTGCAGTGGCTGCTGCTTGGGCCAAAAATATCCAACATCGTAATATCGTATTTGGTGTACATACTTAGTGCAATCCTTTCTAGACTCGAGATAATTACATATGCGATAAATATATTAATATTTTGAAGAAAAAAAACAACACATACGATCGCAGTTCGTCTTCCGGCCCTTTGCAGATGAGATCGAAGAGGTACGGAAGCCAGAAGGCGCTGTCAATGGCGAGGTCCACGACGCAGACGGGCTGCAATTGATTATTCCACTCGTAACTGCGCGTTGACGAACGTTTGAGGACGAAATTTCAAATGCACTCTCCCCTTTCCCGGGGAATCGATAGTTTGCTGAATATTTTGAATGCACCACACAATTGTTCAGTTCACAATACCCCCTAATTTGTCAAATCGTTCGCAATGATAGATGCCTTTTTCGCATAAAATTCTGGGGCTAAACTTATCTTTCTATTTTTTTCTGGGGCTATAGAAAATTATGCATTGCGAGTTGGCGAACAATTAATTTAATTTAAATAATAAATTATTCACTGTAAATTGGATGAAGCAGACTTCATTCATCGTTTCCATCACGAGCAGTATCGCATCGTCTGAATTGGCTCGGATTGGATTTGATCTTTGATCATTGATCTTTAATCTTTGATCTATATCAAATACCTGGAAGTGGTTCGACCGTCAAATGGCGCTCCATAAAGCCGAGACATCATGCGATGATGTTTGCGCAAAGCTACAAAACATGACCTTCTAAACTCTTTGATCTCTGGCAACGCGAAATAGGCTCACCTCAGGAATTGAATCCTGCTCGCCCCAACAATACAGCGTGTACCAAAGCAGGCGCAGAGCTTCGACATTCGGTGCGTGGCGGTCCTGCGCAGTGCGAGGGTACGTACTACCGTTCAAAATA
The DNA here is from genome assembly GCA_900490705.1 of Pristionchus arcanus. Classification (NCBI taxonomy): domain Eukaryota; kingdom Metazoa; phylum Nematoda; class Chromadorea; order Rhabditida; family Neodiplogasteridae; genus Pristionchus; species Pristionchus arcanus. The sequence goes on along the minus strand of LS488125.1, from coordinate 65,328 downwards.
CGGGTAATCGTCTCTTCATTTCACGTGCTCTCTCTCCGGTCAGAGTGACGAGAAAGTGTGTAAAATGAAGAGACGACTACCCGTATTGAGAACCTAGTGTGAACTTCAGAAGGCGCATCCTTCAAAACAGCTCTATTTACGCCGAACCACGGTCGCAACGCCAAGTACCTGACGCAGAATTCTGAGCAGAAGTGCTGCTGTGTTGGCGGGAGAATAGTCCACGAAGTGGAAAGAGAAAGACACGTCACTGAGTGGCTTGAGCAGCGTGTTTCTAATCCTGTTTTGAATCACATTAATGGTTTTTCCACATGAATTTTGTTTTAACATTAGCAAATTAAAATTAGTCTGAGAAATAATCAAATAGTTACTGAGTTACTGCGCATTGTTGACCACAAATTATAGAAAACAACTCACTTTTTATTTGGTTCCTTGGCGAGCTTTTCGAGAATCACTCTTACGACCCATGCGTCCATCTGGAAGAATTTTACGTACCAATAAACAGATGAATTGGTTTCAGGGTTCACGAGAACCAATTACCGTTTTTAGTGTATTTTTACATTCTTTCATGAAAACATCACACAGAGTAAAAATGATCATCCGACCAAACACCATCATAATTTTGCATCATTGCATAATACCTTCTTGTGGTTTCGAATTCGCGTTGCAATGCGGGCAGCGAGTTTCTCCCTGTAATGGTTGAAAATCTACGGCACATTTGAAAAACACCGCCGTCTCTTCATTTTCCTCACTTTCTCATTCGGACGAGAGTGGTCGAGTGAGTGTGGTAAATAAAGTAACGGCGGCCCTTATTTCGAACTCCAATCATCAGTTCGCTCACCTGTTCCGATCGGGAATCCGTTTATCGAAGACATTTTCTTGCAGCTGCCGGAAGCCGAGCCCACAGCGCTGAATGATGCTATCTAATCAATTATATTCTGAATTTAATTATTACACAAAATACAACTGTTCAATGGACAAAACACCAAAAATTCTTGAATAAAGATCAAAGATCAATCTCACGGTCTTGTTCTTAGAAACGCGGGTCTGCTTGCATCTTCTCTTTCTCTGTCGTAGGTGCAGAGCGCGCAATGGTTTAGATCGATGAGAGGATCGAAAGGGACTGAATGGGATACGGTATCATGTACGGTTGCAGGCCATCGCTGGGGCTAGGCTGTTAGAGATGAACGCGCGAAGGGTGGTGCTTATACCAAAGTGTGATACCACGGTATCGATCGATTTGCGATGTAATACTGTCACGAGTGGCTCGAATAGGGCTACGAATAGGGCGAGTCGTTCTAACATGAAGGTACGAGAAAAGTAAGAAAAGCAGGTTTCGACCTAACGGCCTTAGCGGGTAACTTATCAGAGAAAACTCACCGCATTTCACCGAGGCGACCAGTTGCGACTAGCGAGAATGATGAAAATGAGCGGGGGGGAGGGAGAATAAAGTGAAGTGAAGATGAATAATCTTTTTTAATATTTGGAAAAATGTAATTTGATTACAACTCGTTTTCGATTCTATTAGTTACATTTTCTCTGTGAGAACGGGAGGGTGGCACAATGGCTTCAAAACGCTCCGATCGAGCTGATTTTTTGTGGGTTATTGGTCTGTAAGTCAGCGTGGGCAATTCGGGTTTCGTAGACGCAGCTTCATAGTTTGTTCTCTCTGCTGCGATGGAGGTGTCAAGCATTTCGTAATCATTTTGCATTATAATTGTCTTGACCGCGTGAAAAATGGCCCTTCGTCACCTTACAACTGCTTCTTTCATGGTTCAATTAGTTTTGACTCAGTGTTCCATTGCCGTCCTAATATCGTATTCATGGAGTCACTAAGGGCAGTTTGTCTCACTAGAGCATCCTTAGTGAGCTTTCTCGATCTTCTCGCACCTTCCTAAGATAGTGTTAGCTAAAGGTTCACTTTTCTCTTTCTCCTCCGAAAATATCGTTTCCTTTTGCTGAATCTAGGATATTTGAAATGGTCCACTAGGACTGAATTGTTTCAAGCTATGCTTCCAACCAGCATTACACTTTATCCCGCATTCACTAACAGTTGTAACTGTTGTAATATATTTTTGGAAAGCTCCCTTCAGTTTCTATTAGTTTATTCATGAAGGGTCGAATTGTTTCATTCGAGGGAGAGTTTCCAACCAGCCGGCCGCCCTTTGTCCCCTATCCAAGAGGTGGAAGGACAGGCGAGTATATTGTGAGAAAATTTTGGGGCAAAATTAGAGAAGAACCCACTTCCTAGTTGTTTTTCTTAAAAAAAACGAATTTTTTCATTGAGTTTAGTTCAAAAGATATCTATGGCCTGGGTCGATTTGTTTCGCGAGATCCATTGTATCTTCCAACCAGCCGGCCGCACATTGTCCATCCCTTCTGCCTTTGTCCACTGCATATTTGCGCAGCTTACCAGTGATCAGCTGGCTCTCTCATTTCACCACACTCACTCGTTGCTCTGTCTATCGAGAAACCATGTAAAATGAAGAGAAGAGACCATACCGTCCAGAATCAGTAGGCTGACCTCTGGGGATGATGGGCTCGATTATTTCCATATTCTCACCAGATAGATACGTCAGCGGCTTTGCTCTGAGCTAGGGATGCCAATGCAATACCCAATACTAATAGAGAATATCAATTAATTGGGTATTGCAATTGGTCAGGCATCTCTACTCTGTGCAGTCCTTGGCTCATTAGATTTTTATTTTTTATATTTTATTTGTGTTTTAGAAGAGAGACTTCCTTGCCAAGGGAAATTGGTGTTTCGCTGAACTGTTCGAACGACCAGTTAGCCTTTGGCTGTTCTGCTCTCTTCATCTTACATTGTCTCTAGTCAGACAGAGAAATGAGAGAGTGTGGTGAAATGAGAGTCGGTCTACTGATCCTGGATACTGGTGATCGAATGTTTCTCTGTTACCAAGCACCTGAGTCGCTGAGCAAGAAATCGTCTCTCCCTTTCGCGCGCTCACATTCTTGCCAACAATGAGCGAGTGAGAAGAAAACGAGGAGAAATTTGGGGCCTTACTCTTCTTCTCTTCTGTCTGAAGCGCGCGGCTTCGAAGCACTGAATCGTATTCACTTACGTTTCAACTAGTATAGAAGGTCGGCGCGACGCTTCTTCCAATAGTTTTGTTTCCGATTTGATCCGAAAAACAAAATATTGTTCCGCTTGCCTTCCGCATCATAATTGAGAATTTCAGACTATGATGCGCAACCGAAAGGCACGCAATCAAATATTGATGTTCCTGTGCGCGGCTGTCACGTTGCTGACGATTTATACGATGATGGAGCTGGTGAGATTAATTTGTCTTGCAATTATACTCCCAATTGTAAAAAAGTATTAGGAAATTGTGTTGATTAGCAAAGTATTGAAGCACTGTCCTTACATCTTTTACATCTAAAACGATGAATTTTCAGTGGAAGATCCAAATCTCGAAGGCTCTGCATCTAGAATACGCGTTGTTGAGAAGAGTGCCCGGGTATCGGGTGAGCTTTCTCTTTTTTTTTTGCATTTTCGTCCAGTGGTTTTATTGAACATCTGATTTATCCTGGGTTTCGTAGTAACTGATTTATATAGAAATATTTTAAATAGAATTTACAGCCTGCTAAGTGTTCAAATTTATCTTCAGACACAGCTCACGGAATCCGATCGCGCCGTCTTCGAGCAGCCCGTGCCTGCGCCTGTGAAGAAGTCTCCTAAGAACAATTTTCCGGTGAACTACCGTAATTATTTCTACCCCATTTGTACTTGTTCTTATCATTAAGAGCATGCCAGTAATGATCGGAGAGTATTTATGCGTTATTCGGGAATTAGCCAATTTCAGAGGCACGAACCCGCCTCGAACGCCACCTTTCTCCAATCGGAGGCCCCACCTCAGCCCAAGGAGAACAAGTCGAAAGACGCAGAGGATTGGCCGCTGCCCGATCCCTCTCTACTAGTGGTCACAGCTCCTGCTGCAACTGGTAATAATTTATTTTGACGACTCCTTTTCCCTCATCCCTGTTGATAAAAGTTACTAAGTTGAGTTTTCACCCTACAGATTCCAAGACGCCTTCTGTGGCCTCAACCACTCCTGCCTCGACATCAACGACCACCACCCCTCAGTGGATCGAAGTAAACGGCGTCGTGCCGGTTTGTGTTATTTTTTAGTTGTGCAGTGGAAGACGAGTTCTTCGGTCCACTATGTTGCTTTACAAATGAGTTTCATGACCATTATTTATTTAGGTCGACTCCACAAATTTCAGTATAAATGAGACAGGCAGTCAGAAAAAAAACGAAAAAAATCTAGAAAATCCAAAATTCAGACACCCGAGTGGACATCCAACATGTCCGCTCCCTTCTACATCTACCCCAAGCCGAGGAACGATACGAGGTATGTGAGCTCTATGATCGCTTGTTATCTTGCCTTAGAAGTCCGGCTAACCGATGCACACCACCAATCATTGTCACCAAGCTGCAAACTCGTTTTGATTGTATAAAAATACCTTTTTATGCGCCATCGTTTGACTTCGGAATCAATTCCCACGAGTAAATCCTATCATCCTTCCAGCATCTCCATCCACATCGTGATCGTCGTCGTAAAGGGCACGCCGATGCAGAGATATGAGACGGCCAGACAGAGGTAATGCTCTCATTCTCATTGTTTATTGATATTTTACGGTAAGATTTGGCTCGTAAGCTCTTGAGACAACCGAAATAGAGTTGAAAAAATTGGAAGTAGGCCAAGTCATTGATGTGTAGATAGCTAGAACGCACAATCCTGCTTGATGGCCCTTCGACATTTCAGCGTGGAATGCTACGGCGCACTGCACAACTACACCGTTGCCGTCATGTACGATGATCGGTATCCGGCGTGTGCGGTGCACAAGGATGTGAGCGATTGTGTTTTTTTCGAATTCAGCACATTTTCCATAGGTGATATTGGGGTCGTGATGGACATAGAAACATCGAAAGAAAGAGATCGGGTAAATACCTTCGACGTGACAACTGGTGTCCGACGAGTCCGACGAGTATGCGAGGAAATTATCAAATGAAGAATGGGGAAAACTTTTATCTATTTATGCGAGAAATTGAAGTGATTTTTTAATTGTAATCGTTGGAATTATTGAAAAAGAAACTATAGAAAGCATTTTCACGCAGTTCTGAAACATATTTGCCCATTTCCAGATCTTCTTCAAGCGCCACTGCAACGTGCATCTGTACATGAAGGAGAAGGTGATTTTTAACAAAATATTTAATAAATTTTAAGCCCTGCCCTCGAAAACACAAAAACTCCCTTGTGAGGAAGACTCTTTTCAACCTTGTTTCTTCATTATTTCTTCCGATCATTTTCTCCCTTCAGATGGCAGAAGACTCGTGGCTGCTATTCATTGATGGAGATGTGGGCGTGGTGAATCCGAGGGTGTATGTTTAAATCTTTTATAATTCTATTTGTTTATTTAAATATTTATTTTGATATGATAAAACATTCCTTTTTCAGTCTGATCGAGGAGTACATCAAGCCCGGCTACGAGATCTACCTGTTCGATCGCTTCTGGAACTGGGAGGTTTGTATCAAATTTCCATTGCTCAATTCTAATCAATTACATGTTTCATTATAAAGCCAAAAAAAGGAAGTCTGAAATGCTCCGTTCGATGCTCGGGTGTAAAAATTCATAATTTGCAGCTCTGTCAGGGCTTTACTAATCAGAAATCGAATATGTTTCACTGTTTACATAGACCGGATGAAATAATGTCAAAAATAATCGAGTCAAGATCCGCGGTAGTAAAACACAACAATAAATTCACAGTTCGCCGCTCTCTCGTATCTCGTGAAGAACAACGATCGCGGACGGGCGTGGGTCAACGGGTTCGCCACGTTTGAATTTCAGGTGTGACCTCGGTTCTAATGATGTTTAGATTCCCGTAAACACAGTATTTGATTGAGTTTCAGGAGTTTCATATAGACAAAATTTTAAGTCATCATGAATAACTTCGTCATTGGTAATTTACAGTTGCCCAAATCCCACCATGGCACCGACAATGGCGCACTGCATGTGAGCATTCCATTTTCAAATATTTTATTTAAATGAATTAATTAATAATAATTTACTACAGCCATTCATGATGTTCTACCTCGTGCCGGAGACGCGGAACGAGACCACAAGGAGCAGGTGAGACATTTTTTATTTGTCAAAATATTTGAATAATCCTCAATAACGAGGAGCATGTATTTCATTCGTCTTATGAAGAACGAAACTTCTGTGGAAAAGTGATGAAGCAGAGAAATCCATAAAAACTACAAATTAACGTTAGGTTCTGTCCCACATTAGTGACGTTTGCATCACATGAAGGCAGAGTATCCTAGACTAGTGTTGGCAATCTCACGCCTATCAGGCTAATGATAGAAGCATCAAAAAGGGGAGTGGCTTTTCCTACACTGTCCACTAATTGTAAGCCTGCCATTCCAGAATGAGCTCTCTCTGTCTCTCGATCTGGAATCGCTCCAGGAGTTGGGATGACGTGTTCGCCATGGAAGCGTGCGTGAGGACGGTGGGACATTTCGAATCATAACTCCTTAGTAAAAGATAGAGGCCTCCCTGCGATTGTGTGTACGTTTGTTCACTCTCAAAAATCATGTAGGCATGTCATGAAGCAAGCAGTGCAAACATGTCTCGCGCGCTTTCCGAATTGCGAAATGAATCGAGAACGAACCGTGTATGAAGGCTACCCAGTCAAAGTGCGCGGGCAGATTCGGGCCCAGTTTAAAATAAACAAATAAAAGTTTTTTCAGGTCATTGGAGAACGCCTCAACTTCCTCGAGCACAAGGTCAAGATCTACCCTAAGGTGAGCTCCATTTGGATATTGATCGTTTCCAAACTTACTATTTTTGAACTGTACATTGTTGTGAGAGCTCTTGATTTCAAATTTTTCAATGATATTTGATCTGCTAATGTTCTCAGGGCTACGGGTTGACTCGCAACCATTTTTTCATCAATTCAATATTTGCGCTGCCCTCCATCAGCCAGGAGCTCAATATATATTTTTTAAATATTTATACCATTTAGGGTTACGGATGGTCTCGTGATCTCTGGACGCTCCACTCGCACTGGACGGATGACGATTTCATGATGCATGCAGTGAAGGAGCATGTGAGGCATTGATTTATTTCGAAACTTTCATTTGATCCATTGTTCTATCAATGTCAAACTTCTATAGATCAAAGATTTACATTACAGGATCTCAAACCGTACCCAGAGGACGAGAATGAGCGAAGGGCTTGTCACATTTCGACGATGGCAGGTGGGAACGTAGAGTTAGTCAACGCATCATATCTACGAATAGACTTTATCGACGATAAACATCATTTTTTGTATGAATCATAGGTGCTTGGGACGGACTGTGCGGCTGTATCTTCCCCGTGCTCAGTCGGCTGAATACGACGCAGTGCGAGGCAAGTAGCTCTCTTTTTCTGTTCGTGGAGACATCTTCGTTATTGCTATTTCAAATTTCCAAGTTATCATAGCTTGTCGCCGAACCGAAATAAATCGCTCGCCAGTAAACGTAAGGCACAGAACGATCCGAATAAAATGGATAACAATTGCGAAAGTTGGAAAACTCAAGGCGGTATCCATCAAGTAGAAAAATGGTCAATCCACTGTAACTCCAGGCCGGTGAACCTTGGCTGATGGAGGGTCGGCTGCAGTTGGAACCGGCTGTGAAGAGAAAGATTCTCGATAGGATGGCCAATCAGATATTGAAGAGCCAGGTGAGCTTCATCTTCTATTTTGTAGGATTTAAAAAAAAGATCATAGCTATTGTAATCATAATTATTGTAAGCCATTTTAGATGACTGCGTTGGGCAACGCGAGTGGCAAGATACTCAATTTATAGATCTTTTTTTTTAAATTTCAGTTAATGTTGTATTGATTTCGTTGCATTGTTTATTAACAAAAAACATTAACTGGCAAAACTAGCTACGCCTTTCATTCTATATCTTCAATATTGTTTGTACAATTTGTTACAATTTTGCACGTCAAGCAGATTTTTTAAAAATAATTAGGAATGATTGATAAATATGTTATCACCTAAAATATTCGTGTTTTTACCATATGCAAACCATATTCAGGCGAATTTCTTCTCGAGATTTCGAAAATGCTAGTAATGTTCGGTCTTCAACAAATCGACGATAAAAAGCTCTTCTACGGAATCCCTCGACACTACTGGCAGGCAATTTCCCGACAAATGCTTGCGAATGGTCTTCAGTATTTTAAAATTTCCGGTCTTTACAAAAAAAATGTATTGGTAATAAATTATATTTTTTACGAGAAAAAAAGAGTTTTTAAACCGGAAATTTGAATTTATTGTTCGCCTTCTTCAATAATTGCTTCAACAGCTTCTAAATTTCCGTGTAGCGAAGCAATTAATCTCCGACAAAAAATACAATGCAAGATTCTAACTTTAAAATTTGAATATTTTTCTCAAATCGCAAAATGTCTGGCAGTTTTTTCAATTAATCAATTCACACTTGTCCGTGTTTATAAACTGGAACTAGAAAAAAATGAAGCAGCAATAACAAAAAATAAGGAGATAATCCATTCCTGCCCACGTCAAGTGAAACGCGGAAATTCCGATCGACATTTGCCTAATCGTAAGTGAATTCTGGCGAAAACAGGCAATGTCCAGAGGAGATCACAAAGTTTGTCGACGTCATGTTGCCATCTTTCTGGGCAAAATATCGGCAGACCAACACCGAGCTAATCTTAAATTTTTTTCGTGATCATTATAATTGCGATAAATATATAATGATATTCGTTTTATGGCAATAAAAATAACAACAAATAATATCATATATTAGAAGCAAAACCTCCCCAGTGGATCTATTCCCTCTTCACGGAATTTTCTCAGTGATGAAAGGAAGAGAGTATTCGAAAAGGAAGAATAGGAACTGACTATCACGAAACCAATAACAAAAAATGCAAAAGAGCATTGAGAATCGATCACATAAAAAAAGTTCCTTGACACATGAATGTTATGTTTTCAATAACACGAAGAATTTTGAATTTGGCCACCGAACATTGGTTGTTGGATCGAATTCTGTCTATTCAAAACGCACAATGCTTGTTCGATCGTAGGAACCGAGCGACTGTGCTTGCCGATCAAAATACGGAGACATGAGCAATAATATCAGCGTAAACACGCAGTGGGACATGATGGACACAAAAGTGAAGTAACGGTATCCGGCACAATATAAGTTCCACATTTCGGGGTGTGTGCAGTCGATATTCCACGATGAGACCCTTCCTACTGCTAGCTTTGCTTCTGCCAATTGTCGTGACTCAACTCATCCCCACGGAAAACCCCATCTCTATCCTGTACACTAACCACTGCAACAAAACGATATCGGTGACCCTCGAATGTTCAATATTTGGATTAAATTGTGAAAATAATATCGATTTTTCAAACTATCTCGAAATTAACTTTTTAGTTGACAATACTCTCCCGCACAGGTGATGCGTCAATACGAAGGTGATTCCCAACAAAGTCTAATCGCAACGCTCAAACCTCATCACATTGCCATGCCCATCCTGAACGAGGAAAACTACGGACGCTTCAACCACTACGAGAAAATGTATGCATTCGTCGGGCCCAATGGCAAGACGAGAGCCTGGTTCCAAAAACATCCCGATACCGGGTACCCCACGGTCGACTTCGGTATCAACGTGGACAAGGGATTCGACGTCCCTATGGTAATCTACGCGACGTCAGGCAACGGGTGACCTATTATTTTCTCTTTTTTTTCTCGATTTGTGTGAGTGCGTGAGTTATTTTCGGGGATGCAATTCTGGTAGGCAGCAATTAAAGAGTTATTTTTTAGGCAAGACCATGTTTCTTGCGGCAGTGCAAAGTGTGGGAACCAGGTACGTTGAGCAGGCATTCCTATGACAAGACCTCGTTATTGCAGGATGGTTATGTCCACCAAGTCCTCCACGTTCAATTCCATCTGATATTCTGCAGAGTATATTAAGATTGATCAGCATTACCTTTCTTCAATTGTGATAAACAAAGTTATGATAATGTCTTCGGCTCTGACACGGATGCTTCCCCGTTTTTGACATTTTGCCGGTAGAGAGTTGGTGAATCACACAAAAAACTTTATTGAATCCTCGTATATCCGGACTTCCAAATTCATCATAATCCTTACCAAACTTCACGCACGTAGATATGATACAATACAGCCCGGAAACAATACATATTTCCTGCAAGTATAATATTTTATGGAGTTTGAGCACACAGCAAGATTCGCTTATTGTCAGACTACAAACTGATATAAGGTGATTCCTGGAATCACTCGCTCCACGTGGTTCAAGCATCAAAAAGCGGCAAAACAAAACATAATTCATGCAAGTACTTTATCGAGTTTCAGTGACCAGATTTAGCCACAGGGCACAATTAGGGACTCGGCTTCGCCTCATATCACCCGTATCACTCGCTCCAATCGATCCTCTTGGGCGGACGCTCCAGCTGCGTGAGGTCGGTGTGGGCGGTGAAGGGTCTGGAACAGCAGAAATATTTATTTTTATTTTTTTAATTTATTTTTTTAAACTACTTATGTATTACATATTACATTTGCTGCTAAACATCTCGAGTTTTAAAAAAAATTCAATGAAATAACGTACTGATAATCGCATCTCGCGCTGCCGCCCTCGCGCACTTTCCCCGCTAGAAAGTGCTGCCAGAACGACAGGGGCAGATTGAGAGGAGGCGACTGTCGATCGTGCTGCTCCACTCTCACATCATCCGTGAGCGAATCGAGTTCGGCCAGGAATTCCGCTTGAAAGTGGAAAATTAATAGTACAAAAACTCTATTTATTTCGATTTTTTTTATTTTGTCATGATATTTTATAATATTTCGTTACCTGCGGAAAAATGGGTAAAAAATGTAATAAAATGCGCTCACCACCGCCACTACACATCGATGCTTGATAGACCGAGATGAACACTTTCGGGTTGGACTGGTTACGAAGGACAGTAAGAACGAAGTCGCTGAAAATATGTATAATAAAAATATAAAAATAAAATTAAAAACAATCAAATGATAAAATTTGAGTGCTCACCCGAAGCGCTTGTTGAAACTGTAGTGGCTGCAGAATATTTCATCAAGTGCGATGTTGGCCAATATTTGGAGCACCTGCAACCTCAGCGTTGCTTTGATGCATAATATTTAAAATTATAATATCATATTAATATTTATTTTTAAGAGTTTAATACCGCAGCCGCGCCGGTAGTGACGAAAACCTCGCCGAAGCTCACACTGACCCACGAGACGGGCCCACGAAGAAGCTGCAATGGGGAATGAAAAGGAAAAAAGGACATCCCGTAGATCAAGGCACTTGCGTCCTGCGGGAGATTACTGCTAGGCCAGGGCATGTAGAAGTAAATAATAATGATAATAACACTATAATATTTTCTTCGTCATGGGCCCACAAAGAAGCTGCGAGCGGGAATGAAAACGGTAAGCATGACTGCAGAATCGCGAATAAACAATCCATTTTTTAAGCAAATCATCACAAATTGGAATTAATTATTTTTTATAACCTTGTCAATGAACGCAGATACGATTTGCAATACTTCAGCAAAAATTAAGAAGAAAAATTCACGTTAGAATCCCGATCGATGGCTGCTGCGCCGTGTTCGTGATTGAAAATCGTCTTGATTGTTGTTTTCTGAATGTGTAATCATGGAGGCTGTACAAATCCCAACCTGTCTGAGCCAAAAAAGCAGAAAAGTGGCAAATAAATGTGCGGCGTACCCCAACGGAGCGAGTGATCCTTGTGACATCCTGATCCGAATACAGCGGATGCAAGAGATAGTTCACTGACGACATTTTCACGACCATCTCCAGTGTGTCGCGCTGAATGTATTTTAATAAATAAATGGAATGCTAGAGGAGGCACTAGGGAGACTGATATAATTTCTTTTTTCTGATTCCGCTTGTGGTCCTGTGGAACGCCATGAGAAAATAGAACAACACGAAAAGTGAGCATCCCACCTATACGACGACAAACGCACCATCACTTGGACCTTGAGGGTCTCGATCTTCGGAATCTTCGATGGATTCTGGAAGAAGATGTTGACGATGGCAGCGAGGGAGTTGCATGTCTGAATTTTTTTTTATAATAATTCCATCCTTAAGACATAACCCCATTGATAGTCTACAAGTTTTGTCCATTTCAGTTTTTAACACTCACATTGCGCAAATTGTAGATATCCCTGCACTCGGAGCCGTCTCCGAAGAGGAATTCGCAGATGGTGAGAAGAGGAAGGAGGGGAAGATCGAGAAGGTGGAGATGATCGTTGTCGTCGAGAGAAGAGTTCTGCTGATTGAATTGATCAAAAATATTTCGCGCTCCTCATGTCACACAATCTTATTTTCAAGAAATATCAGGTATGTGTAATCTGTGTACCAGTGACTCGGTAAAGTGAAGAAACGTTTCAATCATAAGTTAAATTCTAAATTCCCACGGGGTTTTTTGGGGAACGAAAGCGCTAGTAACGTAAATCGTTTACCGCAAGGGTGAGATCACCGCAGCTTCTCACTTCCGATCCGTACCCGGCGTACGCTTCCTGAAGATTCAAGTTTAGTACCATTGAAAAACAATGTCGTCAGACAAATCAAAGATCATCAATGGCTAGGATCACTATGAGCTGGCTGAAGCAAAATAAAGCTATGCAAAAAAACAAACGAACATATCGAGTAATCGTGGTGGAGTCTCGGCTCTCAGCCACTTCTGTCTGTATTTCGGGCACTTTTTCGACCGCAGTGTGAATCTCGATCGGTAGAGATCGGGCCATTGGCTGTGTGATGCACTGTGGTGAATCGAGAGTGTGCGGGAAGGGATGGATGGCCTGGAAATGGTGATAATGGTTACGATACATTGCGAACTGAAAGGTACATATCTTAGTTCAAACGAAAATTGAAAACATGGAAGTTTCGAAAGTGTTATAGGGTGCTCGTGCCACATCATCTGGCATAGACCCTCCCTTGGCCAGATATTTGTGCCCCTCCCCCTTTAAGCAATGCTCTATCACGAAGATCGGCCAAAAATGTGTGCCATGAAGCGTCGATAAACTCAGATTTGAAGAAAAGTTGTCTTAACCTCGTCCTCATCCGCATTCTTCTCCCCTCGACTACAGCTGCAGAGGGAGAGAAGGGGAAGAATGAGCCAGCCGAGAAACGTCCGCTCGTCCTCGATTTGTGATGGGTGAGAGTCCTGAAACGATTACAAGTTATAGTATTCATAGAGTTTTTTTTGTTGTATGCCTTTTACGGGCCTATGTGACCGAATGATCTATTCATATCACGATATTGAGTGATATGAATAGATCATTGGGTGAAGACGATTATTTATCGAAACCGTCTCACATTCTCATTCTCGAGCGAGATTCGGGGCGTCGATCCTTCGACCTCGTTTATTGGTTGCGAAGCGACGGGCTCTTGGGTGACCTGCAGTCATCGGATATTCATTCAATATAGGCATCACAACGTTTCATAAATGAAAAACTACGTAAATTGTCCCCAATTTTCCGTAAAACAACCAAAACTCACAGCCATTTGGAGAGCCGACCGGCGGACGAGAGAGAAACGAGTAGGAATGAGGATGGGGGTGGAATTGTTATTGAGAAAAGAGAGGGAAGTCAAGAATTCACGTACGCATTCTTTCCTCATTTCTACTCCTCTCCTACTCGCGCGGCGGTCGGTTCGACTATGGCTGTGAGATTTACATCTATTTTTTTGCTGTTATTGATGACACGTCTACTCACACCTCCCTCTTTTTGAATGTTATTTTCGGATATTTATTTCCTACCGTAACCTCTTCCGTGCAGGACTCGCCAGAAGGGAATCCGTCGATCGATAATGGAAGATCGGGGATTATCGATTGGCTCTGGAAGCCTCTTTTCACCATGTGCGGTGGAAAGATCGGTCAGAAAGAAATGGTTCGTTTTAGGACTAACATTTCATAACGCAGTCGCTTGTTTTCGGTTTGTTTGGTCGTCTTTCGGCCAGGCTTTTGGCTATGATTTATCAGAACACTATTCTTTCAGGTCAATGCTAAGTGCAACGGATTGATCGATAAACAACCGGAGGGTAGATCACTGAATGATGATACGAAGTCTGAGGCTAACGGAGACTCCGCACCGACCACTTTTGTTTGTTTTTTTAAAGATTTTTTTGTTTTCATAAACAATAACTTGAATTCAGGATCCTCCAAGTGGATGGGAGGATGGAAACATCGATTCTTCGACTGATCAGATCAAACTGAACGACCTACCGCTGCCGCCTCTACTAGAGATTTGCAAATATCTGCGAGCGGACTGGAATTGCAAGAGTTTGAGCAACTACCGCATAGTTTGTTTATTTTGGTTTGTATACTAGGATTTTTTTTAAAGAATACTATTGCAATTGCGAAAATTGTGAATTGAATTGAAAAAGATCGCAATGTGCTCATTTGAGATGTTTCCTTTATGTCGTGATATTCGATTTTTTATATTACTTAAAGAAAACTTGCATCGTTTTTTTTAAGATAAAAAGAATCTAAACTTAAATCATCACTGTTATTTTATCAGACGTGCCGTGCAACAGCTCTTGCCGTGAATGTTTTCCTCGATAATCAATCCAACCTGCCGGAAATTTCAGGCGTATACGTAAATTTCTGGGTAAAAGTCCAATTGAATATTTCGCAATTAATGAACGCATATCAGGAAGACAAAATAAAGCTGGTGATCAGTCTTGAGCGCGTTAACTACTTCATGCACCCTCTCAGTGCATTCAGAGATGACATCAATGGTCAATTATATTTGGCATACGAGGTGAGGTTACATCAAAATTATGACTAATTTTTCCCGACATTTTTCAAACGCTCGCTATATCTCAGACCGCAACTATTACCATCCGCTTTGATATTGAAAATGATTCATTAGAACAATTATTCGAACAAGCTGCTCAGGTATTATATGTTGCGGTCAAATTTAAAATTTATTTAGTATCTCCGAGGTCCGGTTGACAATTTGAAGCTCTCTTTTGCTGAGAATGCCAACAATAAAATCGATCAATCAATCAAACTCCTGCAAAATATCACGTTCAAAAGATTCGAAAGCACTGGCCAACTCACGAGTGTAGTCGGGTTAGTTGCAGAAGCACTGTTTTTTTTTGTGATTATATTCCATTCCACTTGAAACGGCTCGTTTACCCCTCATTTTTTTATTGAGAGTGTTGTACACATCTTACGAAAAATAACATTTCACATTCTTCTTTCGAATTTCCTTGCGAAAATAGGCTACCCAAATTCGTAAGATAACGGAAAAAAAACCATTCAAACCATTCTCTGCAATTAAATTAGGAGTTGACGGACGATTCGACCAATGAAATCACCATTTTTCTTAGATCGCTCGCTCTCGAACTTTTGCGCAAGCAATGTCAGAGGTTGAGAGCAATGCCAAAGGTCTTCATCGCAAGCTACTTTGGCGTACCTTCAATATTTTCGCGTGAGCTTTCAGTTTTAGTTGTTATGCCCATGCCCATGTTGCTCGCCACTCCTATAAAAATTAATTTACGGGCGGCAGGTAAAAGAAGTGTTGTCCATTTAAACTAATTCACGTGTGTCAATTTTTATGGGGGGAGGCAGTCTTAGCCTTATCAAATACGCGAAAATTGAAGCGGAGTTCTTGACTGAGCTCGATTCGCTCTCCAAGTGTGTGACGCTACGAGATGACTATTTCAACTTTCCCGGCGTGCCAAACGCATTCTGGCAGCAACTCCTTATGCAGAAGCTTCGACAGGGCACCGAGGTAGGTATAGTTTGCGCGCAGATCTCTTTTCGTCTTCATTTCTTCCAAGAAGCGAGGGTGAATTTATAATGAGCAGTTATTGCTTCTCTACTATCAGGTGCTGTACTGGACCACCCGAGTTATACGAGCACCGCGTCTGTTCACGGCCAACTCGGATTTGACGCCTTCTCACATCCGCATCTATGAAGTCCGGTGGTGATCGATGCAACAAGAATATACCGATGCCCCCATTGAGAAATAAATTCAATTATTGAGCTAACATTGCACAGACTACAAAATCATCTGCGAAGAGCTCTATTACCTTTTTTCCATTCCACTATTTCGGGAAAAATAGCAAGGTATTCATGCAAGTACTTTATCGAGTTTGAGCACAAAGTAGGATTTGCTCATTGTCAGACTACAGTCTGATCTTTGATCACGTCGAGTATCACACTTAATCCACTCCCCAGTCAATCCTGTTGAGAGGACGCTCAAGCTGAGTGAGGTCGGTGTGAGTGGTGAAGGGTCTGGAACGGACAAGTTTTTTTTAGCAGAAATAAATAGTATTCTATTCCATTGCAAATTTAAGAACAATATAAACGTAACAGACAGAAAGTTCTACATTTTCACATATTTTTTAAAAAATTTCATTTTATCTAAGTAAACAGCAAAAATAGCTTACTGGAAATTGTATCTCGCTGTGTCTCCCTTCACCAACTTTCTCGACAGCCACTGCTGCCAGAACGACAAGGGCAGACTGAGAAGCTGCTGCCCATCGGCCTGTTGCAGTGTTGTTAGAATTCGAAATAGGAGTAAACGTCTCTTTATTTCGACCACACACTCACTCTGACTGGAAATTCTTTACTTTAGTGCCCAAAGGCAGCAATCTAACTTGTAGGTAGTGAGAAAAAATGAGCTAGGACGAAAATAGTGTCACGACTCCTAGTAGTCGTGTAGTATCTTTCTTCTATTCTATATTTGCAAGCAAGTCATAGCGCATTCTCCCATGTTACACTTTGATGATTTCATGCTATTGCAGCTTTCCCTATATAAGGCAAACATTTTCTTCTTCATTCATTCTTTCATACAATCCATCCATAGTTGTATAGTTTTCTCTTCTTCTAATATGTCGGATAGTAATATAGTCTTCTAATACCATCCCGGACCTATTCCTTTCCGTCACAAATAGCTCTGTATGTTTGGCACTAAGTAAAGAATTGCCCTCTGACTGATGAGAAATTAGGAGACGATTATTTGTAAATTTACCTGTTGCAGTGTCACTCCGTTCGTCAGCGAATCGAGATCGTCCAGGAATTCGGCTGAAATCGATCCCGGGGTGAGAAGACGACAAGGATAAATTCGATCGAAAAATGCTACTTGGGAAACTCTTATGAGTATGCAACATTTTCGAAACACGATTCTTTTCCTTGTGGTCCGTGAAAACGACTAGGAACTCGTCTAAAATAGATTCCGAAGATCTGTATACAACTTTGAGACAAGTACAGCGCGATTAAGCGCCAATAACATCGGGACTGGGTGTTATTCGAACATCCTCAGGGAATTGCTGTCAGTATTTATTTTCACTACTATTCTCATAGTACACATTTCCTTATCGCGAACTGCCTTTATTGCAAATCCACAAAAGAAGAACTCACAGTCCACGCTGGACATGACTGTTCGATATGCAGCGATATACGCCCTCGGCTTGGTCTGGTTACGAAGCACGGAGAGAAGGAAGTCGCTTGAAATAAAAATATAAAAATAAATTAAAATATAAATACTATTTATTTGGGTACTGCTCACCAGAACTGCTTGTTGAAAGCGTAGTGTCTGCAGTGAATTGCTTCGAGCGAGTAGTTGGCAAGTAATTTGAGCACCTACAAAATTCATTCAAAAATCTACCAATTGTTTAGCGTAAGCTGGAATACAAATGGTATGGCGTTAACAGTGAAAAAAAGCCCAGATTAGGCCGTTCGAAGAAAAAACAATATTTTTCTTTCGATTGAACAGGAATAAAATTCCAAGGCTGCAACTACACTTCAGCAAAAATTGCAACTATTGATCATAAGCTGAATTTCGCGGAGGTATAAGAGAGAATGCTGCCTACCGCCTCCGCAGGCGCAGTGCCGCTTTCGAAATCGAAGCCGAGGAACAAGTGGAAACACGCGACCGGACCACGAAGAAACTGCATAAAGTCAAGATAAAATTTTAAAAAATAATTATTTTTGTTTTCTGTTGAGGTAAGAAATATATAATAAAAAATTTAATTAGATTTCTGATTCACCTTGGTAGCACGTTCGATCGTCGCTACGTCTCTCTTGACATCGAAAGACGTCTTGATTACGGTCTTCTGAATTCATGGATTGAATTTATTGAAAAAAGATTTATCTTTACTCTCAGCGATGAGAGGAGGATTGAGGGGGTTTTGAATGAATCACAGAAATAATAAAAACATACGCCCACACTGCGACTGATCTCGCTGTTGAAGTCCAGCTCCGAGTTTAGCGGATGCAGGAGGTAGTTCGTAGGCGACATTTTCACAACCATTTGGATTGTGTTGCTCTGAATTTTAAGAATTCGTTTTCACAGCACTTGATAAAAGTATTTTAACGGCGTAAGTGGAATTTTCCGATACATGGAAAAACATTTTTTATGAACAAATCGTCGTTACGAACATTCACTTGGACATTGACTGTTTCGATCTTCGGAATCTTTGTCGGATTCTGGAAGAAGATGTTGACGATGGCAGCGAGCGAGTTGCATGTCTGATTTTTTTTAATAATGTCATTCTCAAGGCATTACTCCCAATGATTGTCAACAAATTGTTGTCCAATTCAGTTTTTAATCCTCACATTGCGCAAATTGTAGATATCCCTGCACTCGGAGCCATCTCCGAAGAGGAATTCGCAGATGGTGAGAAGAGGAAGGAGTGGAAGATCGAGAAGGTGGAGATGATCGATGTCGTCGAGGGAGGAATTCTGCAAGTAGTTATTTGGTTAAATTTTTTCCATTTACTTCCAGTTTCTTGTCATAAGGAAAAGACGCTGAGTCAAATAGTTCAGCAAGAAATTATGGTCAGTAGCGAAGACAATTCGGAACCCGCTGTCCCTATTTCGAATTTCCTATCGGATAGAAATACTACTAGATCCCTCTCCTGCACTTTTCCGAGCAGATTGACAACCATGGGTATTCATTGACTGTGCGTACCCCAAGGGTGAGATCCCCTCCGCTTCTGACTTCCGATCCGTACCCCGCGTAGGCTTCCTGAATACTCGGATTTAGTATATTTAAAAGTATTTTGCACGAACAAATCAAAGTTCATCAGTGGCTAGGAGCATGTGCTAGCGTAACAGAAATATGCAAAACAAACGAACATATCGAGTAATCGTTGTGCAGTCTCGACTCTCAGCCACTTCTGACTGAATTTCGGGCACTTTTTCGACCGCAGTGTGGATCTCGATCGGAAGAGATCGAGCCATTGGCTGTGTGAGGCACTGCGGAGAATCGAGAGTGTGCGGGAAGGGGTGGATGGCCTGGAAATGAATGGGTTACTGTAGTAATCTATTTATAGAAGTTTGTAGTTTTATAGTTGTTTTGATTGTTGTTTGAGGTTTGGGCCACGATACGGATGGATACAGTAAGTGCGTGTTGAAAGACTATTTCGTTAGGCTGTATTTTCATATTTCGGATTACGGGAAGGTTTCGTCACACGACGTGCTATATTACCCGCCAGAAATTAGTATACGAAATGAAGCGTCGATAAACTCTCGATTTGAAGAAAAGTTGTTTTAACCTCATCCTCATCCGCATTCTTTTCCCCTCGACCACAACTGCAGAGCGAGAGAAGGGGAAGAATGAGCCAGCCGAGAAACGTCCGATCGCCCTCGATTTGTGATGGGTGAGAGTCCTGAAACGATGGCAAGTTATAGTATTCATAGAGGTTTTTTTTGTTTTTTAAGCCTTTTACGGGCCTATGTGACCGACTGATCTGTTCATATCACGATATTGAGTGGTTGGGTGCAGACGATTAGTTATCGAAATCGTCTCACATTCTCATAATCGGACGAGACGCGAGGCGTCGATCCTTCGACCTCGTTGATTGGTTGAGAAACGACGGGCTCTTGGGTGACCTGCAGTCATCGGATATTTATTCAAGATAGTGATCACAACGTTTCATAAATGAAAAACTACGTAAATTGTCCCCAATTATCCGTAAATCCACCAAAACCCACAGCCATTTGGAGAGCCGACCGGCGGACGAGAGAGAAACGAGTAGAAATGAGGATGGGGGTGGAATTGTTATTGAGAAAAGAGAGAGAAGTCAAGAATTCACGTAAGCATTCTTTCCTCATTTCTACTCCTTTCCTCCTCGCCCGGCGGTCGGTTCGACTATGGCTGTGAGATTTACATCTATTTTTTTTGCTGTTATTGATGACACATCTGCTCACACCTCCCTCTTTTTGAATGTTGTTTTCGGATACTTATTTCCTACCGTAACCTCTTCCATGCAGGAGTCGCCAGAAGGGAATCCGTCGATCGATAATGGAAGATGGGGGTTTATTGATTGGCTCTGGCTGCCTTTTCTCGCCATCTGTGCTCGAAGGAAGAAGACGAAGGTTTTTACAAACAATTTGACTACGGTAATACCGTATCCTCTCAGGCAAGAGCGAAGGGCAACGGATTGATCGATAAACAACCGGACGGAAGATCTCTGAATGATGATACGAAGTCTGAGGCTAACGGAGACTACGCGCCGACCTACTTCGTTTATTCTTCCCGTGTTCAAGAAAAAATAACTCAAATTCAGGAGCCTCCAAGTAAATGGGAGGACGGGAATTGCTCAAATCTCGTCAGCGAAGAAATCGTCGATTCTTCGACTGATCAGCCGAAACTGAACGACCTACCGCTACCGCCTCTACTAGAGATTTGCAAATATCTGCGAGCGAGCGGAAATTGCAAGAGCTTGAACAACTTCCGCAAAGTTTGTTTCCTTGTACAAATTGTGACAACGAGCGAATGGGATTTCTGAAATTTCCGCAGAGAGTGTTTATTATTGAATTATCAGACGTGCCGTGCAACAGCTCATGCCGTTAATGTTTTCCTCGAGAATGAAGATAATCTGCCGGAAATTCCACACCTTATTGTGGCCATCTCGGTAACCTCACAATCAAAGAATTTAATGTAACGAAATTAACAGGACGGTGAAATAACTCTATCGTTCAACCTCATGCTTGACAAGTATTTCATGCATCCTATCTGTGCGTTTAGCGATGGCAATAATGCTCGATTATATAAAAAATGCGTAAGCTAACAAATAACATCAAGATACTCGCTCGCTTCATATCAGGATGCAAGTGTCTACCTCAACATTGACATTGAAAATGATGAGGCGATCGAAGAGGCTGCTCAGGTTATATATTTTGCCGTTAAATCACAATTTTTGATTAATTTTAGTACCTGCGCGGGCCCGTGGACACTTTGCACCTCAATTTCCTCAAGAAATCCAATGATGTCGAGAAAACAATGAAAGTCCTGCAAAACATCACGATCAAAGAAATTGATTTGCAAGGCCGTCTCACACGTGAAGTAGGGTAAGTCGCTATACTTGATTACACTGTCTTTCATGAAATGATTGCAATGTTCTTCTTCTGCGACAATATTATACAAATACCGTTAATAAGATTTCCTCGACTTCACTTTAAGATTGAAAATGGTTCTGTCATATTAAATTGTTCCTCAGATCGTTCGCAATCCACGTTCTCCGCAACCAATGCCAGCCTGCGTGCAAGCCGACAGTCTTCATCGCAAGCTCCTATTGCGTGCCCTCAATCTTTTCCCGTGAGCTAATGGCTGTATTTTTGCTATTTCATGTCATTACCGGGCACTTTCGATTTTTGGCCTTGCCATTTCTCACATTCCTTCCTTACCATTTTTATCCACATTCGGATCCCTTGTTGCATGTGCCAAAAATCGAAGAAGTTCCCATTACCGAAGCAACTTATGCTCACAAGAAAGCTTTTTTTTGCATTTTTGTAATCTTTGATTTATTTAAATACAATAAATTGCAGCGGCGTTCATGACTGAGCTGGATTCGCTCGCCAAATCGGTGAAGGTGGATGATGTGATGCACCACTTCCCCGGCCTGTCAAACGCATTCTGGCAGCAGTTTCTTATGCAGAAGCTGAGAGACGGCTACAAAGTGCGCCTCTCGCCCTACCGATTCGACGGATCCTACGGGCGGTTCACGGCCAATACCAACTTGATGTCTCCTAACTTCCCTCTCACGCAAGTCGAGTGGTACCGATAGATGTACTAAGAAGAGCTTGATGGCCCTAACGAGAAATAAAGTCCATTTGTACGCTAATGTTGTTATGACACAAAAAAATGTGCAGAACGAGTCGAAATACTAAACGGAATGAAATTGATATTGACAACGAAAGAGAGAAATAATACGTAAATTCATAAGTAAATTCGCATTCACCTCATTTCTACTCTTTTCCCCCTCGCGCGGCGGTCGCCTCGACTATGGCTGTGAGATTTACACCTATTTTTGCTGATATTGATGACACTTTTGCATGTTCTTTCATTTCGAATGCCTTCTCGCAACGCCGTCTTTGCTACCGTAACCTCTTCCATGCAGGATTCGACAGAAGGGAATCCGTCGATCGATAACGGAAGATCGGGGTTTATCGATTGGCTCTGCCTTCCCCTTCTCGCCATTTGTGCGCGAAGGGAGAAGACGAAGGAATTGGTACGGTTTTCTATTTTCCGATTACTACAGTAATACCGTACCCTCTCAGGCAAAAGCGACCAACGGAGTGATCGATAAACAACCCGGTGCTGATGATACAAATGATCAACTGAAGCTGAACGACCTACCGCTGTTACCTCTACTGATGATTTGCGATTATCTTCGTGCCGAAAAGAATTGCAAAAGCCTGGGCAACTTCCGAAAGGTGTGGCGTGATTTTTGAAAACAAATTACTTTTTTGAAATACAGACCTGTCGTGTGTCTGCGTATGCAGTTAACACATTCTTGGATAATCCAGCAAATCTACCGCCAATCGATAACGTCGACATCCTCTTTAAGGTAACCTCAATTTCCACCTATTTTTCCCAAATCTTGGAGTTGGAATTATACAAGATGGGAAGCATTCGCTTGATGTTTTGCATGCCGTCGGACGAATATTATATGCACCCGATACGCGGTGCTGAGGGTGACATTTTAGCTGACTGGTATCACCACAGGAGCTATGTGAGAGTATTTAGTACTATATTTTATTATAAATATATATCAGAAAGGAAAGGCACATCGAATCTTGAACTTTTCGAAGAAACTGCTGAGGTGGTTTAAAATATAATTCAATTTAAACAGCATCAATTGTTTTATTTCTGCAGTTTCTATGCGGCTCCGCGAAAAGCTTGCAACTCCAGTTTGACGATCAATCTGATTATAATGATATTACCCTGACGTTTCTCAGAAATATAACTTTCGAGAAGATTGTTTGTTCCGGCAACCTAACGAATGGCTCCGGGTAAAGCCATGATGGAGAAATAAATGAACAAATCGTTTTTCAGTTTGATGATTTGCGCTTTGGTCCATCAGAATTCGAATGCGAAACTTCATGTGATAAATCGAGGAGGCAGAGCATCTCTCGACATGAGTATGTTATTTGCTAATTTCTTTGCCTGCAAGACTTCGTCTGACTTGAATGCTGAATGCTTGCACCTTTATCTTTTTTTTATTTTCGAACACATTGTAGTTGCATTTCTGGCTGTGCTCGGTTCGGTCGCCAAGCGTGTGACGCTGCGAGATGACTATTCGAGAGGACTGTTCTGTAGATCCAGAGCGTTTTGGCAGCGGCAGTTGCTGAAGAAGCTTCGGGTATAAATTTCAAGCTTGGCTTTTGAGCTTCCTATTGCCATTTATACCGTAATGTGAAGCGTTCGATGCGCTAAAAAAATACGCTGAAGACAGAACTACCTTGGTCTTATTTATATGGGTTTTATTCCAGGAGGGCTATCGTATACGCTTCCGACGAACAAACGGAGTCAGAAGCTTATTCACGGAAGAAACGGATCTGACGAACTCGAACAGACGCATTAATGAAGTCACGTGGTGGCCAAGCGCATAGAGACAGTAACATTGTTGGAGGCATAAAGTTTTCAGTCTTTCTTCTCGAGTCGTTTTTTTAAATAACACATTCGAAATAAGTGTATTTATAATGTAAAACAAAAAGATTGAGCGAGCAACGTGAGCGAAAATTAATATGAAATTGTAGTGTTCTCACGATGAATCTGGTTTTCGAGCATGTGTCCAACAGCGTCTTCATAGTTGCATCATCACTGTAATAATTCACTGAATTGCTGACATATTTTCTAACTATTTTACTACTATGTTTTTGTTCAAGTTTGGTTAAATCACTAACCGCTTTTCTGTGGTAAACGGTAGCACGAATCGTGCACCCGCAGCAGCAGAATTTGCAGAAAACAAGAACGGCCAGGACGATAAGACTGCCTGAAAATGAACAAAATAGAGAAATCGAATCGAGATAATTTTTATTAATTGTTGTTGTCCGATTGATTATCAGCACACATCTACTGATTGGACAA
Source organism: Pristionchus arcanus (assembly GCA_900490705.1). Classification (NCBI taxonomy): domain Eukaryota; kingdom Metazoa; phylum Nematoda; class Chromadorea; order Rhabditida; family Neodiplogasteridae; genus Pristionchus; species Pristionchus arcanus. The sequence continues at coordinate 40,909 of LS488125.1, read as the reverse complement.
TTATCTGGCTTAGCACACCCGCTTTCTGAGATAGGGTATTTTTCAGCTAAAACCGACCGAGCGTCACATTGTACGTCCACCAGTCGCAGTACTTAGCTGAGCCGGGCTCGTATGAGGGTTCATATGCAAAGTAGGTCCAGATGGCTCCGAATACTACCCTGAGTTGAAATATTTAACGATTTGATGAATAATCAGTCAATATACCAGACAGTGCTAAACAGTCCGAATAGCGAGTCGATTGTGATCCCACAGATGATTGCAACGTTCTGAGATTGCGTGATTAAACTATTCTAAAAGCGAATTAATTATTGATTATAAGCATTGAAGCACAAGGTAATTGCGTGGTAAGTTTGAAATCCGTCTTCTCATGAGTAGTAATTTAGACGAACCTCGCAACAGTTTTGGCCGATAGTGCAACAGAAACTCAGCAGGGCTGCAACCAGCGTAGTTGCGCCGGAGACGACCAGGTAGCTGGAATGGCATTTCTATAAATATTCAGGTATTTATGAAAGGAAAATGTAGTGATGCAATTTTAAAATGGGTACAAATACGGCCTGAACTCACAGTGGAATCTTTGGTTCGGCTGGGCAATTATCCAAGTTGTTCAGGCCCAAGATAATGAAGAATACAGCGATGCCGATTGAGAACAGGCACACTGAAGGTGAATATCATCGAAAGTTTTTGATTTTTGGATTATTTTTTTCTGTTTCCTCCCAATCATTCTTATTCCCTAATCCCTCCACACTCGGAGCGGTTACAATATCATCCTCCAATTAGTTTAGCGTTGTTAATGCATTTCAAAATTTCAAAATCTGTGTAAAGTAACTTACGGCAGATAATTGTAACCGAGAAGGTAATGCTAGTGGCAAGAGCCACAATACATGATGGTTCGCTGCCCGGACCGGGAAAACCTGAATTAAAATTGAAAAATGCGATCAAGACGAATCAAGACCGAAATAAACAAAATTTTAAAAAACTGAAAGACGACACAAAGAAGAGATGATCCACGGATGCAAGAAAGAAAATTATTTTCTTTAGCTTTGAAGCGTATATTCTTTTCGATCGCTCGGAACTTGCATTTAGTAAGAGAAACCGGTATCGATGTTTCGATTCAACGGGGTATTCCCAAATATTCAAATCAATTCAGCTTACGTCGAATTTCCACTTTCGGTTCCTCCGTGGGTATGGCGATGTGCGTAGCAATGGGCATCTAAAAATATCAGTAGAATATTATTTTTTTTCTAAAATTGCATTTTTGTAAAGCGCAATTATTAAACTACAAACAATAGTGAAAAAGTGATAATGGGCGAAACAAAACGAACTGATGGTACGAATAGAAACAATCGGCGAGCTTCCAATTGTAATGAAAGGAGAGGGGATGAGTAATTGATGGGGAGAGAAATGGAAGAAAATTGCATCCGAAGCGGTGGGGATGATTCATACCTTTCTAACCATACAGAGGTGAACGGGAACAATAGAAGGAGAATCATAGTATCTTGACTAGTCAAAGGCTGTCGTGAGTGGAAATAGAGAAAATATAATGTATCGCGAAATATTTTATCGTTGAAAATTGGCCGCAGGCCGCATACCATTTCGTGGAAACATTGTACATTACATAGATATCATTAATTTCAGTTGCTGAGCTTTGGCAATACGGAGTTTAGCGGAACTTTTTGCCAGCTAGCTCATTGCTGATTATGAAACTGTATGTGATTCTGGCAGAAAATGTCGTCGTTTTTTCGTATTTCTTAGTTTTTTTATTTCACTTGTAGAATTCAAATTTCATGAAAAATAAGCTTTTGGTAAATTCAGAGTAAACGTAACAGAAACACGCTAATTACGAACAAATCGAAGCTATTTGTCATCAATTATAAATCGACAGTCAAATTGTATCATCATAAGATCGGGGTACACTCAAACACTTTACTTCTCTCTTTTTTCGGTTCTTTCCTCTAGCTGATTGCTAATTAGTGATTACTAATTGGCTATCAAGATCTTCAGCACTAGTTCAACTAAGAGGAAGGCCATATAAAACGATTCCAACTACTTACATTGAGAAACTTCACTTTCAATTGAACAGTCCATCTGATAAAATTCAATCGAAATTGTTCACATGTATTGCGCGTTTTTGATGAGATATTTTCTTACGATCAGTTTTCATTGCAGTACTTCGCCTCTAAAGATGAGCTGGAAGGTGGACATCAAGAACGAGCAGGACTTCTCTCGTCGTGACAACAGCACAAGAGACAGTTACAACAGAACGGACAACAACTCCACCCATGGAAGTCACAACAGATATGATGACCATCGCATCTACGACCACAGCGATCGAAGAACTTACACGAATGATGATCATCGCATTTATGATTACAGTAACAGATCCACGAACACCAATGACAATCGGAAGTACGGTAGCAACTGTGAGCACAAGGAAACGATCACCAAACATTGAGAGGGACCAATGGTTAAAGTGCGTATGATCAGATATCTCTGTATTGCTGGATAAAGTCAAATTTAATTCAATGTGTTACGTGATATAATTAATCATAAATATGGAAACAACAGTGAGCACAAGGAAACAATCAACAAGCATTGAGAAGGATGACTGGGTGAATGTGTGTGATCTGTAATCTCTTCATTGATAAAAAAACCCTGAATACAATGAGCTATCTTTGCTATGAATCGATTAGTAACGAGAGATAGACGAGAGATAGGTGAAATGTAGTCCGAAAGGAGTGTATGAATCGAGTGAATCGAATAATGTTTTTTTTTCGATCAACCACATTTATTGAATATTCCCGCTATCGATAATACTCGGCTATTCTCAATTTCCAGCTACAGTAGTGGGAGAAAGGAAAAAAATTTTGATGACGATTGATGTGTGGCGATTTCGAAAAAGTAAGAGCAAGTGTGTCGAAAAAATTAATGAGAGTCAGTTTCGCCAATGTTACCTATCCACACAGTAACTGTGTCATCGCTGCATTTTCGATTTCGAATTGATTACAAAATTCGTCATGGGATTAAGTTGCTCTGTGCGCTAGTTGATTACTAATCTGTGACTCTCAATAAATAATCAATTTTGTGTTCAGCGAATAGAAAATTGGCTCTATAAAACGGATGAAACTTCTTTTTCCAAGACTTTTGCCGAGTATTGCTATTTCATTTGATAGGGAAACCACTGTCATTGTGCTCCCGTTGAACGCAAACCATAGATCTGATAGATAAAGTCAGTTTTCAAGTAAGTAGGCCATCCGTCTTCGAGGCAATTCAATATATTACGCTCAAGAAAACGACTGATTGAAGATAACTGTTTCGGCGTGACAATTGTAAAAGTAATAGATTAGTCGAGATTGTTTCGAGAAAAAAATAAGAAGACGATTTTCCACCCTTCAAGATAGATATATTCTCGTTCCGTTATTTAAAATCTTTCACGTTATGCCAAACACATTGCATTGCAGCCAACGTTTATTCATCAATACAGAAGTTACATATCGCACACAATCATGAGCATGTATCCATGGATCCTTCTCAACGTTTCGTGATCGTCTCCGTGTGCTTGCAGTTGTCTCCATACTGTCGATTGTCATTAGTATTAATCGATCTGTCACTGTGATCATAAATGCGATGGTCATCATTCGTGTACGTTCTCCGATCAGATCGGTCGTAGATTCGATGGTCATCATAGTAATTGCCGCTTCTATTCGTCGAATGGTCGTCCCTCGCGTTGTGACTGTCTCTAGTAGAGTTGTCATGCTCAGAGAAGTCCTGCTTATTCGAGATGTCCACCTTCCAGCTCATGATTGAAGCGGGTTCTGCAATAGAATATGATAATGTCACAGTCGAAATTAAAGAAGGCGTCCCACGAATCGCTCGGGCGGCTATGCAAAGTGAGGAGTGAGAGGGCGCGCTCTCTCGCTTGTTGCCTGCGCGCGCAAGGTCACTTCGAACGCAGCCAAATGCTCACATCTCAGTTCAAACGAAAATTGAAAACATGGGAGTTTCGAAAGTGTGATCGGGTAGCAATGACCAACCATCTCACATCTAGAACTCAGATAGCCAGATATTCGTGGGACGCCTCCTTTAACAAAAACATAGGATAATGGATGGAGAGGAGGGGGAACGAACTCTGCTTGTCAATGAATAAAATTGAACTTGTTTTATAGGGGGATTCATTTTTCGCTGAGCTAGTGGTGCTGGACGATTAGTAATCGCAAATTAGCAATCAGCTAAAGGAAAGGGAATGGCTATCGACTGGTCATGTGCACTAAATTTATGCAAATGAGAGCGATATTAAGGTATAATGCATTTTTTTTTTAAATAGGAATCTTCCTGAGCTCAGAAATACCAAATTCTTAGGGATTCATGGTTTTGAATTTTCATTAAACATATGATATTGGTAGTAACAAATATTCGTAATTATATGTCACCAATTAGAAATCAATGGTCAGCGATAAGCATCTCAATAACATCAGGGTACGCGCATGAAAAATGCGCACAGTTGTCTCATTCAATTGCACTTACTCACTAGGGTTGACAATTCGGAATTCGGAAATTCCGACAAGCTAATTCAATTATCTCCACTTTTCCGGAAAAGATTATCGAACATAGACTTTTCCGGAACTATTCCGGAAAAAATCATTTTCCGACTCGCAAGTCTCGAAACCGGTGTGAAATAACTGCGCAAATAGTTATGTTTCAAGTTTGGAATGAATTTTTATTCTTTTTCGATATAATCGGTACTAGCGAAGTCCTTTTCGACCAGAAATTTGATATTTATTCCTCGTTTGAAACATAACTAAGAATCATCTCACACCGCTCTCGAATCTCGAGAATCGAAAAATGAAGTTTTCCGGAATAGTTTCGGAAAGGTCTTTGTTCGTTAATCTTTTCCGGAAAAGTGGAGATAATTGAATTAGCTTGTCGGAATTTCCGAATTCCGTTTCGTTTCGTCAACCCTATTACTCACTAGAGCTCGAGAAATGATACCGCCGTCTCTTCATTCCGCACACTCTCTCGTCGACCGAGCGAGCGAGAGAGTGTGCAAAATGAAGAGACGGTGGTATCATTTCTAGAGCTCTATTACTCACGTCGTTTTAGCAGATTGCTAATTAGTGTTAACCAACTCGATTAGCAGGCGAAAAAATAGAAAGCCGACCCTATAAAACCGATCTATTTTCGTGCAATATAATGACTTTCGCACTCGCCTACAGCCAAATCCTTTCTCCTCTAAATTTTCATTGAGCATTACTTATTTTACAGTTATTAGTTTTGCACGCTTTTATCCTGCCTCAAAAATTCCCTTCAGATGTCCTCAACAGTCAACGATGATCATCGTATCTACGACCGCAGCGATCGGAGAACTTACGTTAATGATGACCATCGCATTTATGATTACAGCGATAGATCCACCGTCAACAACGACAATCGGAAGTACGGTAAGGAAGTTTAATCTGACATTGGGGTTCAAAGTTAGGGGAATCGTAGCTTCATTTCACACTCGGTATAGCCACTCTGGCCGTGGTGACGTATTTACAAACTTTAGCTGGCATCATCTCACAATTCAAACGTATACGTTTTGATACCATTTAATGATTCGTGGTCATAGTATGCCCAAAACTGTATTTGGTGATTCAACACTGAATAAATCTTCCAGGCGACATCATCTACAACGACATAAGGGTGATCATCGCCATAGAATCTGTCGCACAGCTTCGTCAACTTCTGGCCGGTCTCGACGCGGATGGCGTCGCGTCCGCCTTCGCCGCGTTGCGTCTGGGCGACGCGTCCGCGGCGGTCGCGGCGGCGCGCGAGGGCGACGCTGTGCGCGCCAGCGAGATCATGATGGCGGCGGGAAGGGAGAAGATGAGAGAGAGCACGCGGCAGTTGTCAGCTGATGCGGGAGGAAGAAAGAGCTTGAGGTAACGTTTCTATGCCTATGTCATCTAGGGTTGGCAAGTCAAAGATCATTGAAGTTCACTGTATTGATTCTTGAAATCGCAGGAATCTTTGCAAAAGGAATGATAGGGAGACATTCCTTCAAGGACGCATTCTTTGCTTATAGATACATAGAATGATTTCATCGATTGTCTTTTCCATACCCTCACTCCACTCTGGGTGGTCAAGGGAAGAATAGTATACCCTTCGAATTCCAGATCCGCTCACGGCACGTACTTGAGTGCGCCCGAACCCGGCAAGGAGGTCGCTCTGGCTCATGGAGCCGGGCATCTGGAGAACTGGTACATCGAGGACTGGGGAGCCAAGGTGGGCTTGATTATTTCAAGCTTTTCCATACATTCAATCTTGCCCGTATTCGCAAGTGTCTTCACATTTATCGCATTTTCACGTTCAAACGGCAATTTTAGGTGGTGCTGAAGGCTAGAGGGGCGCCCAACAAGCCGGGTAGATTCCTGCAAGCCCATCCGGACGGACGCGTTGATCTGTCATACAAGCACCCCAAGCAGTGCGAGGGGCAGATGTGGAAGCCGTTCCAGGTAATTACCTCTTTTTTCTCCATTATCTAAGTCCATTAGAAAATAACGCTCCAGAATGACATTAGCAATACTCAATTTCTTTATTATAATTTAATTTTAATTTTAATTTTAAAATAATTTATCGTTTTCCATACCAGAACGACGACGACGGCACATGGTCCCTATTGAGCATCCACGGGGGATGGTTGAGTGCGAGAGCGGACGGATCACTGTGTACTGTGCGGAATTGGAATTGTGACGCGTGGGAGCACTTCGGACTAGAGAGATGGTAGAGGAGTAATCAATGCATTATTGTTTTTATGATCACATTTCTCATATTTTATCGTCATTGATAAATAGTATTACTTTCAACGCAGTCAAATGCATTGGCAAAAATTGGGGTCGTGGTCGCTATTGAGTGTGACAGAGGGGACGGATCTCTGTGCACCGTGCAGAACTGTGATGCACTTCGGACTGGAGAGATGGTAGTGGAACGACCATAGAATAATCATATTCCTCATATTTCATCGCATTAGTACATGAATAAATGATGTATTTTCTAATTGTCAATGTATCTCTTTGTCTTCAGGCTGGTTGGTTTCTTCTGGTCAGGCAAAAGCGCTATACATTTACGATGATTAGAGGGCAAAGATTGATTTAACAAATTTATCACAACTACTACTATTTCAATACACAACTAATTACACGATATTTCTTTTTAATTTCTCCTTGCATTTGTCGTCTTTTGGTTGAAAGAATTATTCCGGTGGTTTCTTGTTTAGGTTAGCTATCGGCGCGCTGAGAAACTGGAAATAGTCAAGTTGCTTCTGCAATCAATGCAGTCGTCATGAAACGATGTCATAGATTGTATTCTGCTTCGATAATTTGATCACCTAACCCCTCAGAAACGGTGTGTGGTGCACACCGGACACGATGAGGGCCACGTAATAAAATCTCAACTACTTCTCACTTCATCTCGCATTCTGCGTTTTGCACACATTTTCGGTCGAAGCAGAATCGGGAATTTGCATCGGGTGAGATAAGATCTATGAAATCGTGACTAGGATGCATCGAAAGCTCGGGGACATACCTGTTTTAAGATATGAATATATAAGTAATTCCTTTATGCGTGAGAAACATACATTGAGATCGTGCAGAAATCTAAAAATGGTTCTTCGTAGTGAGAAAGATAAAAAGGTGGATTAGACAAGAAATGCAACAACAAAAAAAAAGAAAAATATTGCGATGGAGAAGAAGAGAGGAGTGGAACTAAGATTGAATGATTCCGCGTGTTGCTTTCTCTTTTTCTCCTTCTCTGCTTTTTATCTGTCAATCAACTCGCTTCATGCACTCACTCATCAAGTGCTGTCTCGATGAAGAATACGTCTCTTCATTCCGCGTGCTCTTTCGTTTTTACTTCAATCTTTCTTTTCAATTGGTTGTCACATTGTCAAGATGAAAGACACTTGTTTCTATTGAGAAAGTGATTCATCACCAAGAAAAGACTGCGTTCATTACATTTGTATAATAAATTTATTGATACAATCTTGAGTATGAGACAATTGTACATTATCAATGATGCATTTTGCGAATGTTCTTCCTTTTCCGAAACGGTTTATCCGTGAAAAAATTCAGTGGCCTGGGCTTGTCATGCTTTCTCGCGTATAAATAGCATGCACTGAAATTAGTCGACTATCATATATTTTACTTTCAATAACGAATCAACTGTACCTGCACTCAGGCGTTCTTCGTTCGTTCTTTCCTCACGGCGAAGTATCACACATTCCACAGTTCACGTTGAGTTCGCGTTCGCGCACAGTTTGCGCACGATGAGTTTGAACGGGCAATAGGCTGAAAAATGCTATTAAAGGAAAAATGTAAGGGTCATCCCGTACTCAAGGCACACGAAGTCCTTTTGCTGAGCATTAGAAATGTACGATATTAGCTGAGGGGATTGTTGAAATCAATAACCCGCTATAGAAAAGTGTGCAATCGCGGTGAAATAGCCCCACCTCCTTCCGATCACTCGGGTCTTGAGCGTGCTAATCGACGGAATCGACGATGTGTGGACTTGAGGAACGGAGAGCTGCAGCTTTTGAGCTTTTGAGGCAAATTGTCAGTGGGCACAAACTGTCTTGTCTCTTGCCCTTCACGATGGGAAGCATTCATTCTGCAATGAGACAACTTGAATATCCAAGTTTATATGCGATTCCTTTCTTCCGGGCTGGATTGGTGGAAACGAAAACACAATAAATCTTCGTAATGCCAGGTAGGTTGCCCTCTCTCTCTCTCTCTTCAATTTGATTCTTACTTTCCCGTCGACAGTCCATATAGATGTGAAACGAGTCCGTCAAGTTGAGGTTGATCCCTGTCAGTCAGTTAGCATCCGGTCAGTGAAGCCCATGGGTTGAGAAGATGTAGGCTTCTGAAAAATATAAATTATTTAAACTTGAAAATGGGCAGCAAGAGAAAGGGAAAAGAAGTCAAGGTTTCAATTTGAGACAAATGAAATGAATGAGAATGATCTGAGTTAGTCGAATGGCTTGTTATCAATTGTGGGCGGAGCAATTTGTCAAGCGTCCATTGGTCAAGCGACAGGAACGTTGCCACTGGGTTCCAGAGCATTCTGATTACCCCCTTTGTTCTCTCCAGATAAGGGTGATAAGATAAGATAAGGATTAAGTTTTGAATTTTCCCGCCACACCTTAATCGAACTGCGAATGGAAATCAGAATATGAATTGTTTCTGAAACATATCCCGATTTCAAACGATCGACCCAATTCAGAATGAAAGTTGGAATAAGTTTCAGATACATTTCATATTTATTTCACTGCAACCTTTTTCTGTAGGTGTAGAATGGTGTGAACATCGAGTGATACGAATGGTGTTTGTTTCGGTGAAAAACAATGATTTGTTGGCACTTGCTGTTATTGATAATACTTGGCAACTATATTTTTCGAGTCATGGGAGCGAAAATTTATTGCAGAGAGCGTTGAAAAAAATAAGAGTAAGTATGATAATACGAGACCTCCTACAGGAAAAATTTAGGAGACTATCTTAAAATTTAGGAGATTCTTCTTCAATCCTTATTTCAGTTGATTAACACATCGTCAGGATGAAATACACTTGTCTCGAACCAGTTTAGTGCGATAAAACCCGGTTAATATCATCAAATTTATCAGAATCTATTTCACATTATATAATTTGTACAATGGATCTCTGTAGTCTCGCAGCTGCGAATGTGTATCGGAAGTCCCATGAAATTTGCTGACATCTGCACCATTTCGCGATATACGTCTGAACGAGGGAATGACGTTCTCCAATATTGCGCTTTTATCCTCAAATCAGGGTCAGGTTAGGTCGCGTTGTCATTTCGAAATGGACACTGGGGAGTAAGGAGCGACTTCAGAACCATCGGCATTTGCTGTAGTGCTTAACAAGCTCTTGACGTTTCGTTCAAGATATCACTCTGGATTGCCGCATCCTGTTAATGCTCATGGTGTCCAAATCTTGAAGAGGTACTCGAATGTCTGCAAATTGAAATTTATGAGCAGAATTTGGTTTTTTTGTGAACCAATAATGCGTGGAAGATATTCGAATGCCAAAACAGAAACGAAACTACCTCTTCTGGTGTGCAGAAAGACTCGAAGGAAGGCCATTCTTGGAAGTAAACAATCGTTGAGATTGTGCAGAAATCTAGAACAGAACTTACGAATTTCAGTGACATATATAGTGTGCACAATGATACGCGATATGAGTTTAAAATCATTACAAGACCAGCAATGTTGCGAGACCAATATAAAAGAAGAAGCAGATAGTGTGAAGAATCGAGGCAGGGTGAGTCAGTCCCTCTTTCTTTTTCTCTTTCTCTCCAATCTCTTTTCCCCGTTATCTTCACGATGCGTTATCGATACTACACTATGTAGCGAGAAAGGATAATTGACAATTTGACAAGTCACTTGGATGGAAAAGGTGAATCCAACTGTAATTTTTCTCTTCTGTGACAAAAGGTCAGCAGAGATAAAGCTTATTTATTTCAATGGAATCTACAACCATTCTTGAATCGCCACGGAACATCAAGATATCGTTTACGGAAATAACTATGGGGGCATCGTATTTTGTTTGTAGATGATTTCTTCTCAAGGCTGACTCGTGAATGCAGAGAGGGCACATGCACGTTCCCATATGATGATATTATTCTTGGGTGAGGATGAGGAATTCTCACAATTCTACAACAGGGGTTCAAGCAATGGTTCAAGCACTGATGGTGGGAAGAATTTGCACACACGCGTTTCAGCAATGGTTGTTTTCTTGAACTCTTCTCATGGCTAACTCGAATGCGGTGAGATTGCACGCACACACTCCGAAATGGTGATCAGGGAGTAATCGCGATTGTGGAGCACTGGTTGTGGAGATAATTCGAACAGCTTGTTCGACCGGAGTAACAATTGAAGAGGCATGTCTGCTGGTGTAGACGAGATGATGACAGTGTATCTAGGACACTGAGATTGTGTAGAAATCTGGAAATGGTCCTTCTTGGTAAGAAAGATATAATGGTGGGCTAAACATGAGATGCGAAAAAATAAGAGAAAATATTGCGATGGAGAAGAAGAGACGAGAGAAATTGAGATTGAATGATTCAGCGTGTTGCTTTCTCTCTTTCTCCGTCTCATTTTTTATCCTTGAAGTCTGTCAATCAACGCTCACTTCTTTCATTCTCTCGATGCAATTGACACTTCACGTGATCATGAAAAAGACGAGCATTGAATCCCAATATCAAAATGTGATTAGAACTTCGCAGAGGTTTTCAGAGTCTGACAGATTTTTTCAACAAAGATTGAGCCAACAACTTTATCACAAGACACATTTCTTCCTTTGAATGTGTGAATGCAATTATCGTCTCTTGTATGACAGAAAGATCCTTAATTTCATTCTTTTCCGAACTCGAGCGACGCGCTGGTAAACTGGAAATAGTAATGATGTTTCCGCAATCAATGCTGTTTAACAGGGCAGATAATCCTACTATCGTCTTCGAAAATTCGATCAATGTGACCCCTTTGACACGATATGTCTCTGGTTTCTCGTAATCACTGGTTTACGCATATCCTGTTTTTTTACGAGAGAAACCAGTGGTGGTGCACATCGGATACGATGGGGACCACGTTCAGAAAAGAAACTCAGCTGCTTCTCACTTCATCTCGCACTCGGCATTTGGCACACATTGCGGACAACGATGTCTCACATGTTTCTGATTCGACGAACTTTCACCAACTTGATGTATCTACAAAATTAAATGCAATTGTGAAAACATGAATAAATAGGAAGGAACGAAAGAACGAAAGCTCGGGAAAATACCTGAATTTTAAAAAAATAAACATAAAAGTACTCCGTTCATGCGTAAGAAACAGACATTGAGATCGTGTAGAAATCTGAAAATAAATCTTCGTAGTGAGAAAGACAAAATTTTGGATTAGACAAGAGATGCGAAAAAATTGAGAAAATATTGGCATGGAGAAGAAGAAAAAGAGGAAAAGAGATTGAATGATTCAGAGTGATGCTTTCCTTCTTTCGCCTTCTCAAATTGTTATCATTCAAGCCTGTCAATCCGCGCTCATAACGTGCAATCACTCAACTGGCGATGACTGAATGAAGAATGAGCCTCTTCAATCCCTGTGTTCTCTTACCATTATGGCCTGAGAGATCAAGATGAGACGGACTCTTCATTCTGACAAATCTTTAGTTGATTGTCACATCGTCAGGATGAAATACACTTGTCTCGAACCAGTTTAGTGCGATAAAACCCGGTTAATATCATCAAATTTATCAGAATCTACTTGATATTACATAATTCGCACAATCGATCTTTGTAGTCTCGCAGATGCGAATGAGAATATGAGGAAACGTAAAGCATATCCGATAGTTGCATTCATTGACACATCGCGGTGCCGAGATAGTGGTTCATCCTATATTTCGCTATGTTGTATCCGCAGTTCACCGTCAGACGCGCTGGTGTTGCATCTTTGAAATGGATAATGGGCAGTACGGCATACAGACACTTGAAGCATTCTTTTTCGTGTGGGTTCGTCGAATTTGTAGGTTTACGGCGTGATATGCCTGCTCATAGATATCTCTATAGAGATTAAGACTTTGCCAGGTGATCGATTGCTGCGAATAACTGCAATTGGGAAAATGGTGTGCAGAATTTGTCAGAATTTGTCTGGAAATCATTGAACCAGTAAAGTGCGGAAAATATTCGACAGTGAGTTCAAACCTACCTCTTATGGTGAAGAAAATACTGGAAGGGAGGCCATTGTTTGAAAGAAACAGTAGTTAAGATTGTGTAGAAATCTAGAAAATACGAAATATCGGTGAGATCAATGATAGCGGAGTGAACGAAACGCCGAAAGTGCGTTCAACTTTGATACTGGAAGAAATCTACGAGCAATGCTGCGAGAGCAATAGAAAAGAAGCAACGGGGTTTGAGAGGAATCGATGCCAGTGTGAGTCAGAGCTCCCTTTCTTTTTCTGTCTTTTCTTGCTATCACTTTTTGCTGTCAAAATCTCGATGCGATATCGATGCTACACTATATAGCGAGGGAGCATCATTGACACTTTGACTTGATAAGTTGGTGAAATTTGGAAATGGTGAATCCATGTTGTCGTATTTTCTCTGACAAATACTTGGCAAATAGAAAGCTGATTTATTCCACTGGAACATACAATTATTCTTGGAACTCCACACAACATCATTGAGGTTAATAACAATGGGGCCGGGTTTTCCGTGTATTCCGATTTGGCATGGTTTCTTCTCAAGGTTGACTTGAATGCAATGAGATTGCACATGTACACACGAAGGTGATGATATTGGTCAGCGGTGAAGAAGTTGAATGATCACAGTTGTACCGCCAATTGTTCATGCACTTCGGGTATGATGCATCGGATCATTTTCTATTTGTTATGCATGACCGGCCTGGGTGACAATCATACCTGTCCACGCCGGCGGCGACCTCATTTTTGACCACGTATAGGGATACGTGGGACCGCACAGACGGCCGGCCGTCTGTGCGGTCCCATGTATAGGGATACATGGGTGAGAAATATTTTTTGTTCGATCGATAATTGGT
>LS488125.1:0-24161 GCA_900490705.1 Pristionchus arcanus | reverse complement strand
CCCTTTCACTTTCACTAACTCCTAGTTGGAGCAAACCTCTTCCTACTAGTACTTCCGTCGTAGTGATTCAGTCGCCTAAAGACTCTCTTCTGGTTGCCTTTATGAAGAGCGGCACCTAAGCTTTGGTTGGGAAGCTTAGAGAATAATACCGTAGCTCGGATACAGTACACTAGTATTGAGCACTTTTCCCACTCGGAGTTCTAATGCGCGGGGATCAATGAGTCCGCTGATTTTTCGAATAACGCGAGCGCTTTCATTCTCGAGGTCCTCTCATTCCCGCGAAACGATATGAGCTTGTAATCAAGGTAGGCACGTGCTCTAAAAATGTGTATTGTATGCTCGCGGATTTTAGGGAAGCGAAGATCATATTAATTATTTACGAAACTCGCATACGCATACGTGTGAGATAATTAAACCACTACATAAATCTCTTCATTCAGATGTCACTCAGTCGATTCGCTCAGCTGAACATAAGCAATTATGAAGTCAACGGAGGAAAGGGAAACTTCGTGAGTTATTCTACTCAATTAATAAATACTCTCAACCTCGACCTATATATTTTCTCATCAACAATGAATATCACAAATCGTCCATTTTCAGTTCAACCTTCTCGGCCTTCCCAATGAGATTATCACTTACGCATTCTCTTTTCTCCCCATCGAAGATCGAATGAGAGCTCGATTGAACAAGAGATTGATCAAGATTGACGCATTCTCTTTTCTTCCCATCGAAGATCGAATGAGAGCTCGATTGAACAAGAGATTGATCAAGATTGACGCATTCTCTTTTCTTCCCATCGAAGATCGAATGAGAGCTCGATTGAACAAGAGATTGATCAAGATTGACGCATTCTCTTTTCTTCCCATCGAAGATCGAATGAGAGCTCGATTGAACAAGAGATTGATCAAGATTGACGCATTCTCTTTTCTTCCCATCGAAGATCGAATGAGAGCTCGATTGAACAAGAGATTGATCAAGATTGACGCATTCTCTTTTCTTCCCATCGAAGATCGAATGAGAGCTCGATTGAACAAGAGATTGATCAAGATTGACGCATTCTCTTTTCTTCCCATCGAAGATCGAATGAGAGCTCGATTGAACAAGAGATTGATCAAGATTGACGCATTCTCTTTTCTTCCCATCGAAGATCGAATGAGAGCTCGATTGAACAAGAGATTGATCAAGATTGACGCATTCTCTTTTCTTCCCATCGAAGATCGAATGAGAGCTCGATTGAACAAGAGATTGATCAAGATTGACGCATTCTCTTTTCTTCCCATCGAAGATCGAATGAGAGCTCGATTGAACAAGAGATTGATCAAGATTGACGCATTCTCTTTTCTTCCCATCGAAGATCGAATGAGAGCTCGATTGAACAAGAGATTGATCAAGATTGACGCATTCTCTTTTCTTCCCATCGAAGATCGAATGAGAGCTCGATTGAACAAGAGATTGATCAAGATTGACGCATTCTCTTTTCTTCCCATCGAAGATCGAATGAGAGCTCGATTGAACAAGAGATTGATCAAGATTGACGCATTCTCTTTTCTTCCCATCGAAGATCGAATGAGAGCTCGATTGAACAAGAGATTGATCAAGATTGACGCATTCTCTTTTCTTCCCATCGAAGATCGAATGAGAGCTCGATTGAACAAGAGATTGATCAAGATTGACGCATTCTCTTTTCTTCCCATCGAAGATCGAATGAGAGCTCGATTGAACAAGAGATTGATCAAGATTGACGCATTCTCTTTTCTTCCCATCGAAGATCGAATGAGAGCTCGATTGAACAAGAGATTGATCAAGATTGACGCATTCTCTTTTCTTCCCATCGAAGATCGAATGAGAGCTCGATTGAACAAGAGATTGATCAAGATTGACGCATTCTCTTTTCTTCCCATCGAAGATCGAATGAGAGCTCGATTGAACAAGAGATTGATCAAGATTGACGCATTCTCTTTTCTTCCCATCGAAGATCGAATGAGAGCTCGATTGAACAAGAGATTGATCAAGATTGACGCATTCTCTTTTCTTCCCATCGAAGATCGAATGAGAGCTCGATTGAACAAGAGATTGATCAAGATTGACGCATTCTCTTTTCTTCCCATCGAAGATCGAATGAGAGCTCGATTGAACAAGAGATTGATCAAGATTGACGCATTCTCTTTTCTTCCCATCGAAGATCGAATGAGAGCTCGATTGAACAAGAGATTGATCAAGATTGACGCATTCTCTTTTCTTCCCATCGAAGATCGAATGAGAGCTCGATTGAACAAGAGATTGATCAAGATTGACGCATTCTCTTTTCTTCCCATCGAAGATCGAATGAGAGCTCGATTGAACAAGAGATTGATCAAGATTGACGCATTCTCTTTTCTTCCCATCGAAGATCGAATGAGAGCTCGATTGAACAAGAGATTGATCAAGATTGACGCATTCTCTTTTCTTCCCATCGAAGATCGAATGAGAGCTCGATTGAACAAGAGATTGATCAAGATTGACGCATTCTCTTTTCTTCCCATCGAAGATCGAATGAGAGCTCGATTGAACAAGAGATTGATCAAGATTGACGCATTCTCTTTTCTTCCCATCGAAGATCGAATGAGAGCTCGATTGAACAAGAGATTGATCAAGATTGACGCATTCTCTTTTCTTCCCATCGAAGATCGAATGAGAGCTCGATTGAACAAGAGATTGATCAAGATTGACGCATTCTCTTTTCTTCCCATCGAAGATCGAATGAGAGCTCGATTGAACAAGAGATTGATCAAGATTGACGCATTCTCTTTTCTTCCCATCGAAGATCGAATGAGAGCTCGATTGAACAAGAGATTGATCAAGATTGACGCATTCTCTTTTCTTCCCATCGAAGATCGAATGAGAGCTCGATTGAACAAGAGATTGATCAAGATTGACGCATTCTCTTTTCTTCCCATCGAAGATCGAATGAGAGCTCGATTGAACAAGAGATTGATCAAGATTGACGCATTCTCTTTTCTTCCCATCGAAGATCGAATGAGAGCTCGATTGAACAAGAGATTGATCAAGATTGACGCATTCTCTTTTCTTCCCATCGAAGATCGAATGAGAGCTCGATTGAACAAGAGATTGATCAAGATTGACGCATTCTCTTTTCTTCCCATCGAAGATCGAATGAGAGCTCGATTGAACAAGAGATTGATCAAGATTGACGCATTCTCTTTTCTTCCCATCGAAGATCGAATGAGAGCTCGATTGAACAAGAGATTGATCAAGATTGACGCATTCTCTTTTCTTCCCATCGAAGATCGAATGAGAGCTCGATTGAACAAGAGATTGATCAAGATTGACGCATTCTCTTTTCTTCCCATCGAAGATCGAATGAGAGCTCGATTGAACAAGAGATTGATCAAGATTGACGCATTCTCTTTTCTTCCCATCGAAGATCGAATGAGAGCTCGATTGAACAAGAGATTGATCAAGATTGACGCATTCTCTTTTCTTCCCATCGAAGATCGAATGAGAGCTCGATTGAACAAGAGATTGATCAAGATTGACGCATTCTCTTTTCTTCCCATCGAAGATCGAATGAGAGCTCGATTGAACAAGAGATTGATCAAGATTGACGCATTCTCTTTTCTTCCCATCGAAGATCGAATGAGAGCTCGATTGAACAAGAGATTGATCAAGATTGACGCATTCTCTTTTCTTCCCATCGAAGATCGAATGAGAGCTCGATTGAACAAGAGATTGATCAAGATTGACGCATTCTCTTTTCTTCCCATCGAAGATCGAATGAGAGCTCGATTGAACAAGAGATTGATCAAGATTGACGCATTCTCTTTTCTTCCCATCGAAGATCGAATGAGAGCTCGATTGAACAAGAGATTGATCAAGATTGACGCATTCTCTTTTCTTCCCATCGAAGATCGAATGAGAGCTCGATTGAACAAGAGATTGATCAAGATTGACGCATTCTCTTTTCTTCCCATCGAAGATCGAATGAGAGCTCGATTGAACAAGAGATTGATCAAGATTGACGCATTCTCTTTTCTTCCCATCGAAGATCGAATGAGAGCTCGATTGAACAAGAGATTGATCAAGATTGACGCATTCTCTTTTCTTCCCATCGAAGATCGAATGAGAGCTCGATTGAACAAGAGATTGATCAAGATTGACGCATTCTCTTTTCTTCCCATCGAAGATCGAATGAGAGCTCGATTGAACAAGAGATTGATCAAGATTGACGCATTCTCTTTTCTTCCCATCGAAGATCGAATGAGAGCTCGATTGAACAAGAGATTGATCAAGATTGACGCATTCTCTTTTCTTCCCATCGAAGATCGAATGAGAGCTCGATTGAACAAGAGATTGATCAAGATTGACGCATTCTCTTTTCTTCCCATCGAAGATCGAATGAGAGCTCGATTGAACAAGAGATTGATCAAGATTGACGCATTCTCTTTTCTTCCCATCGAAGATCGAATGAGAGCTCGATTGAACAAGAGATTGATCAAGATTGACGCATTCTCTTTTCTTCCCATCGAAGATCGAATGAGAGCTCGATTGAACAAGAGATTGATCAAGATTGACGCATTCTCTTTTCTTCCCATCGAAGATCGAATGAGAGCTCGATTGAACAAGAGATTGATCAAGATTGACGCATTCTCTTTTCTTCCCATCGAAGATCGAATGAGAGCTCGATTGAACAAGAGATTGATCAAGATTGACGCATTCTCTTTTCTTCCCATCGAAGATCGAATGAGAGCTCGATTGAACAAGAGATTGATCAAGATTGACGCATTCTCTTTTCTTCCCATCGAAGATCGAATGAGAGCTCGATTGAACAAGAGATTGATCAAGATTGACGCATTCTCTTTTCTTCCCATCGAAGATCGAATGAGAGCTCGATTGAACAAGAGATTGATCAAGATTGACGCATTCTCTTTTCTTCCCATCGAAGATCGAATGAGAGCTCGATTGAACAAGAGATTGATCAAGATTGACGCATTCTCTTTTCTTCCCATCGAAGATCGAATGAGAGCTCGATTGAACAAGAGATTGATCAAGATTGACGCATTCTCTTTTCTTCCCATCGAAGATCGAATGAGAGCTCGATTGAACAAGAGATTGATCAAGATTGACGCATTCTCTTTTCTTCCCATCGAAGATCGAATGAGAGCTCGATTGAACAAGAGATTGATCAAGATTGACGCATTCTCTTTTCTTCCCATCGAAGATCGAATGAGAGCTCGATTGAACAAGAGATTGATCAAGATTGACGCATTCTCTTTTCTTCCCATCGAAGATCGAATGAGAGCTCGATTGAACAAGAGATTGATCAAGATTGACGCATTCTCTTTTCTTCCCATCGAAGATCGAATGAGAGCTCGATTGAACAAGAGATTGATCAAGATTGACGCATTCTCTTTTCTTCCCATCGAAGATCGAATGAGAGCTCGATTGAACAAGAGATTGATCAAGATTGACGCATTCTCTTTTCTTCCCATCGAAGATCGAATGAGAGCTCGATTGAACAAGAGATTGATCAAGATTGACGCATTCTCTTTTCTTCCCATCGAAGATCGAATGAGAGCTCGATTGAACAAGAGATTGATCAAGATTGACGCATTCTCTTTTCTTCCCATCGAAGATCGAATGAGAGCTCGATTGAACAAGAGATTGATCAAGATTGACGCATTCTCTTTTCTTCCCATCGAAGATCGAATGAGAGCTCGATTGAACAAGAGATTGATCAAGATTGACGCATTCTCTTTTCTTCCCATCGAAGATCGAATGAGAGCTCGATTGAACAAGAGATTGATCAAGATTGACGCATTCTCTTTTCTTCCCATCGAAGATCGAATGAGAGCTCGATTGAACAAGAGATTGATCAAGATTGACGCATTCTCTTTTCTTCCCATCGAAGATCGAATGAGAGCTCGATTGAACAAGAGATTGATCAAGATTGACGCATTCTCTTTTCTTCCCATCGAAGATCGAATGAGAGCTCGA
This sequence comes from Pristionchus arcanus, assembly GCA_900490705.1. Lineage (NCBI taxonomy): Eukaryota > Metazoa > Nematoda > Chromadorea > Rhabditida > Neodiplogasteridae > Pristionchus > Pristionchus arcanus. The sequence continues at coordinate 18,167 of LS488125.1, read as the reverse complement.
TTGAACAAGAGATTGATCAAGATTGACGCATTCTCTTTTCTTCCCATCGAAGATCGAATGAGAGCTCGATTGAACAAGAGATTGATCAAGATTGACGCATTCTCTTTTCTTCCCATCGAAGATCGAATGAGAGCTCGATTGAACAAGAGATTGATCAAGATTGACGCATTCTCTTTTCTTCCCATCGAAGATCGAATGAGAGCTCGATTGAACAAGAGATTGATCAAGATTGACGCATTCTCTTTTCTTCCCATCGAAGATCGAATGAGAGCTCGATTGAACAAGAGATTGATCAAGATTGACGCATTCTCTTTTCTTCCCATCGAAGATCGAATGAGAGCTCGATTGAACAAGAGATTGATCAAGATTGACGCATTCTCTTTTCTTCCCATCGAAGATCGAATGAGAGCTCGATTGAACAAGAGATTGATCAAGATTGACGCATTCTCTTTTCTTCCCATCGAAGATCGAATGAGAGCTCGATTGAACAAGAGATTGATCAAGATTGACGCATTCTCTTTTCTTCCCATCGAAGATCGAATGAGAGCTCGATTGAACAAGAGATTGATCAAGATTGACGCATTCTCTTTTCTTCCCATCGAAGATCGAATGAGAGCTCGATTGAACAAGAGATTGATCAAGATTGACGCATTCTCTTTTCTTCCCATCGAAGATCGAATGAGAGCTCGATTGAACAAGAGATTGATCAAGATTGACGCATTCTCTTTTCTTCCCATCGAAGATCGAATGAGAGCTCGATTGAACAAGAGATTGATCAAGATTGACGCATTCTCTTTTCTTCCCATCGAAGATCGAATGAGAGCTCGATTGAACAAGAGATTGATCAAGATTGACGCATTCTCTTTTCTTCCCATCGAAGATCGAATGAGAGCTCGATTGAACAAGAGATTGATCAAGATTGACGCATTCTCTTTTCTTCCCATCGAAGATCGAATGAGAGCTCGATTGAACAAGAGATTGATCAAGATTGACGCATTCTCTTTTCTTCCCATCGAAGATCGAATGAGAGCTCGATTGAACAAGAGATTGATCAAGATTGACGCATTCTCTTTTCTTCCCATCGAAGATCGAATGAGAGCTCGATTGAACAAGAGATTGATCAAGATTGACGCATTCTCTTTTCTTCCCATCGAAGATCGAATGAGAGCTCGATTGAACAAGAGATTGATCAAGATTGACGCATTCTCTTTTCTTCCCATCGAAGATCGAATGAGAGCTCGATTGAACAAGAGATTGATCAAGATTGACGCATTCTCTTTTCTTCCCATCGAAGATCGAATGAGAGCTCGATTGAACAAGAGATTGATCAAGATTGACGCATTCTCTTTTCTTCCCATCGAAGATCGAATGAGAGCTCGATTGAACAAGAGATTGATCAAGATTGACGCATTCTCTTTTCTTCCCATCGAAGATCGAATGAGAGCTCGATTGAACAAGAGATTGATCAAGATTGACGCATTCTCTTTTCTTCCCATCGAAGATCGAATGAGAGCTCGATTGAACAAGAGATTGATCAAGATTGACGCATTCTCTTTTCTTCCCATCGAAGATCGAATGAGAGCTCGATTGAACAAGAGATTGATCAAGATTGACGCATTCTCTTTTCTTCCCATCGAAGATCGAATGAGAGCTCGATTGAACAAGAGATTGATCAAGATTGACGCATTCTCTTTTCTTCCCATCGAAGATCGAATGAGAGCTCGATTGAACAAGAGATTGATCAAGATTGACGCATTCTCTTTTCTTCCCATCGAAGATCGAATGAGAGCTCGATTGAACAAGAGATTGATCAAGATTGACGCATTCTCTTTTCTTCCCATCGAAGATCGAATGAGAGCTCGATTGAACAAGAGATTGATCAAGATTGACGCATTCTCTTTTCTTCCCATCGAAGATCGAATGAGAGCTCGATTGAACAAGAGATTGATCAAGATTGACGCATTCTCTTTTCTTCCCATCGAAGATCGAATGAGAGCTCGATTGAACAAGAGATTGATCAAGATTGACGCATTCTCTTTTCTTCCCATCGAAGATCGAATGAGAGCTCGATTGAACAAGAGATTGATCAAGATTGACGCATTCTCTTTTCTTCCCATCGAAGATCGAATGAGAGCTCGATTGAACAAGAGATTGATCAAGATTGACGCATTCTCTTTTCTTCCCATCGAAGATCGAATGAGAGCTCGATTGAACAAGAGATTGATCAAGATTGACGCATTCTCTTTTCTTCCCATCGAAGATCGAATGAGAGCTCGATTGAACAAGAGATTGATCAAGATTGACGCATTCTCTTTTCTTCCCATCGAAGATCGAATGAGAGCTCGATTGAACAAGAGATTGATCAAGATTGACGCATTCTCTTTTCTTCCCATCGAAGATCGAATGAGAGCTCGATTGAACAAGAGATTGATCAAGATTGACGCATTCTCTTTTCTTCCCATCGAAGATCGAATGAGAGCTCGATTGAACAAGAGATTGATCAAGATTGACGCATTCTCTTTTCTTCCCATCGAAGATCGAATGAGAGCTCGATTGAACAAGAGATTGATCAAGATTGACGCATTCTCTTTTCTTCCCATCGAAGATCGAATGAGAGCTCGATTGAACAAGAGATTGATCAAGATTGACGCATTCTCTTTTCTTCCCATCGAAGATCGAATGAGAGCTCGATTGAACAAGAGATTGATCAAGATTGACGCATTCTCTTTTCTTCCCATCGAAGATCGAATGAGAGCTCGATTGAACAAGAGATTGATCAAGATTGACGCATTCTCTTTTCTTCCCATCGAAGATCGAATGAGAGCTCGATTGAACAAGAGATTGATCAAGATTGACGCATTCTCTTTTCTTCCCATCGAAGATCGAATGAGAGCTCGATTGAACAAGAGATTGATCAAGATTGACGCATTCTCTTTTCTTCCCATCGAAGATCGAATGAGAGCTCGATTGAACAAGAGATTGATCAAGATTGACGCATTCTCTTTTCTTCCCATCGAAGATCGAATGAGAGCTCGATTGAACAAGAGATTGATCAAGATTGACGCATTCTCTTTTCTTCCCATCGAAGATCGAATGAGAGCTCGATTGAACAAGAGATTGATCAAGATTGACGCATTCTCTTTTCTTCCCATCGAAGATCGAATGAGAGCTCGATTGAACAAGAGATTGATCAAGATTGACGCATTCTCTTTTCTTCCCATCGAAGATCGAATGAGAGCTCGATTGAACAAGAGATTGATCAAGATTGACGCATTCTCTTTTCTTCCCATCGAAGATCGAATGAGAGCTCGATTGAACAAGAGATTGATCAAGATTGACGCATTCTCTTTTCTTCCCATCGAAGATCGAATGAGAGCTCGATTGAACAAGAGATTGATCAAGATTGACGCATTCTCTTTTCTTCCCATCGAAGATCGAATGAGAGCTCGATTGAACAAGAGATTGATCAAGATTGACGCATTCTCTTTTCTTCCCATCGAAGATCGAATGAGAGCTCGATTGAACAAGAGATTGATCAAGATTGACGCATTCTCTTTTCTTCCCATCGAAGATCGAATGAGAGCTCGATTGAACAAGAGATTGATCAAGATTGACGCATTCTCTTTTCTTCCCATCGAAGATCGAATGAGAGCTCGATTGAACAAGAGATTGATCAAGATTGACGCATTCTCTTTTCTTCCCATCGAAGATCGAATGAGAGCTCGATTGAACAAGAGATTGATCAAGATTGACGCATTCTCTTTTCTTCCCATCGAAGATCGAATGAGAGCTCGATTGAACAAGAGATTGATCAAGATTGACGCATTCTCTTTTCTTCCCATCGAAGATCGAATGAGAGCTCGATTGAACAAGAGATTGATCAAGATTGACGCATTCTCTTTTCTTCCCATCGAAGATCGAATGAGAGCTCGATTGAACAAGAGATTGATCAAGATTGACGCATTCTCTTTTCTTCCCATCGAAGATCGAATGAGAGCTCGATTGAACAAGAGATTGATCAAGATTGACGCATTCTCTTTTCTTCCCATCGAAGATCGAATGAGAGCTCGATTGAACAAGAGATTGATCAAGATTGACGCATTCTCTTTTCTTCCCATCGAAGATCGAATGAGAGCTCGATTGAACAAGAGATTGATCAAGATGCACGAGAATCAGCAGTCAATTGAGAATGCGAAGAAGGGAATGGAAAGAGTTGTGGTTATTCCACTGTAGAAGCCGTTATTGCATCTATTGTATTTCATCTGCTTTTTTCCCTGTGTTATTGCTACATATCTGTTTTTTTTCTATGTGTTATTTCTGTTCATTGCTTCTTTCCCTTATGCGTTCTGTTGTTTCTATCGAAGTTGTTCTCCATTGATAAATAATTTTCACAATTATTGATTAATTTGAATACGAGAAGGTCCGATGCTCTTCAACCATACCTGTTTGTTTTATATCTCATCAGAAACGGTGATATCCGTGATGTACGAGCTGATGTTGAGAGTGTAGTAGAAGCGATTAGGTAAAAAATATTCGTGCGGTGAAAAATATTCGTTGGTTCCCGGGTATTTCATGGCACACATTACAGACGTGCTCACGCATTGAAAATATGTACTGTGTATCATTTGCAATTTATTAGCAGCTAATTGTTAGTGATTCAGTTGCTGTTTTGTGAGCGCAATCGTTTGCGAATTCTGGCCATTCAGTCGAATCGAAACTTGTTGTGATTGCATACACACACCCTGAACTTTAATTTAGAGAGTTTAGGAAAGCGAATATCATTTCAATTACTTGCGAAACTCGCATACGTGTGATATATATGCATCAGCACACTAAACTCTTTATTCAGATGTCTCTCAGTCGATTCGCCCAGCTGAACATAAGCAATTGTGAAATAAACGGAGGAAAGGGAAACGTCGTGAGTTATTCTACTTAATTAATAGACTCTCAACCTCGATCTAATTCTTTTCTCATCAACAATGACTATCACAAATCGTCCATTTTCAGTTCAACCTCCTCGGACTTCCCAATGAGATTATCACTTACGCATTCTCTTTTCTCCCCATCGAAGATCGAATGAGAGCTCGAGTAAACAAGAGACTGTTCAATATTGAAGCCGAGTCCAAGTACTATATCAGGAGTGTAGATATTAAAACTTATGAGGTTTTTAAAAATTAGTTATATTGCTAGTGCTACTCAATTTGTTGCAGCCATACGCAGACGACGATTACGATGTTCGCATAAACGACAAATTGTGTGAATTTAAGGATATCAGAAGAATTGCTTCAAATTCTTCAATCGGATTGCTTCGGATCAAAGTACGTGAAATATACGAATAATCTAATTTATAATATAATCATTATAATCTGTTTAGTTTCCCGGTTCTAACGACCAGCATGATAACCTCTGCAATCTCATCAAGGAGTTCAGAAATATTGCACATCTATCTATCCGCTTCGATGTATTCTCCTTTTTATTTTATTTTTTAAACTATTTTTTTTTAATTCAGAATGGTGACAAGGAGAAAGAGTGTTTATCTGATCCGATGTTCTTCGAATTATTATTATCACAAAATTGCAAGAAAATCTGCCTGGATTGGTTTCATAACATCTCACCTGCGGCACTTCATCAACTGTACAAGGTGAGGCAGCACAAACTAATTTCCAATGTCCAAGTTAAGGAGGGTAATTGTTCTGGCTATAGTTTGGTTTTAGGTAGAATCAAAATTTTACTTATCGTTTTTTCTCAGTAAACTGTTTAAACTTTAAGAACATGTGCGAAGAGACCCCACGTCTTCGCGAAATTTATCTCTGGTGTATCTCTGACGATGTGATCGTGTCATTCCTAAATCTACTTGGGATTTCCTTCAGAGATGGAATAGTTTTCTCTACCAGAAACATCGAGGTATTTTTCTGGATTATTTTATTTAAGAGGCCGGATCTGAGAAAATTCACCATTTTTGCTGATTTCCGGACATTCCCCTAGGACCTCGATTCAGACCTCCATAGTTATAGGGCCTGAGGGTCCTCTGACCTTGTTTACAAAATTGATGACGTCATCATCAGTATTGCGAAATGCGGAAATGCGGCGCGCCAGGTGCGGGCATGTGGAAAAGTGATGAAAATTCATAATTTCTCAGCCGATCAAGATAGATCCAAAATTCCTTTTGCAGTGTAGTAGGTATGCCCTGAGTGTGCTATACCACCATTGGGATCAAATTCTGCTCGACTACTATGCCGACTTTTTGACCCAGATTTTCACTTTTTTGAAGTTCTCAGTATTGAAGAGTCATTTCCGGGCAACTAAACTAGGTATGTGGGTATACCCCATACGTCCCTCTATCGATCCCACCTCAAATGGAGGGAATCGGAAGATACACATTTTCGAAAAGGTCATCTGAATGATTTCTGGTCAGTGTGTGCACATTTTCTTATTGTGTTGTCCATCTACCCAATACTTTTTTTTTGCGAAAAACCTATCTAATAGTATTATTAGACCGTCTAAGGAATATTTAATACAAAAGGAGTTCAAACAGCGATAATGATTTTTTACGGAATTTTCGAACCATGACCCGGGGTTCATGCCTCAAAAGTTGGCCATGACCATGAACCCCGGGTCATGGTCCGAAATGGACCGGAAAAGTCATGATGGAGAAACTTCAAGTACTATACACCAATGTATGCTACAGTAGCCCAATAATATATTGGAGCCGAAAACACCGTAATACAGGTCTCGCAGACTGATATTTTTCGAATTTTTGATTAAAATGCCAGTTCTCGATTTCACAACAGCCAGAATACGGTGTTTTCGGATCCAATATATTATTGGGCTACTGTAGCATACATTGGTGTATAGTACTTGAAGTTCCTCCATCATGACTTTTCCGGTCCATTTCGGACCATGACCCGGGGTTCATGGTCATGGCCAACTTTTGAGGCATGAACCCCGGGTCATGGTTCGAAAATTCCGTAAAAAATCATTATCGCTGTTTGAACTCCTTTTGTGTTAAATATTCCTTAGACGGTCTAATAATACTATTAGATAGGTTTTTCGCAAAAAAAAAGTATTGGGTAGATGGACAACACATTAAGAAAATGTGCACACACTGACCAGAAATCATTCAGATGACCTTTTCAAAAAAGTGGATATCCCGATTCTTTCCATTAGTGGTGGGATCGATAGAGGTGGTAATGGGGTATACTCACATACCTAGTTTAGTTGGTCGGAAATTGCTCTGCAATATCGAGAACTCGAAAAATGTGAAAATCTAGGTCAAAAAGTCGGCATAGTAATCGACCTGAATTTGATCCCAATGGTGTAATAGTACACTTAGGGCATGCCCAATACACTGCAAAAGGAATTTTGAAAATATCTTGATCGGTTGCGAAATTACGAATTTTCATCACTTTTCACCTTACCCGCAGCGTTTGTGTCGCATTTCGCAATACTGATGATGACGTCATCAATTTTGTAAACAAGGTCAGAGGACCCTCAGGCCCTATAACTATGGAGGTCTGAATCGAGGTCCTAGGGGAATGTCCGGGTGGTGGTCAATTTTCTCAGATCCGGTCTCTTAACTATTCGAATACTTGCAGATTTATAAGGACGTCGAAGGAGATGAGTTCTATTACGTGCATATCTTCGATGGACTGAATGAGATTAATTTCTCGGCTCTTGGCTCGTATCTGGCTCTTAATCTGCACGAGAATCAGGAGTCAGTTGAGAAAGAGAAGAAGAGAATGGAAAGAATTGAGGTAATTCCAAAGTAGAAGCCGTTATTGCATCTATTGTATTTCGTGTGCTTTTGCTCCCATGTTGTTTATGCATTTCTGTTTTTTCCCTTTGTTATTACTGTTCATTGTTCTTTTTCCGTTCTGTTGTTTCTACCGAAGTTGTTCTCCATCGATAAATAATTATCGTAATCATTGATTATTTTTAATACTTTCAATAATTCTTTCTATGACTGTTACTTCTCTGTAATTACGCCCTTAAACTCGTAATTGGTGTGCCCTGCAGTGTATTTGAAAGTGAACTAAGAGCGTCATGTTAAAATAGGAAATGTATTTGCATTTGTTTGTGATTGGCGAGACGTAAAATAAAATAAAATTACGGCGTTTTGTGGTAAAGTACGGTATCCAAACGATATCGAGCTTCCGTTAGTAGATAAGGCGCTCAGTAAACGACTCAATATTTTAGAAATTATTAATAATTACCGCTACATAAATCTCTACATACAATAAACGCATCTATTTGTCATGAAACAATCCTTTATCGTGATTAAATTTTGGTGAATGGAAATGCGAACGAGCAATGTTAACAAATTGATAACGTGATAAATCAATAAGCAAGCAAAATAACAGCATTAAAGGAGAAAGGATTTGAGTGGAGTCGGGGGAAATTAGTCGATCGATATAAAAAAAAACGATAAGTGAGAAATGATTTGAGTGGAGTCGGGGGAAATTAGTCGATCGATTTATAGAACAGCAATAAGTGAGAAAGGATTGGATTAGTCGATCGATCAATGGTACGAAATTACTCCTCAAGTGGATATTTCGTTCTGAAGATGCGATTGCCCTCGCAGTAGCACATCGTTCCATCTGCAGGAGATGCTGAAGAGTCGGAACGACTGAAAATAGCACATCTTAGTTGAGCGGGAAGTGATAGTGAGACAATTGCCATTATTGGATATTCGATTCAACATCATCCGTTTCCTTGTCCATCCTTAAAGGACAACCAGCACAACCAGGACCAGGACAAATTATCGTTTGAATTTGCGCGAAAACCGCTTCCGCAAAGTAGCGACAAAGCAACGGATGATTTTATTTTAAATGATTTAAATACTTTATTTAATTATGTATAATGATCAATTGTTATTTCATTTTTGAATCTGGAAAGAAAAATGCGGAGTCAGGTGAATCATAGAAAGTGAAAGTTGGAGGATTCACCGCGATAAACAATTAAGTCTCCCCATATTCCAGTTTGAATTGCGCGCGGTTGCCTGGTCCTGCATCGGACCAGACCGCTGTTCCAGGTCGCTTTTTAGTGTTACTATCGATTTTCTGATTTTTTTAATGCGCGCGCAATGACATCTGTGAAAGTCGTTAATTAGCAGCTACCCATTTCCTGTCAAGACCCAAATAATCTCTACCGTACCTCTCCTCCTCCTCCGCCTAATCCCGAGGGTCCGGGCGCGCAGCGTTCCTCGATCTGCAATTGATAATGATCAATGTCATCTGGATACCGTAATCAACCATTCCAATCGATCCCTCGCCATCCTACATTAATCTACCTGGTGCGGTGGTACTGTCACTCCTGTCTCAAGGGGGGAGGGGGCAACATCAGGGAGGCTGACGCTTACCAGTAGGGGCCAGATCATCGACGTCATCGTCGATGAACAGATCGTCAAAGTCGAGAGTGTCGTCGAAGTTCATCATCTCGTTCAGATTCATGTTCTCCTGCAACCATTACATTGCTGATTCAACGTGTGCTTATAGTCGATAATTTTCAATGCCGATACTGCAAACTTAGATTGGCATCGAATAAATAAGAAATGGCTTCTGGTATCAGTAATAAAACAAAAGGTGTTGACGAAATTTTGTTAACAACTCGTTTCATGTTTCACCTCATTCCCTTATTCAACACTATTTTCAATTTGCAATACATGACCGAACCCGTTCCTATAAAAAATACAATCACAGCTACAACAATAATAATTACAATAACAACCCACCAGCATGCTGCTCTCTCCGATATCCGTTCTTTGTTTATCCGTGGCCGTCTGACTGGGCGTGTTGCCCATCGCGAACGGATCACGGATCGCCCTGAAAGGAAAGAAGTAGCAATCGTAATATCCATTCATCTACCGTAATATTTTCAGGGATCGTCAGATATTGATTGGGTGCTATCAAACAGCGAAGAATCAGACCCCAGATGATCTTGTAAGGAAGAAGTAGCTACAGTAAACCTTGTTAATCATCTAAAGTGCTCATCCAGAAATTAACAGATATTGATTTTGTTTTATCAAATCACGAACGAGCACGATTTGCAATTCCAAACAATCCCGGTTATTTATGCAGCAACGGAGCTAGAATTCACCATGTCGACCACCACCGCCGAACTACTTGAAATATCAATTCTACCGTAGCTCTAGCCACGCTCATCATCTACCGTAACCTCGAACTCCCGTACTTGCGTGTCTTGAGCACTGGCTCGGCCACTTCCATGTCTGCCAACGAGTCTTATATCAATAATCAATAGTTACCGTATCTCGATACCATAACATGCCGTACCTTGATCTTATCACTGAGTGTCTCCAAAATTGTCTTGCACTCCTTCACAATCTGCACTGCAACACGACGCGGAACGGGACGCGTCTGGCTGCCAGACTCTGGCACAGCATCACCTGAACGAATGGGGAATGCGTTAAAATAGGTTATGAGCTAATGAAACGGTACTATCGAGCAATCATTCTTTCGCATAGTGATCGTCTCACGAAGCATCCACAAACTAGGTGAAATGTCACATCATTCGAGATTTTAGTATTTTTAAGAGGCATAATCTACATTTTACGTCTTTACATCATTAAATCATATTTTTACATTTTTCTTTGTGGCCACAATTTTACTACACAATGTTCTATAGACAATAGGATTTGGAGATAATGAAGAATAGAAAAACCAATTTGGATAGTGGATTTGAATAGAGCGAGAGAGAGAAAGAGGGTGGGGGATTCTTCTCCATTTCACCATCCATTTCGTGTAGTCGTCCTCTCAAGTAGTGGTTGCCTCGTCTTCTTGCTAGTGAGGTAATTCGGTCCAAGTAACGTTAGAGGTTGGTTCGACCATTGCGCGTGTTTGGGGGTACTAATTCTTGTCATAATGAAGACATACTGTAGTATTCTTAGTGTAGCTTGTTAGGAGTGGACAAGAGGGGAAGACTTATGCCGTTTCGTTGATAAAAGTGTATCCTTTCAGCGCAACGATAACATGTTCGCTATAGTCCACTCTGAAGGAGGAGGACAATCTACTCCGTTTGACCACCCGGAATTCGCCCGAATGAGCATGGATGAATCGACAACTAACCACCACCAGGTGAGCATGATTAAGGAGTAGATGCGGTAGGCCTGTGAAGTTGTCTATGAAATCGGATTTGTGTAGAAAATCGATATTGATCACTAGTACAGTATACTCTCAATGGTTCTTTCCTCTCATTCTCGCCCTCTCACTAGTGTTGTTTATTCGAGTATTACTCGCCGAATATTCTGCCTCGAATCACTTTCTTCGAATTACTCGATCGGCCGATCTATTCGCGAGCAAAAATAGCAAAATGATTCGCGAATAATGAATTGCTCGCGAATAAATTTGCATTTATTCGCGAATAATTCTTCGATTCTCACGTAGGCCAGTCGTCAACAACAAGGGTGAGAAATGAGAGAGATTTGAAATGAAATGAGTGAGAGAGGGAAATATTCGAGAATATTATTCGAATATTATTCGCGAATATATGCAAAATTATTCGCGAATAATATTCGCGAGTAACCGATCACTCGCGAATAAAAATGGAAAATTATTCGCGAATAAAATCCATTCGCGAATATTTTTGATGAAATTACTCGCGAATAAGAATTATTCTATCTAACAACACTACCTCTCACTCATTCGTATTCCTCCCTCTCCATCCCATTTTAGGCTGGTCTGGGAATGTAAAGCAGGGCAACATTTAAAATGTAGCACCTTGCCCAGCCCATCAGTGGTGTGCGAATGGGCTAACTTGGGCGATTGTTTAACCTCTATCTTTCAGCAGTCTCACCCCTCGGCAGCTCTCGGCAACAATCCGGGTGCAACAACTACTGGCGGCGAGTGGAATTCGCCAGAGAAGAATCATCCCCAGCAAGGCATTGTACGTTAGGCGGCACTTCTTTTTTAGTGCCCAAAGACCGCGCTCTAACTAGAGGAGAGTGAGAAAGGAGGCTGCGAGCGGTCGAATGAATGAGCCCGGAATCAAATAGTCTTCTACCTCTGGGCACTAAAGTAAAGAAGTACCAGTTAGGCATTGCCCCGCAATTCCCATAGTGTCGACTCCCTTAATAAGCGGTAATTTTTCTTATTGTAGAAGTTCCGAATGAATGCCTGGCAGACGACCAACCTGAGCCAGAATCCGCCTCAGGTGAGAGAGTTTTAATAAAATTAGCTGAATGATTTAACTGTTTCAGCCATTGATGATGCTTCCGCCGCAGCCGCATATGAACCAGCATCAACAGCAAAATGCGCATCACAAGGGTAAGTTGTAGAGCTCGAGAAATGATACTGCCGCCTCTTAATTTTACACACTCTCTCGCCCGCTCGGTCGACGAGAGAGAAGTCACAACTTACTAAGTTGTGACTTTCGCGATTTTTTCAACAAAAAAAGCTCGATAAAGTCTCTCCTGATTCTGCACACTCTCTCGCAATTAGAGCGTAGCGGTCCGCAAACCTTTCCTTCTCTCGTAGCGCCCCATTACCCCTCGTAACACTAGTATAAATTTATCATGACAGGAGGAAAGCCGATGGGCGGGTTCTCTCCGATGGGAGGCAACAAGTACAGCGGAGGAGGAGGAGGAGGAGGGCCTAGAGGCGATGGAGGATACAACAGCAAGGATGGAGGAGCATCTGTGCTCTCGTGGGAGGAGAGACTGAAGAAGGCACAGGGAGCCAAGGTGGGATACGGAGGAGCCTTTATTTGACCATATAAATATGTGGAAAGCTTTTCGCTAATATTTGTTCAAATTTGCCTAAAAATGCATGTGTGTAACGCACCAGAGGTCAAATACCGCTTCCGAAAGGACCTATGCATGCCACATTTTTAGTCCATTTTGAGAAAAGGTGGAGAAAACCATACCACGGATCGACACAAACGGAGGAAATAACCCCCAAACCTAACCACCACAAGCCCCTTAACAATTTGTGAGCATACCACATTGGGTTTCATGACCAGGCTATTTGACCCTTGTAATGCTCAGTCAAATAAAAATGAATATTCGGGCTTTTGCAGGAGCGTGCCGAGGGAGGCCGCGTGGAAGGGACAAGACAGTTTGGAGTGGACACGAATGGGGGAATGAATGGAGAGCAGCGAGAAGGAGGAATTCCCAGAGGAGGAAGAGGAGGTGGAAGGGGAAGAGGAAGAGGGGGTCAGTTATCAGTTATCGGATGAGAGCCAACAAGTTTTTTTCGCGTTCCAGTATTCTCACATTATGTTATTACGACCACAAACGGAAACGGAAAAGATTTGCGGGATCTCATTCAATATCCATTCGGAATGGGGTGAATATAGATGCATGGCATTCTATAGGGACTGGGCGAGAAAAAAGAAATACCGTAATCTGAAGGTACCTGGCAAAATGCCAAGTAGCTAAATATTGATGACGCCAATGACAGGATGGCATCAAAAGCCGAGACGAAATGATGACATGGTACAAGAGACGTGCGGAGGATTTGGCGTGCAATACGTTGAGATCAATGAGAACTTTGACGTGAACTGTGGCGGATTCGGTGCCAAGACTGCTGATATTATCGACAATTGTGGCGGATTCGGTGCAAAGGCGAATGAACTCGTCGAGAAATGTGGAGGATTTGGTGCGGTATTTGCTGATATTCTACTGCAGTAGTTGTTGAACGATTACCGAGTGATTTGATGATGATTTTCCTATCAGGTGAGCGTTCGTATGTCGATCGTTCGAGTGGTGAGGGAGGAGGCACTAATGCGGTGGGAGGAGAGCATCGAGGAGGACGAGGAGGATGGAGAGGAGGCGCACCTCCGGAGGCTCTTGCTCAACCTCTCCAGGGAGGAGATGCTGGCGCATTCCCGGTGAGTGGTCACGCATTCATGGTGTTGTCCAAGGTAGCGAGATGGTATATTGAATGTGTTACAGATGATGCCCATGGGTATGCAAGGCATGCAAGGAGGCGGCGGTGGATGGAGAGGTCAGTCGTTCGGAAACACACATGTATTTATTGATTTTACAACCGTTGATCACTGCTACCAGTTTGGTAGTGAAACCACAGCTGATAGTGAAAAAGTACGATAGAAAAGGAGATAGTGAGAAGAAGTGAAACCTGATTTCAGGCGGTATGCGTGGAGGGAACAACGGATATCGAGGAGCAAGAGGAGGAGGAGGAGGAGTGCACATGTCCAATATGCATATGCAGATGAGAGGAGCGGCTGCGGCCGCGGCTCGCGGTGCAGTCCATCCAATGATGATGAGAGGCCAGTTTAAGTACGTACTTGTCGGCTACCTAACCCGTCTCGTCTAGGGTGCGCACTTTCTATAAGTGCGCGGGAAACACGAATCAGCTGCCCACTATACGGGTAGCCGACGCATGAGCTAGCACCTAGGTATTTTGAGGCCCAGCTGTGAACTAGGGAGTGGTCAATGGGGGTGTGGCCCCGGTACGGAACTAGAAGATAGAATAAGGACCCACTTCATCATATTTTCATTTTATTAAACCTGATTAACCATGTTTTAGGCCCGATGGGCGGTGGATTTCCGATGATGCCTCCCTCGCCTGCTGTTGGAATGGGCGGACCAACGGGTCTGCAGCAGCAAGACGAAAGATTCCGATCGAACTGGCTTGATGCAAGCATGTGTATGCCCACACTGATGGGCATTCCCGCACCTATGGTCAGATTGTTGTTTAACTGGTGTAATTAGCAACACATTAGTAACAATCCGGCACTCCTTCGCTTTTTGGCCCAGGCATTTCACGCAGAGTATTCCCTCCCTACCATTCTCGGTTGTTGCCTGGGTCAAGAATCGAAGAAGTTCCAAAAATCCACCCTTTTTCTCAAAATTCATGCTATAATTTGCAGATGAACCCTATGATGGGCGGTGGAGGAGGCTTCGCGAGCGGAGGAGGAGGACGTGGTGGAGGGCCTCGCGGTGGTTTCTCGTCTCCTCGTGGAGGATTCAGAGGAGGACGTGGAGGATTCAGAGGAAGATCATTCAACAGAGATAGAGACTCACCCAGACACAGATTTGATGGAACTGAGGAAGCAGCAACCAAGGTGATCATTGTAATATTGATTGATATCCGGATTGAAAGGAGACTAGAGATGAATTGTTTGATTGATCGTTCAATTAAGGATGACGAGGGAGCTCCTATCGATAATGCTCTCGAGGAACGACAGAATGAGTAGAGAAGAAGTGTATTGCCACCGCTCTATTCCCCCCTTTCTAATCCATACGACGACCCTATTTACTGTAATCCGTCCCCACGACCCCCTTATTCTGATTCCCATTTGAACATCTGACGCTCTTGGTTCAATAGAAATACACGATAGTAGTCGTTGGTCTCAATTTGCTCTTCGCACGAAACAGTGGTAACACGCAACACAGACACAAAAACAACAACAAACACATATATTTTTTTAAATCTTTAATATTAAAAAATGTCAACTCACCAGTGCGAATCCCTCAATCGCGTGGAGCACCGAGGGATAATTAACGACGTAGAGTGGAGGACCGGGTGGGGAGCCACCTGAAATGTCTTATATTTATATTTTTTAAACAAGAAACTTGCCGAAAGGGATCGAAGAATGCACGATGAAACATTCACAAGCCCATACAGAAACACCGCTTCCATAGGCAGGGATTTTTTTCTAACTAGAATACACTAATTACGAAAAATTTAACAGTACTTTAAAATTTAACACGCTTTTGTACTTCGCTACACCATTGTATTTTAAGGACCACTATCAGAGGATTTGCTGCATATCCCCGTCACCCAACCGATATCACCCACTCCAGAAACCCCAACCCAACTTCTTCATTTCGTTAATTCAATGTTCATAATCTAGGGAGCGATGTCCCCGATCAAAGATCAAACCTGCACCATCTGCGCTGACATCTCCCTCAGATCGTCGTCAATGTGGATGGAGATTCGAGTGAGCAAGTTCCTGGCAAAGATCAAAGATCAAACTACAAACAACAATCTCGTTCCTATCGAACTCCAGAGATCAAAGATCAGATTAGAAATTGCAAAGTACATACTACAATTGCCCTCGATCAAATTACAAAGATCAAAGATCAATCTTTCCACTCACAATCGGGGTCGGGCTGCAGTCTCGGAATGGCTGCGACACACGTCCGCAGCAGGTCCAGATTAGGCTTCGCGTCACCGCCTGATTGTGAAATTATCAGTGATTATTTTTTCCTTCCTCTCTGCGCCGAGTGCCGTTCATCAACTGGTGAGCAACTTGAGTAGAGTGCGTAATTCGGGTCGCCGTCTCTCATTCTGCACACTCTCTGCCCACTCGATCGGCCGAGAGAGTGTGTGAAATGATTAGACGGCGACCCGAATTACGCACTCTAAACTTGAGCCACTATGGCTCCATGCTGCAACCGCAACCTGTCGGGTGTTTTCACTATCGCAATATTTGAGAATTTGAGCAACCGGTTCTCGCCATACAATAAAAAAAATTTCCCTGGAAGCATAATACGCCAAAAATAGTTCTTGTTCACGTTTTTGAGAATCGAAACAACAGGGTGACTGGAGGTTTCAGTTTTACATTGAAAGCCCGTAAAACCTCAGTTTATCCAAAATATGGGAGATGTCAAATATAAAGATTCTCACAATGGCCATCGATGGATCCTCCACTCCTGAACTCTCCCAATATTCCGGCCAGTGCACTCGATCCTCCCGACGATTCAGTGAAGGAATTGGCACGGAACAACGACGGCATCATCTTCGATTTAAGGACCTGAATGCGATTAGTTAACCGCCTAATCAGTTAACCGCCTAATCTCTAATCAGTTTGCTTGTTTGCCTAATCATCAAGCTAGAAAATGTTGAAAATTAATGATGTGCTTTCCAGCATAATTGATGCTTCACTAACTCCTCGAAAGTCCGCCATCAAGCACAATTTTCGATGGATTGTATGCGTCCAATTTTAATACCAAAGTACCGATAATGTTCAAATAGAATCGATAACACACCTCATCGGCGCACTTGTTCAGTGCCACATTATCTCAAATCGTAATGTTGCCATCGTTCGTCGAAGTGAACCAGCGATTTCTGCAAAATGCAATATTAGTATTAAAAAATATTGTTTTAAAAACTGACACAGACAGACGAACTGGACAAATGGACACATATTGAGTTCAGTGAGAAACGTTTGATGCAAGTATTGCCTATGAATCACCGAATCGCCTAGCACAAGCACACGCTCGCCTATCTCCTTTTTTTTTAAATTTTAAAAACATTATATTCTGAGCATTAATGGTTGGCCGCAGAATATTATTGCACGCATGCCCTAGTCTCTTCATTTACATTCACACCTAGTTGCTTGTTTATGATGATTATGTAACATCAATGCTCATTAGGGATGTCAAAACGATCGTTTTCGTTTTGGGCTCATTACGTATGCGATATATCGTTTAGGGGGAAACCCCTCTCATTTCACATCTCTCTCTCTCATTCTTGATCGGTTCGCCCTAGTTCATTTTCCACTCATTCTTCTTCATTTCCCCTCCATCTTTCTCATTTCTAGTGCAGACCGCAATACGGTATCATCGTTTTGAAAACTGAGAGGACAAAGATCGTTTAGAATATCGTTTTGACATCCCTAATGCTGATAGGTTTGAAGAGGCTCCAAGTAAAAAATTAAATAAAGAGTACAAGGGCCACGCAAGACTGGGCCGTACCGCCCCAACCCTATTTAAAATCAATATTTCACTTTATTTTGAGACTTATCTACCGTACCAGTTGAAGCAGTGCGGAGTGGCTTCGCAAGAGAACGCGTCCAAGTGCGGGCAGCCATGGAACTGCAAACTGGAATGTATCGATTCACATACAATTTAATGGCTCACCGACGAAATCATCTTCTGTCGTCCGCAATAGAATCTCGCCTTGCTTGAGTCATCCAGCTACCGAAGTCGAACTGATTCTGAAAAGTAACCAATACCTCTCGTAAGAGAGGCATTGGTTACTTTTCAGCCTCTCTAATGCTGTGGAAAAAGTCAAAGAGAAGGGGAAAGATTTGAATTCCCGCAATTTCCTATCTCGTCTTTCAATGGTGTCAGGCACTTGAAATTTGGATTCTGGGGTGGTTTTTTTTGATTTCCACCCCAGAATCCAAATTTCAAGTGCCTAACACCACTGGGAGCCGAGATATGAAATTGCGGGAATTCAAAT
>LS488123.1:5092-17732 GCA_900490705.1 Pristionchus arcanus | reverse complement strand
AATAGTTTCGAATTCTCACCCATGGCCTCGGCATGCTCGGCACGTTTGACGTACTCCTGTCGCGTTTTCTCAATCTGAAACAAAGCAGGTTTGGTTTCGTTTCGACATATCCTGTCTACCTTATCCTCCTGTTCCAACTAGAGTTCGAAATACGAATCTCTCACCGGTCAGAGAGGTGAGAGAGTGTGAGAAATGAAGAGATGATTACCCGTATTTCGAACACTAGTACCAACCATACCGTGATAGACCATACCTGGGAACCCAAAGTGACCCGGCTCAATCATGGCGGAATAAACCGTACCTCCTGTATGTTATTCACGATTCGATCCCTCTCTTGCTCTTTGTGATGCTTGTCTGCCCCCCCCTATCGAGACTAGACTCTAGTCTCGACTGTGATCATGCCATACCTCCAGTATATTCTTCACGATTCGATCCCTCTCTTGCTCCTTCAGCTGCTTGTCTGCCTCCAAAGTCGCCAGTTCTTGCGGGATGTTTCCAAACTCCTGCAAGACCTTTTAATTAAAATTATTTAGTGCATTTGATAATTTAATTAGCGAAATCGAAATCGATCGTGCTGGTATATTCAGCTCATGTGCCCTCGTGACGAGACTCGATTGTGGACTTACGCGTCTAAGTATATGCATAAACGCATGGTTGGGGTCGTCGGCCCGCACCATGCGTATCGTCTGCTGCATCGTGGTGAAGTGTGCTTGCTTTTCCTGCAAATTGACAATGTAGGCTGATCTCTCACCACTCGAGACTAGACTCTAGGTACGACACATACCGTAATTTTCGCGTTGCACACGTGCAGTGCCTTCTCGATATCGGAATGCTGCTCTCGTAGCTGCATGAGGTCCTTGTTCAGCTGAAATAATTAGACACTATTTTCGACTTCAGCACCTTCAACTATCGCCATGATCCCTCTTGATGCCTACTGACTGCATATTGAGACTAGTTTCTTGTATCGACGACCTTAGCGCCGCATTCTTGACCAGTTGTTGTCTCTCGTGACTACACTCTAGTCTCGACTATACCTTTTCCGCGCCTGCAATGTGCAGCCTGTGCTGTGCCATCATCATCTCTGCTTCGGGAGAGGTCATGAGATCCGATTCTCGAGGTTTTCTGTCAGCCGATGATTGAAACTGATCTGAACGTGATCTGGTAGAAAAAATAAAGAAAATAAAACTATGAGCATTTTTTCACCACTATTGAGACTAGACTCTAGCCACGATAGCTACGACGCTAGTAGTTCTTTAGGTTGTTTGTTAAGGGAGGTCGGGTTGGAGGCAAGGGAAAGTGACATTGGGTTGGCTCGAGGTTGGGGAACTCACCGATATCATCGAATGACGTGTCGTCGTCAGAAGATACAGGAGCAGAGGGAGCTGTATCGACCATCTCGGTCGGCTGTTCGGGAAGCGAATGAATCGACTGGGTGGATTGGGGAAGGGTGGTAAAGTAGACGCCTCCTCGAAGCTTATTCAAATATTCGACGCAACGCCACGCAAAGGCAAGCCAAGCCAGTCTGCAAGGTTGTCAGGAAAAATATATAATTTCGTATGACTGTGTTGTTTGGAAATAAATTTGAAAACAACGAATTTATTCGGGTTAACAGATGCAGTCAGCAAGGAGAAAAAATTATCTTTCTTTCATGTTATGTTTCTTTTTCATATTGGTGAGCAATCGATGAAAATTTATATGAAAATTGATTGAATGTGGTGATTAATAAAGAGAATAATTGATTGTAGTTTAGATCTCATCCGCAACAAGTTCCTTGTTACTTCTCACTTCCAGTCTCACAGTGCCTTCGGTCGCTTTGAGCATCTCAAGTACTTCTTCCTTGCTCTTTCCATCGGCATTCATACCATTGACCTGTAGTGAATATTTTTTCGAATTTCGAATTGAAATTAGTCGCACAGTTCTAACCTTCAGTATCTCATCTCCTCTTCTCAATCCACCCGGCTTCCCAGCTGCTCCATTGGCCAGGATCCCACTAATGAACACGGGCGAATCGGAAATCTTGGTGATGCTAACGCCTAGTGAATTTGAGGTCTTCTCAATCTCCACGACACGCTGAGCTCCAACGACTTCTGCTTCAGCAAACTTCGCAGGGTCGCAGGCTGCCTGAAAGACTGTTCATTATTGCTACACTCTAGTTTCGAATTGCTTATCGTGACTACACTCTAGTTTCGAATCGCTCACCGCCAGTTTATTTATGATTGCTTCATAACTGCAAGCGATCTCGTAGACCAGCGTCCACTGCGCGAAAAAATTCAGTCCGGTAGTAAAATAAATAAGAAGAAAGCGGTGGTTTGGGCAGGAAGTGAAGATCCAGAGACAGTCGAGGATCTAAAAAAGTCAAGGTTTTGAAAGGATGCTCAAGTATACAACAATTTTTTACAATCAACCCGATTCCTCAAGCGACGCGCTTGACCAAGTAAGGACCGCTAATGTGATCCTTCACAATCCCCCTGATGAAATTCTGACTCACAAAAACGACGGCGCATGTTCGTTTACGGCAGTAGCCCATTGTCGATTTTGTAGCAGCACAGAAGTATAATATAAACGATGAAAATACCTGGAATCAAATAAAAGGTATAAGTTAGTGTTGCAAAAACGGACGGACAATATGGACACAATCCGGACGTCCGGACACACTCATTTTCCATCATTCCGGACATGTGTAGCGGTTCGGACGGACAGCCGTCGTCCGTAATTGTCCGGAATTGAACAATGAAATCCCAATTGAGTATTCATTTTGAATGAATTGATTTGATTTGTATGGATGCAAATTGAATAATGAAATGGAGAGTTCAAATCTCGCCATTGTGCGATTGCGATTTTGCATTCATTCCGGACAATTCCGGACAAAGCGGTGTCCGTCCGGACACGAACTATGGCGGACGTTCTCCCACTCATTCTCCATTTCACGTGTCCGTTGTCCGGACTTGTCCGTTTTCGCAACACTTGTATAAGGTAAAGGCCATCCCGTTAATGAAGGCACTTGCGCCCTGCGGGAGATCACTGCTAGGCCAGTGATTATGATTAGCAAGGTAAAAAGGAGTCAAATAGTTGGAAATAAGGTTGTTCGCGGGTAATTTTTTGACTTCCCGATAGTAAGTTTTGGTCTTTTTCATCAGAGAACTCGATGAAAGAGCAGTGCATATGCAGCAGCGAGATGAGGAAGAACAGCGACTGCAAAGGATTTTATGAGATTTTTTCAATTTTTAAGTGAGATCTTGCCGTACATTCACTGCTAGGCTATTGCGTACTTTACCAGCTTGATAACCATACTATTTTTTTCTATTTTGCGCCTTGGTGAGGAGCAAATTTAATAACAAGTGCGATATTCTCACCGCGTCCACTTTCCAAACTTTGTTGTCAAACTTCGCGTCTTCCATGTACCAGTTGAACTTCTTGCGGTGCTCCTAAACAATTAATTACAATCGCCATTTTTCAAAAATCAGAGCACAAAATGTTACTCACATTTTCCGCCTCCTTATCCACATTCTCTTTTGATTTGAGTGCTCCCACTTCTCTTTCCAGCGTCTAAACAATGCATATCAATGTCGTGAACACTTTTTGGTCGCGTTATCTGGACTGCGAACCTCCCTCTCCTTCATCATTTGATACATGACCTTCTTGAGTTGAACTGTATTGTCCTTCTCCACCATCTTGACGAACTGAAGGCCATGTGCATTTTCAGCAAGTATCGCACACGCCCCATTATGTATGCCCTGCATTTTCGATTAATTTCCCGATATTAACCTTCATCCTTGGTAGCCACAAAAATACCCAACCCATGGCCGTGTCTAGCCTCACCTCATCCTTTGTTGCAACGCTCTTCAACGACCCACTCAACAAGAGATGATCTGAACGAGCCATTGCAGTTGTATTTTGTGATTTAGACTTGTAATTAGGGTTCCCTTATTGGAAAGAACTTTCCATTAACTTTCCATTAACTCCTCATTCTCCACACTCTCACGTCTCGAGAGCAGTCTAATTTCATTGTTCGCTTATTGGAATTCCGGAAAGGCTTTCCATCAAGGGAACCCTACTCGTAATGCTCTTTTGCAGAAAAAGCTTCATCGCTACAGCATTTTCTAAAAAACGTTAGGCTCTGTTTCAAACTAACCGATATCTTCGAACGAAGATTCATCGTCCGATGAGAGAGCAAATTCGGCCATCGAGCGAGAGTAGCGAGCGAGAAGATTTAAGAATACTATCACTGAATATGAGTCGATGAGATTTCGCGCCAAGCGCTTTCAAATATTGGCGCTATGTAGCCCCAATCGAAGTCTAATCCAAGAAGCTGTCACTAACTAATTCATGCAATTTTGAAAAAGAAGTTGCTCATCTAAATATACGGCAATCCTCAACACTCAGTGGATAGGTACCAAGTTTTCAGAGGCGCGGCGGTACTAATATTCTTATAGAATGCAAAGGTAGTGTTGAGAAGATAAACATACAGATGTTAATATTGTCAAATTCTCGTAATTGCCCGAATTTATTTATCAAAAGATTCCTGCAGAATACGGTTTTTATACAACTGAAAGAATACCAATAATGATGGAAAAACATTGCAATGGAATGAAAGTCTGAAGTTCGAACATGGAACAAAGTTGTCGAAATAGTTTATATGACAATTATTGCGGTAATGTGAACGAAAATAAAGCACGAATTAAATTTCGTTAGCCACCAGGTCCTTATTATATCTCAATTCCAGTCCCACAGCTCCCTCGGTCTCTCTGATGATCTCAAGGATGTCTCTCTTATTTTACATTATCGAGTACTGGTGAAAATTGATGAAGATAATAACAAAAGTAGAATGGTTTGTGCACGATTGATCGATTGGCGATTAAAATAAAGAGAAAAGGTGTTTAATAAAGATAATATTTCATCGTTTAGATCTCGTCTGCGACCAGTTCTTTGTTATATCTCAATTCCAGTCTCACAGCTCCCTCGGCCTCTCTGAGCATCTCTATGACTTCTTCCTTAGTCATTCCATGAACAGCCACTCCATTGACCTGCAACAGTTGTCTCCATTCACTACCGAAACCCAAGTGAAAAGTATCTGTGATGGATAACTGGAACTTGTTACAGACTATTCGTATTTCCTAGTGATTTTATTTCGAATGCGCTCGCTGCGCACGAGCGACAACTGATGCTGTGGAGAGGAAAGATTTGAATTCCCGCAATTCCATATTTCAGCTCGACGTATAATTGAAAAACCACCCCAGAATCCAAATTTCAAGTGCCTAGCACCACAGGGAGCCGAGATATAAAATTGCGGGAATTCAAATCTTTCCTCTTCTCTTTGACTTTTTCCACAGCATGAGAGACGCTTGAGCGAACCCCCCTTCTATTTGCTAACCTTGAGAATCTCGTCGCCTGCGGGAGTTCCATCGCGAACTGCCTCTAATCCGGCGAATCTGGCAGGACAACAGGCGGACTGTAATGAATGATTACATGTTTTTTGGTCCTTTCCACTTTCTTATTATGTCCAACCTCTCAATCCTACGTCTCGACGCTTAGTAGATGGCATGATATATGCTCACCCATCAATCTCTCTCTCTTTGATCATCCTACCAATTTTGACTACACTCTAGTTTCGATAACTTACCACCAATCGATCTCTGATCTCCGAATGTCGTGTTGACATGTCATCGCTCATTGACCAAGTGCTGAACACTATGAAAATTGATTTGATGGCCAACAGCAGGGAGTGAAATTTCGGTTCAACTGAGAAGAGCCAGAGAACGTCGAAAATCTGAAACAATGAGCACAGCATCAGGGTTTACTACTTTTTCTTACAATTATCATAGAGCGAACCGCATCCGTACGTATGCTGTTAATCGGCTGGTCGAGACATACGTATGACATAAAGGAAATTATAGAGAGAAAGATGGACACGCCGATCTAAAAATGACCGATTTCCATCATAATGACAGACAGACGAAAAAAACAAACACAACCGGACTCACCGCGGGAGCATTATCCCGTTCGAGGACTGCATAGATCGAACAGAGCGTGTGAAAAAGGGTGATTACAAACATCAGATTCTGAAAAATTATTTCTTGATGGCCAACATCAGTTTCCACTGTACTCCCTCCAAGTTCCAATCAACCGAACTGCTTTCTAATTCTCCTAAAAAGCAGCTAAACAACAATCTCTTTCTCATTTATACATTGGACGGCTTGTTCCGTTCAACTCCATCCAAATTCTGTTCATATTGTTACGATGGAGGCTATCCAAATGTATATCCTTAGAAATTATCTCATGTGAGATAACGATCATTCCCCCACAAGCCAACTCCTCCAACTCCTAACGTCCAATCGAGTTTGGCGTCCCACATTTACGGTAGCAATATTCTCACCGAGAACTCCTTCATGTTCTTATCACCATCAGCGATTTCCTTCACGCCCCGCTTAAATCTCGCACGCTGATCCTAAATAAATAAAAGGTAAAGGTGTATCCACGTCACGCGATTTTTCAGTCGAAATACGCTGCTAGCAATTAAATCAATCATAATTGAGAAGGTTTTTTCTGTATTATACAATTCCTATTCTTGAAAAATCTCTTTTTACACGAGAACATGATTTTTTTACTCATAATGATTTCTTTAAACTTGCATCGGTGACTCCGCTCTCCTTGTATTCCTTGCCAACGGTGTCATCCACTTTGTGAGTCCTCAGTTTTGCTTGCAGATCCTAATCAATAATGCGTTAATGCATGAACATTTTCTCACTCTATTTACCTACCTCGTTCTCCTTCATCAATATCCCGTTCAAACGCGTGAGTTGAGCAATAGCTGGCAAATCCTTGACTTTGTTCAATTCTTCTGCCTTCTTTAACTGGCCTTCAAGCCTCGAAATCTCGCTCTTGAGTCTTGCATTCTCATCACGTAGCCCATCATTCATGCCCTAAATTTTATATATATTTTTCGGAATATAAATATTTTCTTTTCGTTCGTTGAAGATTGAAACAGTGATCAGTGGGAAAGTTACCTCGGTTTGATGTAAACTGAACCGTGGCACCTTCTCGGCTCGACAGCGCGCCTCCTTCAATGCTGCAGTGACTGTTTCTTTGGCAGCTGTTATGGCATCAGAAAGATCGGTATTCTTCTCAATGCTTTGTTCTTCCAGCGCCTCGTACCCGTATCCTATCGAGAGATGATCTGAGAGGATTGACTTAGTTTCTATTTGTTCCATTGCATAGCCCGGAGAGAGATGGTAACTTATCGATCCTGTTTTTCGCTTCAATCGAGACGAGACTCTAGTCATGATTATATAGTTATCTGACCGATGTCCTCGAAGGAAGAGTCTTCGTCGGATGACGGGTGGACAGTGAAGGTACGGTCGGTCATCGTTGTTGCGTTGCTAACTGAATGAATGCGAACGGAATATGTGCCAACAACATTTTACGTCACGCGTATTCAAATATTGGCGCCTTTTATCGCAATTTTAGCGTTAGGGACCACATTTATCGGCAAGGTGCTGAATTAAAAAATATTCGATTGCCAACTGTCAGGAAATATGCCTGCATGACGGGTGGATAGTGAAGGTACGGTCGGTCATCGGGGAAGATAGAGTTTGAAGCAGAAGAAGTGCCAATGAATACGAAATATCATGCTCCGAGACACGCTTGTTCAAATATTAGCGCCTTCCAGCTCCACCAAGCCAAGCCTACTCAAACTAATAGGTGCGAATTTGAACGTAAGACAGACATTCTCCAGCTGTCAGGAAGTATCTCTCGTGGGGGCGGTACCAAGCTGTCCGAGGTCCATCGTGCGTGTTCATTGGTGTCAGCCCGTACCACTCGGTTCATCTTTCTTATATCCGAGAACTGACACCCACATCAACGAAGATAATTGTGATTGTTTGGCTTGGGATGTACGTGACTTAATACACAATCCGCTGTAGTTCTGCGAAACGCATGAAAACCGTCGTGCTACCATAGCCCAAACACTCTTTCGGGGTGCACAGGCGCAACCTTGCGACTCTCGATTAAACAAATTTATTTACAGAGATCGTACTGAACAAACAAATAACAAGATGCACTATTACATCTAAACTGACAACTACTCGTCAAATATCTAGTTCTGTGACAGAAAGGACACAATAAACCGAGGCATGATGCAGAAGGGGACTACTACTGGAATGGAGTATGTACAAAAGAAAGAAAGATAACTACATTGTTACAATCACACAATCATGATGTCGACGAGGGAAGGTTCAGCTTCTTCTCCTCACAGGTGGTAGGAACAAACTTGAGGTCTCCATAACCTCTGGGGAGTCCCAGTGCTGTAGGGCAGATGTTGATGCCGTAGTGCTCCATCACCTGGAAACAGAGTTAATTGATCGTTGAATCGTTTCATATCAAAAGATTCTGAGTAGACTTCACAGTAATGACACAGGCAGATTACAACGACTTTCTCGCCCATCACCCGGAGAAGTGGTGATTGATAAGACGATGGGACTAGAGAGGTGGCGGATTTTGATTTCGAAATATGTGATCGATAAATCGATATTTGGTAGCATCTCCCTATCATAGCAACTCAGGACACCCTTTGAGTCGGCTTTTTTTTGATAAAAAAGCATACCTTCTCGAGGAAGTAAAGCCTCTGAAGGAGGGCTGGCCCTCTCTCAGCGGCCGTCAGTCTGTTCTTGCGGACGGCCAAGTAGTTCGCAGTGCGCTTCTTCTGAAAGTAATGAGATTGAACATACGTCAAAAACTAACGCAATGTATTGAGCTAACTATAGCGTAAACACGTGGAAGTTGTGACTGTTAAATATTTTAAAAAAAATCAGGAAGAAGTGCGAACCTCCTCCTTGGCTCGCTGCTCCACCGTCTTGAGCTTGTAGGTCCTTGGCTTGGGAAGAATTTCACTTGCCTGCAAGGAGCAATGTTTGGCTCGAATTTATGATCAACCTTCCAATTGATGAAAAATGAAAAAAAAGAGACATAGTCTAACCTTCACTGAGGTCTCGGTGAGCTGCATGCTGTGCGCAACTGCTGTGCTGAGTTGGGCGATGGCCTGAAATGCAGACATTTAACAAAAAATTATTTTCAAAGTGTACTACAATCAATAAATTAGAGTGTCGCAACATACCTGGTTTCTCACAGCCTGTTGGTTGGAGATTCGACGCTCCATCATAGGCACTTGCGACTGACGGAAATCCACGTTCACAACGACCTGGCGAGCATTGAGAGAAGTGAAGGGACTGCAGGCTTGGTTAGCCGTTGGAGTTGCCTGGCGAAGAGTGTTTCCACCGTTCAGCGAGGCGAATGGGCTGGAGGCCTGGGCGGTCGGTATTGGAGTCGATTCTTGAGCCAAGAGAGCGACTTGGGGTCCTTGAAAGTAGGGGATGGTCTCCTCCATTTCCTCCGTCTCCTTCATCAGAGCGTCCAGTTCATCCATGTCAGCCAACTCATGCTCGGGGATGCTGTTCAGGGCCTGCAAACATTGCATTCATGTTTTTCAATTTCGAAATTAACTTTAAAATACGCGAAGCCTTGCTCACCAGTGGACCAAAGTCCTCGAGTTTTCCAAGGTCGAACCCCAGTGAATAGGCCCCCGGAGATTGGACGCCCTAGAAGAAATGCCTACAATCTCCGCCACAAACTAGCCACAGAAAATCGATGAAAAGGGAAGAAGACCTTACTTGGTACGGCGACTGGTCGCCAGCTGGGATGAGATGAGGCGAGCCGTCGGGATGGAGTTGATAGAAGGCATTTCCCTCATTATCCACGTAGATTTGTCCTTCAGCGAAGGCGGAATATTGATCGAAGGATCCCTGAATCGATCGACTTTTAGACGATGCAAAATAGTGATAATAGGTAGAGAGGAGAAAGGAAGGGAAGAGAAGGGTCGCTTATCACTCACACTGCGCTGTATGATTCGAACTATGTTGTATTTTAAAAACGTTATTCATTGCTTGCTTACTTGTTGAGAGTGTTGGTAGTCCATCATGGAGTGCTGTACGCGAGTTGTGCGAGAGACAAGACGAGCGAAATCTGATAGGCTAGCTCGCTTTTTATACATGCTGTGTCGAAATAGTGACTCATATTCTTCGTCTTCCACACTAATCGATTTCGCTAATCGATATTTGCGATTAGACGATCTTGAGTCTCGAGTTCGAACATTCTGCCGCCTATGCCTTATGCATATGCCTATGCCTGCCTTGCTTTGCAAAAATCAACTTCACGAAGCAGGCGTCACAAACATCCTGGAAACTGGAGAAAATTAGTATCCGTTTAGGGTTCACATTTCGAGGTTCCCTCTGGACGTTACTCGTCTGGCTGACGCGTACGAGTATTCTCCAAATTTTTAATGAAAGAGATCACGAGTGAGAGCCGACTGCCCGTCAGAAGCTGAAGAATAGGAATACAAAAGGCAGTCCATGCTTTCTGCAAAGTCATGCTTAGCCTGTATGTTGGAGATCATTTGTATTTTTCTGATTGGTTTACATTAGTGCGAACGTTCAATGCATTGGCTAGACCTCACCAAACAAGTCATGTGGTGTTCTTCTTGTGAAACTTCATGCAATCCAGCATTTGTTCAATGATACTCTGAGAATATTTTGATTTTTAATTCCTTGAAATGCGAAAGTATTGTGAAATGTCATTGTATCATATTTATTTCCTTTACAAGTCCTCGTAACTTTGCGAGAGTCTCATGATCGTGAACCAGTTTGGCTACAGTGAGAAAGTTTGTCAAATAGACCCCTTCCATAGTTTTCGCCGCATAATCTCATTCACCCCTGAATTCGATAACTACTTGCGTCATTGGACCATCGGAGAGCGATTGCACAATCCTGATAAAGTAACCCATGACTTTGCCTGCGAGAGATTAGAGATGTTTATAGTTCCTTTCATGAATTCCTGAATTACGTGGCATGGAGTGGAGGGATAGTCCATGAAGAAACCGCGCCTTGTCACTTTGTCCCTCACCTTCGTATGACAACATTTGTGACCAAAGAATTTGCGCAAATGGAGAGATAAGACACCGTTGGGAGAGATCTGATGATTTGCCTCGTAAAAATGTATCGAAAGATAAGACACAATCATGAGAAGATGCTTCACTCCTAATCTCCTGCATTTCTTATGACTGAAGTTGATGACTGTTTGATCTCGTGCAAGTTCATTATTGTCCATCAAAAAGTATCATGGAAAAATCGAATTCTTTATGAGGCAAGCATGGAGAAGTTCACAGTGGGAACAGGCAAAGTAAGTAATTAGGCCTTGCATAAAATACATCGATAGTTAAACGTACGTACTCCTGGCAGAATCCATATCAGATTTGTTTTCTATCGGAAACGTTGGATACTTACAGTATCCAACGTTTCCGAATCGTTGGATACTGTAAGTCATGAGCTCGCTCAAGATCGATCGTAAGGCAACCGCGGTCGCTCGTCTCGCTCTCCTACACCATATTTTGGCGAATCATGTCATTTTAGTCGTAAACACATTCCATGTCTCGATCATAGCAAAACATGGAAATGATAGTGTAACGCAGACATCAGAATGATGGAATAACAACGCAAACTGTGCTATTCTTAGTTTCTCTGTCTCACTTGATGGTGTACGAAAACAGGCGAATGATATGAAATATCGATGGAATTGAGGGAAGAGGGAAGACAATGATCGTGTAAGATAATCAATTAAAAAACATTCGTCGAGCATCTCACAATTTGTAGGTCACATTCGATCAATTATTTGCCAGACCTTGGACGTCTCTGACTCTTCCATTTGACAATGCTCAGCGATAAGAGCTGTAGAGTGAATGAATCGATTTATGATTGCACACTATTCACTTCCCGCTTAGCAAAGTCTATGAAGTCGCAAAATAAATTTATCGATCATTTTGCAAAATTTAGACCAATCGACATTATGCAAACTAACGCATCAGTGACTATGGTAGGCTGATAACGCAACGAACATTACGATTATGGCTAGAGTACAGAATAAAAAAAGGTAAAGATCATCCCGTTAATCATGGCACTTGCGTCCTGCGGGAGAACACTGGTAGGCCAGTGATTATAACAGTGTTCGTTTCGGAAATGAGCCAGTGATTTCAGTACGGAATACAGTGAGATTATACAAGAGTCTGTTCGACTTCACCTACTCTGCCTTCTGCTTTCCTAAGACCATCTTTGTGCTCATCGATCTTCTTCTTTTCTTTCTCACTAAACTCTAACATGGTGCTGCAGAATCCCGGAGGAAGGTTGACTTCTTCTAGAGTAGCTTTATTATTCCTCTTCTTGAAGACCTCCATGGCGAAGTGCGCGAATCTGCAAGGACAATGTTACCACAGCCTGGGCACCGCTGCGTGGGTTTAATTACCCAAGTTTGGGAGTGGTCGATCTCCTGCTCTTCAATACTACTGTTTTTTCGATTCAGCGGATGAAAATGAAAGAAATTATGCTCCCATGATCAAGACCCTGTGAAAAAGAACCGATAAGTGACAAACCTGAGGGTCTCATCGTCTCTCGCGCTTTTCTTTGCACGACTTTTTCTCACTAGCGGACGATTCCTCTCGCGTTTGGCCTGTAACAATGGCTAAATCAACTACCATTCCATTCTCCATTGGCTTGCCCCCTCAAATGATTGAGAATAACACCAAGATCAGGCGAAAGAGAGA
>LS488120.1:0-12347 GCA_900490705.1 Pristionchus arcanus | reverse complement strand
CCCCCCCCCCCCCCGCTTTTTCTAAAATGGTGACTCACATTCATAGATTATGCATTTGCGGGTTTTTGGATTATGGAATGGATATCGATGAGCAACCATTCCGACAAACCATCTGAGAAATGAATAGTGATTGCAATCGAGCGCGTTAAAAAAATTCGCTCACCTTCCCATGAACTTCTTCATATCGAAGTCTTCAGGAAAAGAAGGTACGAGGAAATTGTTATGAGGGCAGTCATCCCCAAAAACATAACTTAAGCCACCTCTCAAGTTGCCCCATGGTGGGTCGCGATTTAGTTTAGGCCAGCAGGTTGTTGAAGAATCATTAGGGTCCGAATCAGTTGTGAATACAATAGAGCCGTAGAGGAGAATGAGGAGAGCAAGTGGCAATGGAGTTAACATTTAGTGCGAGTGAAAGGGAAAGATTGTTTGCTTCGGTCGAGAAAAGTTAAGGGGTTGAAATCACTCGGCTGTAAAAAGAAACGAATGGCTTGTGAATTCGCTGATAAAGGAGCAGAAAAGTCAGTTCTTCCATTTTTGTCGGTTGAGTTCCGTTGACCGCTTGATACACAATAACAATTGAGAGTTTCGCTATTTATCCAGCGCTAATAAATTCTGGTGAATATAGTTTTCTAGTAACATCTTCACTTCAAATAACAGATGCGTAATTATCTTGAGCGACCGAATCGAAAGAGCAGTCAGAATAGTCTGGCTGAATCCAATCCCAAAGCCTCAATATGCCGTTATCTTCAAGCCATTTCGTAACCTCCTTCTGAAAATCAGTAGTATGTGCTCAAAAAGAAATATTTTTGAAAAAAACCTTGTGCTCGTCATTGAACGTTTCCGGATTTCGAGCGATAATAAGGATGGGGTAATGTTTACATAAACCGACGACAGCGTATTCATGTTGTGTCATTCCAAAGGAATCTTTGCCTTGAGGCCCGAACTTGTAGATAAAGACTGAATGGGAAAATGTAGCTCGATTTGATTAAAATACTCTAATTGTTGGATTGCTCGATATGAAAAAATATTCTCATTGTTAGATAATATTTTCACATTTCTTCCCTGAAACTTATCAACAATCTTACATATATAAAAATTGCTACAATTTCTGAAGACGACTCGATATTCTTGTTTCTCAAAAATTTACATCAGATTAATTCGAAGTGCTCACATTTAGTTTCGAGGTTGTGTGGATTCTCAGAGTTTTTGTACATGAATTTGGCATTTATAGGCCCGCACGATCGCATGAATCCGATATTCTTCTGATTGGGGTGAAAATAATTGATGGTGTTCAATTTGTTTTAATTAAAGAAGAGTAACTACTTATTATCGACGTAAATAGGTGTCCCGTTGACACAACAGTCCGTATAAGCCTGTCATTAGGAGCTGGGAAAGAGTAAACGTGACACATACCGCAAATCACTCTCTAGAACCACGGAACACAGCGTTTCACAAAACCCATTGGATTGGGGATCACCTCAGGATTGGTCCAATTCTCGCCACTGTGTCTTTTAGCTTGATAGGTCCGAGTGACATTGAATGATGTTGTATGGTTATCCAAGATGAGTCGTCCAACTGAAAATTGTAGAGAATTAAAAAGTTCATTTCTGGGAAACCAAACAATTATGACTTACATTCATAGGCAATGCACTTGCGGGATCTGGGATTATGGTATGGATATCGATCAGAGACCATTCCGACAAACCATCTGTGAAAGGTATGATGATTATGAGACAACAAACATCTTATATATTTATCTAAAAGCGTACTCTAAGATAGTGATTACATATTCGCTCACCTTCCCATCATCTTATTCATATCCAAGTCTTCAGGAAAAGTTGGTACGAGAAAATCGTCTACAGGGCAATCATCCCCATGTTCATTGCCCAATCCGCTTCTCAATCCCCAATAAGGGAAGCGGTCTACTTTAGGCCAGCAAGTTGTTGAGGTACTATTGCCATCAACTTCTTGGTCTGACTCGGAATAGAACACTAAACAACCACAGAGAAGAATGAGAAGGGCGATTCGATGAGAAGAAAGCATATCGTTGCAAGTGAAAGGGAAAGATTGTTTGCGACCAGGTTAAAGGGTTGAAATCACTCAGCTGTAAAAAAAGTAACGAGCGGTACTCGCGAACGAAATCAATTTGAGAGGATGAGAAATTTTTTTTTCAATTTCTGTCTGTTGGGGTTCCATTACCTTCTTGACTAACAATCTTTATTGACATTTTATCATTTATTCCAACGATGATCTATTCTAGTGAATATCGATTTCTAGCAGCTCTTTACTTGAGATATCAGATGCTTTATTCTCTTGAGCGACCGAATCGAAGGAGCAGTCAGAATAGTCTGGCTGAATCCAATCCCTCCGTATCCCGTTATCCTCGAGCCATTTCATAACCTCCTTCTAAATATTAGTACAATCATTTCATGAAAGAGTGTTTGGAAGTAACCTTATACTTTGCGGTGAACATTTCTGGATTTCTAACAATAACCAGCACGGGGTGTTTTTCACAACCACCAATGACAGCATATTCATATTGTGTTCTTCCGAAGGAATCTTTGCCTTGAGGTCCGATCTTGTAGATAAAGACTGAATGGAAAAATGTTGCTCGATTTGATTAGCAAATTCTTATATAAAATAAATTTCGACGTTTTTCCTTAAAATATACTACTATCGGGTACTGAAATTTCAGATTAGTTCGAAGAGCTCACATTTTGTTTCGAGGCGTTTTGAATTCTCAGGGTTTTTGTACATGAGCTTGGCATTTATAGGCCCGCACGATCGCATGAATCCGATATTCTTCTGATTGAGAAGACAATAATTGGTTGGTATTCGATTTGTTTTCATTAGAGAAGAGTCATAGTGAGATAGTTAATTTCTGCGTTGCTGACTTCTTTAAGGGCGCACAAGACTATGATGATAGTTATTTTCAACAAACCTCAGGATTTTTCCAGGTCTTATTTTGCCCAATTTTGTGTGTCGAAGCTTGGTAGGTCCGAGTGACATTGAATGATGTTGCATTGTTAGTCAATATAAGTCGTTCGACTGAAAATTAAAGTTAATTAACAGGAAAGAGAGTACATTTCTGGCAAAACGAATGAACGATGATACCAATAATAGAAACTTAATTGATTTCCGTTCCTTTATGTATCACTTATACCCAATCATGCTATCCGATCTTCGATTTATCCACGCTGATTGTGACTTACATTCATAGATGATACAATTGCGGGAATTGGGATCATGGAATGAATATCGACGTGAGACTATTCCGATGAACCATCTGAGAAAATAATGATGATCACAGCACAACAAACACCTTTTTGACAACTTTTTTTACTTTTTTAACACCTTTTTTGAACGATAGTTGACAAATAGCCGCTCACCTTCCCATCATCATCTTAATATCCAAATCGTCAGGAAAATTGGGCACAAGGAAAGCGTCTCCAGGACAGTCATCCCCATGCTCATAACCTATTCCAATTATGCCTTCCCAATGTGAGATTCGATTTAGCTTAGGCCAGCAAGTTGTTGAGGTACTATTGCCATCAACTTCTTGGTCTGACTCGGAATTGAACACTAGACAACCACAGAGAAGAATGAGAAGGGCGATTCGATGAGAAGAAAGCATATCGTTGCGAGTGAAAGGGAAGAATTGTTTGCGACGGAGTTAAAGGGTTGAAATCACTCGGCTGTGAAAAGAAACGAGCGACAATCGCTAACGAATTCAATGGGAGAGGAGGAAGAAAAAATTAGTTCCTCCATTTATGTCTGTTGGGGTTCCATTGCCTTCTTGTGATACACAATATTGATTGAGTGTTTTTCAAGTAATCCAACGCTTATTTATTCTGGTGAATATAGTTTTCTAGTAGCATCTTCACCTCAAATATCAGATGCTTTATTCTCCTGAGCGACCGAGTCGAAAGAGCAGTCAGAATAGTCTGGCTGAATCCAATCCCAAAGCCTCAATATGCCGTTATCCTCGAGCCATTTAGTAACCTCCTTCTGAAAATGGAACGAACTAAAATGAGGTCATAGAACGATGTATTCGGAATACCTTGTGTACTTCATTAAACGTCTCCGGGCTTCTAGCGATAACAAGCACAGGGTAATATTTACAAAACCCGACGACAGAGTATTCGTATTGCAGTCTTCCAAAAGAGTCTTTGCCTTCGGGGCCGACTTTGTAGATAAAAACTAAATGGAAAAGTCTCGCTCGATTTGAACAACTTTTGCGAAAACAGGCTCATGAATTCTACGAAAAAGTGGCTACTCGGTAACCAGTGATTCTTGTTACTAAAAATTGCAATTACACGAAGAGCTCACATTTAGTTTCGAGGCCGTGCGGATTCTGAGGTGATTTGTACATGAGCTTGGCATTTATAGGCCCGCACGACCGCATAAATCCGACGATCGTCTGATTGAGAGTATTGATTTTTGTAAAGGGTTCACAAAATCACATTTTGATCAACACAAATACCTCAGGTTTTTTCCAGATTTTACTCTGTCCATCTTTGTGTATCGAAGCTTGGTAGGTTAGTGTAACATTGAATGAAGTTGCGTCGTGAGTGTAGATGAGTCGGCCGACTGAAAATGAAAAAAATGAAAAAAGTAAATAAATATATCTCTGAATTTCATTCTAACACGAATCATGCTCGCGATCTTGTCGTTTTCAAATGCACTTATTTAAAATTCAGCTGTGTAATCCCCCACCCCAATCAAAGAAAAGAAAGCGACTCACATTCATAAACAGTGCATTTGTGTGTTATAGGATTATGGTATGGATATCGTTTAGTGATTATTCCCACGTACCATCTGTGAAAGGTATGATGATGACAGCAAAATAAATAAAGTGAAAAGATATCCGCTCACCTTCCCATCATTTTCTTCATATCCAAGTCATCGGGAAAATTTGGCACGAGGAACTGATCACGAGGGCAATCATCCCCATGATCATAGCCTAAACCGTCCCTCCAGCCGCCCCATGGTCGGGCGCGATTTAGTTTAGGCCAGCAAGTTGTTGAGGGGACATTACCAATTATTTCAAAGTCCGACTCGGAATTGAACACTGGACAACCATAGAGAAGAATGAGAAGGGCGATTCGATGAAAAGTGAGCATTTAGTTGCGAGTGAAAGGGAAAGATTGTTTGCGACGGAGTTAAAGGAATGAAATCAATCTCATGACGTTTGCGCATTCAGCTGGAAAATGAGCGAAGGGGTACACGTAAAAACATGAGTTTGAACACTGATATTAATGAATGGTTCGTTTCCGGAGATGTTTTTCTTTTTTTGATTTATATCGTAAATGTTTTAACCTCTTGCATTTCAGATCTTCTCTTCCGTTGAAATCGTTATCGAATACTGGTCGTTTCCTTGTACAGCGGGTGATTTCAACCCTTTAACTCCGTCGCAAACAATTCTCCCCTTTCACTCGCAACTAAATGCTCTCTCCATCACCACTTTTCCTTCTAATACTCTTCCATTTGCTCTTCGTCTTCAGTTCACGTACTGTAAAACATTTATCAATCAATCGAGTCTGCATAATGACATAGGGTGTAATCTGGCTGAATTATCTCATTTTCATCTTCAATGATGAAAGCGTTGTCCTGGAGCCAAATCATGACAGACTTCTTAAATTAGTGAGTGAGATGATGTTAAAATCTTTTCGAACCTTATGCTTCTCTTTGAACATCTCTGGGTTTCTTGCGAGAACGACTACCCAAGATTTGTTGCAATTCGACTTTATTATATATTCATATTGAATTCTACCGAAGGGATCCTTGCCTTCTGGTCCGACCTTGTAAATCCAAACTGCAATGCACGCGTGTAGATTCATTGCGTTAGTTTCTCTTGTATCGCAAGAGAATAAGATACTAACAAAGGAATAAGGTACTAACAATGCGAGAATTTTGGAACCTGCAGTTCGCTCGTTTCTACATCGACTGGATCATCTTTTCTCATTGGATGCCCTATTTCTCGAAATGTTTTCACTATTTCAAATCTGATTGTGTAGTTTCCATCAATTGATAAATTGGATTCGAGAAATTTGAGCCGTCGGTCTGGAAAAAAATCATAAAATAACATCCATGTGCCGTACTGGAAATGAGTAATGCCCGCAGAAAACTAAATTTGAATTTTTCTTCGACTCTATCCCTATAAATACTAACATTCATGAACAATGCAGGAGCGATTGCCATTTGGTAGTGTGGATAGTCCCTCGAACCATCTGCAAACAAACCTCCTCTTTCACATACCGAACAAATACCGAGGTAGGGGGGACAAAGAAGAGATAAAATAAAGCCCACCTTCCCATGACCTTCCGTGTGTCCACTTCCTCAGAAATAGTGATGTTGGCAAGATTTGGGTCACAAGTGTTATTTTCGGGTTTCGCTTCTAAGGTTGGACGGATTGATAAGGGAAGATCCTCATTCCCTTCATCAGATTCCCCAAGTGCTTGGGTAATTGAATCTAAATAACATCCAGAATAGGATGGCTGTACGAGCGGACTGTTCGGACTAAGCCCTGCATTATTATCCACGAACCATTCCAAAATTTCCGTCTGAAAAAATTGCTAATACGATCATCAAAGACAGTAATAAAATTACCTTGTATTTTTCCTTGAATGTTTCCGGATTTCTAACGAGTATAACAGTGGGATGAAAAGTACAACCAGCAACGATTGCGTATTCATATTGTACTCTTCCGAAGGAATCTTTGCCCTCTGGCCCGACTTTATTGATCCAGACTGATAACAAAGCTCGACATATTTAATAATTATTTTATTAACCCAATGATGCAGGTTGTTTAATATTTTTATTTTTACTAATCATTTTTAGTGGTTATTTAGCACCATTAGAAGGTTCATTGTCATGCATGACCAGGTCCCTTTAAATATTAATTGAACCGTTGATATTCAGGAGTATTTGAATTTGAATTTGCAAAAGGGCATACGCCCTTCTCAAAAAATGAAGCGAGCTTGTGAGCATGCACATAACATGTTCATATCTTATAGTGAGATTTGAGTGAACTGATATGTTTCTATTTGATAATTTCAGGTTGGCCTTATCTGGAGAATGATTCATCTGAGGACTATCTTCATCTTTACGATCCACACACAAACAGATGGACAAGTGAGAATCTTCCTTCAAAGAAGGAGAAAATTCAACATTTTCGAGCATAATCTGACCTCAGAGGGGGATAGTACCCCCCCCCCCTAAACCAAATCACCAATTCGAAAATTAGAGCTCTCTAGCTGTCTCTACAGGTCACACGAAAAATTAAGATGCGCGGCGCAAAGCGAAGGGAGCTAGGTCAAGAATTTTTTTCCGATTTTGGAATCTACTTCTTCTTTAATAGCGTTTTCAAACAAGTTGAAAGTGGATAGAAATGGCAATGATTGCTGATTCTAGTTGAAATTGATGCATTTCAGAAATAAAAATTGTTGAAAAAACGATGCGCTACGGACTGAATTGTTTGGTGTTCACAAGCAAGGATAAGGTGTTGGGCTTTTATATCATATATAAGCTCAATTCTTAAGCGGACAGCAATTGTTTCCAGAAAAGCAATATATAATTCAGGTTCACTACTGTCTCCCCAATCCTTCCGAAAACAGTCCGAATGATTGGGAGATTGCCCAAGTTTACGACGCAATTTCTGATGAATGGCATACCGAGAAGGATGCTATTGCCCAAAATGTAAGGTACCGTAAGAGTTTGTAGGTATACGAAAAGAAAATACATTCTAGTTTGCAGCTTGTTGATCTTTCATTTATTCGTTTATTCATTATTTGTTCCGTCAGAATATTGTGCATTAAATACGAGATGGTTGACCAGAGACGGATGTCCGTCGACGTTGTCGAATCGTTTCTTGCTGCAGCAAGGGCCGATTCGACGGCGTCCACGGACCTCTTTGCATTAATTTCAGATGTCCGACATACCTGGTTATCCAACGAGGATTTCAGGTGGCGGCACAACTGAAGAAATTTATGAAAAAGTGTAAGTTGCAATGATTTTTAGCAATTTTAAGAATGCATTCATGACAATGTTTATTGACAATGCTTATTATGCATTTGCAAAAATGGATATTCAATAAATAATACAGAATCCATTAAAAAATTTCTAATGTGGTGTGTGATGAGTGGTTCTACAGGTACATCGCGGGTGGCGATAATGACATGGGCGGTGTCCCTGACCTGATCACGTATGATGAAACGATCAAAGGTAGAGAGAACCATTTAAAACCTCAACACTTCTATATTAAGATTGGAAAACTTTATCACCGATGACGAATGAACGAGCGTTTCCGATTAGCGCAGTTGTAAGTGGGAAGCTGTATGGTAAGTTCAATCACAAAGATGATGGTATAATTTTGAACCGTTCTGCAAAATATTCCTTTCAATCTTTCGCAAATTTTGTTTGAAGTGTCTGTTCCAATTGAATTTATATTCGGAGCCTCAACAATCTGATCCTCGCTTGCTTGAAAGACAGATTCTCTCCTTCAGTTATGGGAGGCGTTGAGGATTTTGAAAATGGGACGAAAGCAATGAAAAGTGGAGAGAAGTACGATCCAGAGTTGGACAGGTAAATTCTACCGGTTCATACTTAACAAAATATTACACAGTTTTTTTAGAATATATATCAGAATTTAGCAAAAAGGTGCTAAAATAGAACAATAAATATTTTTAGTTGGTCTCCGATAAGTCCGATGAAGTATAGGAGAGCGGGAGGAGCGGCAGTAGTTTTTAATGGACAAATTTACGTTTTTGGAGGGTGAGTAAAAACAGTATAAACGAGGTAAATGCCATTCTTCCTTTCTTTCAGCGCCACCGAGACAAATTTGACTGGAATCCATAATACAGTGGAAAAATATGATCCGATTAATGACACGTGGACAAGTCTCAAGAGCATGAAAACGAAAAGGTCTTTGAGTAAACAAATCCCTCTTAAAATAGCTCTTCAGGGAATTTCATACGGCTTTCCTCTCATGCGGTAAGATATTTGTGCTCGGAGGATTTGTGGAATTTGATGTACAAACGAAATCAGTGGAAATGTACGATCCAATGACGGATACTTGGGAAGATCGAGAGCCTATTGCTTCGTGAGTATTACCTATTGGTTGTAAATACACCTGAAAAATCCAGAAAAACATCATATTACTTGCCTCTCTCCGTGCCTGCTCATGTACCTTCTCCCGTTGCAAACCTAGAGGTGGGAAATAATGTTTTCAAACAAAAAGATAACGTTCTTAGGCCATTTTTATCAACTCATTTCGCACTTTCCACCTCAAAGAAGATCTACTCAAGGCACTAATAGAAAATGGTCTCCAGCAGTCTTATACAGGTACATAAATGAACATTCTTGTTTTTTAGCATTAAAATTAGAAATACGACAATATTCACAAGAGCAGAAATTTGGCATTTTGTAAATATCGATATCAAATTTGTTCCTTCACAGCTCAATCGGAGTGTCTCCGTCAAGCTATGCATGGAAATGATATTTACTGCCAAGCTCATGATGGAGCAGGAAAAACTGCTCTTCTAGTGATTGCAACCCTTCAACAATTGGAATTTATTAATGGAGAATTCTCCACACTTGTCCTCTGTTTTTCTCGCGAAAATGCACACAAAATAAAAGAAGAATACGAGAAACTTTCAAAGTATATGTCAATCAAGGTGGGTATCGTTATTTCTTGGCACATTAAAAATTTTTTTCGAAAATTTCAGACCGCACTTTCTCTCGGCGGAGTCTCAGCTGATAAAGACAAAGTTGTCTTCGAAAAAGAACGACCTCACATTTTCATTGGAACGTCTCTTCGCATTAGAAATCTCATTCAGACGGGAGCTTTGAGAATGGGCAAGATTAAATGTTTGGCAATTTACGACGGAGACAGAATCCTACAAGAGCGGGGTTTATAATTATACTTTGCATCATTTTATATTGCATTGCAAGCCTCAAATGTAAATGAACATTTCCTTTAGATACGCGGAATTCTATTAGGAAAATTCTGGATTCGATACCGACCACGACACAAATTCTTCTTTTCTCACGGATTCGCACTGATCAATTGCGAAATTTCTGCAAGAAAAACATGCGGAAAACCGCTCACTTTTACAGTTCAACAGATACAGTTCCCCTCACAGTTCCGGTAGAATAAAATTGGCGTTTCGTCGTTCAGCCTTCCAAACTTTCTGATTTTTTTAAAAAACTGCGTTTAAAAAGCCGTTTATATTTTCTACATGGCCTGTCCTACCCAATAATCTGATCAATCTTCGGCACTTCACTGTTTTTTGGCACAGCCATTTCTCGCAGAGTATCCCGTCCCTATTCTCATTGCGACCTCCAACTCATTTAGAGCTGTTGTTGACTGGGCCGAAATCTGACTGGGCCGAAGACTGGGCGGCGTGGTGGCGCAGTGGTTGTGTGCCAGGAATGCGATAAAAAGAACCGAGAGATACTCAACGAGTTCAAAGGGAGATCTAAATTACTTTAAAAAATATGTATTTTTGTCTGTAGGTATTCTGTCATGTGGATAATCCATAAATATTAAGAGTTGGACAATTATCTAGTTCAACAATAATCTATTCCGGATTTGTCTTTTTGGGATGTCCGATCAAGAGAAGTGCGTATGAACCTCGAGTAATTTTGTTCATACATTATGATTTTTTTGTATAAAATGCATGGCCGAGGAGCATAACGATGACCATAAGTTTCGAATCAAATTATCATAGAAGAAGATTCTGCTAGATCGTTACGTGAATCGAGATCTTTCCCGCGGTTCCGACTAGTCACTGTTCTAGACTTAGAGACTACGGAGCCAGAAGGAAAATTCACATCTAAGCGTGAATAAATTAGCACAAATTAGTGCGCGCGTGAAGAAATTAGCGCGAAAATGTTTCGTATTGTTCATCCAGTTTTGTCAGTGGTCTCTGTGCGGATCGAGATATGGAATTAACCGTCGAAGAGAGCGCTCCTGTCTTCAAAATATGCGGTATAATTCAGATTAATTATGTTTCACCATTTCTTGTTTGAAAATTCATCTTTTTCATTCCAGGCATCGAGATTACTTTCGAAGGAGTGGAAATGCCCGAAAACATAACAATTTCTCATTCGGTTCCTCAGGTATTTACAATAATGGTGCATTTAGCTTCCTATAGACGAAAATGATAGCGTGGAATGAGTCGTTTGGGGTAGACCGAAATGCGTCTGGTAGAGGAGAATGAACTCTCATTTCTACGATATCCCTGCTCTCATTTTCGTCTATAGCAGTGACACTAAACGAACCATAATGGAGAACAATCGGAGTTCACGAATTTTTACATTCAGAACATCAAAGAGTTTGCGAGTAGATGCAAATATGGAAGTGCGGGTGACGTTGTGATAAATATCGGAGGAAAAATAGTTCTTGGGAGTCGGGTAAGACAAAAAGGGCAGACGAAAAAGTCAGAGTTATTTAGGAGATTTTATCATCACGAATTCCCTACTTCAAATCCCTTTTCGATTCAGAAATGATGGAAAGCGAGGGAAAGATCAATCTTTCTAACGAGTTCTGTGGTATGACAAAATACGAAAATTATGAAGAAAAACCAACTTATACTCATTCAGAATTTGGTTTGACGACGATTAATAATCTTCTTGATTACGCATACACTGGTCAACTCACCATTTCTACTACTACCGTGCAGGATTTGATATTAGGAGCTCAATTTTTGGGAATGGTAATTCAACTTGAAAAGCTTCTTGAAAAAGATCCGACAATTATTGTGTTTTATTGCCATAATAGGCAATATCTAATATTATAATCCATCGTGGACCTTCAGGAAACCATTGTAAACGAATGTGCGGAATTTATGAGAAGACGATTAACGATTGATAATATTCTTTCAATTTTCTCACTTTGCAAAACGATTGGATGTCATGAAATTGAATATCATCTGCTAAATTTCTTCGACGTGCGTTTCAAAAGCTAATTATTACCTTAATATTTACTCGACTTTAGACAAACTTTGTTCCACTTTCGTTGACTGACCAATTTCTAGAATTGTCAATTGAAGATTTGGAAGATTTTGTGAAAAGAGATTCACTTCATGTTGACGAGGAAGATCAAGTGAGAAACTGTTCTCAATAGAAAGAATATTTTAAAATAAAGTACGTAATCTTGTTTTAGGTGTTTGAGGCAGTGACACGATGGATAGAGATTGACAACGAAAGACCGAAGTTCGCTGAGAGGTTAGTTCATTTCAAGATATATGGAAATCACATTTTGCTTAGATTACTAAAGCACGTGAGATGCCCGCATATTTCTATCACATACATAACGGAAAATATAGAAAAGTCACAATGGGTGA
>LS488114.1:34652-65474 GCA_900490705.1 Pristionchus arcanus | reverse complement strand
CGATGTGCGCGCTCCAGCTGCGTTGCGGTCGCGTCGCGTTTTGTTTCCAGAAAAAAATTTACGAGATGGGATTTCCGAAAAAAAAATTATCAATACTCATTTACAGTATACGAATTTCCACAGTAAGATTTACGTGATTTTCTTTTTACTTTATTTTTTCCCAAGTTGAATTTCCAAAAAAATATTTTTCAAATATGTATTTACGAAAAAAAAATTATACTTCGGGGTAGTACCAGCAATGGCGACTGACTCCATGACATGAATACGTGGCTGCGAACAGTCCCACGACGGCTGAACGCACCTATGTATAGGGGGTCATGGGGTCAGACGGCGGCTTGGACACCTATGGTTCTCATGATACTGGCACGCTAGCAAGTGCTAGATGAACTTTATTATTTTAAATTTTTATTATTTTCAGAAGAGGTCATCTGCGAGGACGAGTTCAAGTACGGTCTGCTCGCTAACAACTGTATCTGTCCTGGATTGTCCACTTTCCTGACACTATTGATACATACGTCGAGAGGAGAGTAAGTACTCAATTTATTTATATATTTTCTTATTCTTGAGTTAAAAATTGTATCGTACATTATTTGTTTTCCTGACGCTACTGATCCACACGTCGAGAGGAGAGTGCGTACATAATTGTTTATCGTGCGTTTGAAATGCTCAGCAAACTCAATCTGCTGGTTAGCGAGCTATTGATTGTCTAGGAGAGAGGAAGGGGGAAGGAGGACGCTTGATCTACCGCCTCCTCCCGGCCTCTTCCCTTCTCCGCCCCTCGAACGTTCGTCAAAGGTCAGATACGAGTGGAATGGAAAATAATCTCACGATATGTTCTTTTTCTTGAGGGTTTAACTCCGAGCTTATATCCCTCATTATTTGTTTTCCTGACACTATCCACACGTCAAGAGGAGAGTGAGTGTAACAATAATACAATTATACTGGTGATTCGAAATCGACCAAATTTCAATAGAGATAATGAAAACTGATTTCCTGACGCTGTTGATCCACACGTCGAGAGAAGAGGGCGTACTTTTTTGCATAGCGTTTGGTAGTTGAGATTGCTTTGTCGAGAATGAGAATGGAGGTACCGAAATTTTAAAAACTAATTATTTTGTTCAGAGAAGGCCAGAAGTCGACCGAATCCTGGCACAAAGTGTACGGTTTCCACTCGGGCAATGAAATCTACGACATTCTGGTATGTTTGAGAAGTTCTATGTTTGCCTATGGTTGAATTGTATGCAGTACTAATCCTCCAATTATTGTAAAAATCACAAAATCGAAGTGAATTTTGATCTGAAGACGTCTCTTGAATAAAAATTCC
The DNA here is from genome assembly GCA_900490705.1 of Pristionchus arcanus. Taxonomy (NCBI): domain Eukaryota; kingdom Metazoa; phylum Nematoda; class Chromadorea; order Rhabditida; family Neodiplogasteridae; genus Pristionchus; species Pristionchus arcanus. The sequence goes on along the minus strand of LS488114.1, from coordinate 64,150 downwards.
ACAGGTCGAGGAATCCAAATTCTTCGGTGACTACCTCGGCAATACGTTCACCTATGCGAGCTTCCACGCGCATCGGGCGTAAGCTTTAAATTATTTTATATTTATTTAATTTCAAAAATTGCAAAAATACGCATCTCTAAAGGGGCTCCAAAAAGCCGTCGATCTTCTCGTCGATGAGAGAAGCGAGTGAAATTGAGAAAGTCAAACCATAAATCAAAAACTACTTATTCAGATACGGCGTGGGCTTGCTTGCGATCAAGGCCGGCACACCCGGAGCGAGGATAAAGCTCAATCCCGGACTCACGCATATTATCCAACCAGGTCAGTCTTTATGTAGGAGTGTTTATCTTAGGGATCAAAGATCAAAGTGGCGAAAATTGGAATTGAATTTGAGCATGTTATTTGTTCAGGAGACCGACTGTACTACATGGCTTTGACGAACGAGGAATCGTTGTACAATTTCAAGGTATGACAATTGTTTAAAAAAATTTTAAAAATCGTATTTATGAATCAGCCATTTCACCATCAAACTTGCAGAGAGATCTCAAAAAGCAACAAATCAAGGCCGCGACCACGTCCAATATCGCCAATGCCGGTTAGTTTGCGCTCCTTTTCTTAGTTCTATCCCCCACTTTTTGATCCAAGTGCACCAAAAAGTGTCTTAAAACCACATGATCCGCTATTAACAGCTATCGAACTGGACTACCAATCGACGTTACCGATCCCGAAAGGTTCTTACCGTAGACTATAATTTATCGATTTTTTCGAATTCGAGCTAGTTGGTCGTAGATTCGCGTGTTTTCTCCGGTGGTGATTGTACGTGTACGATATTTGCGGAGAATATTTATAAATAAATTAAATTTATAAATTACTAAAATTAATTTCAGGTTATCTCGACGTTCCCGATCTCGAGGGCGGCCTGGATAAGCCAGAGAAGAAGCGCTCAAGAAACATCTTTATCAAGGTAATAATATTTTTTTATGTCATGCTCTCCTCCCATGTTGATATTGATACAATCACCATTACAAGAACTTTCGAGAGATTGCTTTCGACTTTAAATTTTATTTATAAATTGCAGCTCAAATCCAAATCCAGCAACAAGTCTGGCACCGGAGCGGAGAGCCTTCTGTTGGATGCGGCGATAGGTCAGAGGAAATTGCATTGATTGTTACAATGCTACAATGCGAATTTCTGTAAATATGAATACACTGTTTTCTATATTGAAATTGACAAGTATCATTACAGGCGGCGAGGAAACCGCTCGGCGGCCCAGCATTGCTGCAGTGACTGAGGTAGTTTCCCTTTTCTCATCTGGAAGACAAAAATAATGCCATTTCAGTGACATTTAGAGAATTTCTAGATGGGAAAGTAATGCATATTCACAGATCACTATGTCAATTCAATACCCAGTAAACAGAGACAATGGTATTGGGTTGGCCAATTAATTGACTTTTATTCCTTATTTTCCGAGAGAGTGAGCGGTCGCAAAATCAATTAATTTTGAATCGGAATTGGTTGGACATCCCTATTCACAGATGTCGCACTACTCCTCCTCCTCCGAGGACGAGGACGAAGCGTGCGATCGGTGTGGCGGAGAGTGCATCGAGAAGCAGTGAGTTTTACTATTTAGCGGTCCGTGCAAAATAGTCAACATTTACAAGATTTTGACGCATTAGCAATGAGCAGCAACTGGCTATCAAAACCATAAGATTGACAGGAAAAAACTATATCCCAGAGTCCATCGCACCACCCCTCCCGTCAAAGCCTACATCGGTACTTCCTTCACTGTCTGCCACATGCTGAAGAAGAAGAGGGAACTATGCTGTTTGCAGTTGGACCAGGTGGGATTATTTTGTTCCTATATTTGATTGTCTGTCTGCCAAAGCTAAATTTGAAGAGGGAGAGCTGCTGGATCTGATGAGATACGATGAGATACAATTGTTTGTTGATTAGTATGTATGACTGTCTCATTCAAGATCAGATGTAGACATCAAATACATGCCATGAATTTCGTGAACCTAGCAAACGAAAATATTTTATGTTCTACTTGAAATCATCCGTCCATTGCTTGCTTTCCTAAACAGGTAGTTTTCATTTTCTGTTGAAACATACCAATTCTTGATGTTCTCTCTTGAGCGAAATTAGGAGAGTTCGCCCTCTGAATTCCCACCTCATGCGGTGACCTCGCGGCATTTTAAATCCGTATTGTTTTGCCTGTCCCTTGTCCTTGATCATATATCGTCATTTGAGATCCTATGATCCAAAAATAATATCATTTATTCGCAGCCCTGCTCGCACCTCACATACATAGCACATATATATCACATCATCTCACATAGCGATAATTTACTGTTAAATAGGGCAATTAGGTCTGAATTTTCTAATATTGTATTATATATAAGTTATTTATTCGCAGCCCTGCTCGCACAACCCGTCCCCGATCGCCACCCAGGCCACCTGGAAGAACCCGGCAGTGATTCTCGCCGCGACACGAACGAGCAGCGGCATGTACAATTTCATCATACCGTTGAGGTAGGGGGGGGGAAGCTCCGCCCACACTTTTGGAGAAGCTCCGCACACTTTTGTGGAGGCTCCGCCCACTTTGAGGAGGCTCCGCCCACTTTTGGGCAGGCTCCACCCTCATTTGGAGAGGCCCCGCCCATTTTTGGTGAAGCTCCGCCCACTTTTTGATCTTTTGAAATAAAAAAATTGCTTCAGGGCCTACTACCGTCCGGTCCACGAGCTCCGGCCGATCGTGCTGCTGCTCGAGTTGGAGGTAAAATGCAAAGCACTTTCCAAATTTTCGCCCCCCCCCCATTTCGATATTTTTCAGTATCCCTTCCTAATCTCTCTCTCTTGTCATATCTAATTGTGCCGTTAGGTGTCAAGAGAATGTTCTGAATATCGTAGTATTAAGTGCCCACACATTTCAGAACAACAGATGGAGCGGGAACGAGTGTGCTTTATTTCGGAATAAAAATATTTTTATGTTTATTTTTGTAGGACGTCGCCGGCCCCGCTAATGCCTTCCTCGACGCCATATCCTACTTTCCGCTCGTCTACTGGATTCAGGGAAAGATTAGCAGGTGAGGCGAATGAAGATCAATGCTCAACAATTAGAAATCACAATTTATTTGAGTATTACCATCGTCAGTTATATTTTTTTTTCCTGTAAAACCTCGTGTTACTGATTAATTCTCGAATCAAGAGTATTCGAGGGCTTGATGAAGCATATTTGAAACAAATTTAAGTTTCAGCCAAACGAGCATTTTCTAACATAATTCATCAAACCGAGAGTATGATAAACGCCAATTTAATATTGTAGATTTCTAGATAGTTAAAAAAAACTAGAAAAAAACAATAAATAATTTTAACACAATCCTTCATAGAACCGAGAGCGGCACCCAAGTCAGGTAAACGAGTGCAGTGAATACTAATTTTAGACGTAGATTCACAACGTTTTTTTTTTTGTTCCAAATCCCATTTCGGCACTCTAACTAATGCCTTACTATAGAAAAGTGATAAAATATACATACCCAACGATATTCGGCACTCAGACTAATTTTTTTTACCGATAGTAGTTGAATTATTCCGTTTCCTTCTCTCAATCTGACCTGAGATACTGGACAGCGAAGTGAGAGATCAAAGATCAAAGATCACCCCTTTGCAGCATTGACAACCTTCTGCGTGCGGGCATCTGTCGAGCCGAGCAAGTAATCGTTGTCAAGGTGCGGTTTTTTTCTTCTTTAAATTTTTTAGTACCGTAATGCTTTGAATACGCTATTTTTTCTCCCTATGGACATGGTAGCTCTAACAATCGATTACTGTACATCAAAGTATTGATCTGTTAACACGGAAAATCGATTACCGTATCCTACCAATCGAATACCGTAATCCAATCATTCGTTGCAGGAAACAGCAGCGATCGCCGAGGAGCACTCAGCAGACTGTGACACCATAGTGACGGTGCAGAAGATTCATAGGTGAACATTATTCCTCGGTTTATTGGAATAATCAGAATTCTTTGAATTTTTTTTTGAAATTTTTTTTTTGAAATTTTTTTGAACCCCTGATTTGGTACGGTAGCACAGTTATCACAGCTAGGGTTCCCCCAATTGGGCCATTCCGCCCAACTGGGCGCCGCACACTGGTCGTACGCCCAGTTGGGCGCGCAGAATGTAGTTGGAAATCGAATCGTAATGTTCGATTTCCATCTGTAGTTGGAAATCGAACATTCTGCGCGCCCAACTGGGCGTACGACCGGTGTGCGGCGCCCAGTTGTGCGGAATGGCCCAATTGGGGGAACCCTAATCACAGCCGTCACTAACGGAAAAGAAGATACACAGGTATGTTTCAGTCAGAACTCAAGTTGGCTGCAGAGAAGGAGAGAATGATATTGTGAGATAACCGTTTTTGAAAATAAATAAAGTTATGGTTACTCAGCTAAAAGTTCATTTACACAACATAGCCGGTCAACTAAATTAAAAATAAAATTGTGTTTGTATATATTTCCAGAATGTTCCCTCGAGTACGTCTCATCACCGAGCTCACGCACTCGTCCAACATGCGATTCGTTCAATTCGATCCCTTCAATCCACTGCAGCAGAGCAAGTTTGAGAAGGTGAGATTTGTTCTCATCGGGGAATTTGTGAAGTTTATGTGGTCGAATGAGTCGAATGGAGGCGCGAGGGCCGAGTGCAGTACTGTGTGTTGTTTTCTGTTCTCATTTACGTTTCAAAGACCTCTCAAAACGATTGGGAACTAATAATCACTAATATATGAGCTTTCATCTCTCAACTACACTTTTAAAGATGTATTTATTTTTGAAATTTGAATAATCTTCAGAAAGAGCGTAAACGCGGCTCAAACATGCCCTTCATGTTCCGTCTTCCCTTCGCACAAGGAGGAGTATTTTCTGCTAATATGATGGACCGAATACTGTATCAGGTGAGACGCATTCAGATTTCTTCGTTAATTATTTATGAAACGAGAAATATAAGGCAAAAAATAGTGAATATGAAAAAACTGAAAGTGGTTTGTTAATTGAAATGATTGCAGGTGATCGTCAAAGAGTTCGTCGTGGACTTCGTCCGATTGCTCCTCGGCATCGACCAAACACCAGGAAGTGGATACCTCACATCGGTAGGCGTTGGCTTTTAAAAAAATACGTTTATTTACAATCACAACAATATCAGAGACAATCAGAACAATACCAAAGAACAAACAACAAGTTGATTTTGAGCCATCGCTGAAACATATTCTTGATTCACAAAGAAATGAATTTACAAAAATAACATTTCAAACGAATGTTCACTAAAATCATCCTTCGTGATTTTATCCAATTTTTTCGTCTAGGCTTGCGTATAAAAATGATTAAAAAAAATTAATTAAATATTTAGTTCGAAATCACGGGCGCCGACCTCTGGATCAAGACGTACGGTCGTCTCTACCAGCAGCTGTGCAGCAAGTGCGCCGACGTGCCGATTGGCATATTTAGGACGAAGAAGATGGACGCGAAAACGGTGAGGCTGAAAATATTGAAAATGATGACCAAAAAAGTCGCTTGCGGTCTCTTACAATCTCTCTTACGCTTGCGGTCTTGTTAGCGTTATACATGAATGCATCCGCAACCGTAATGAGTCATAGCCTATGACAAAATTCCGAAACAGTCACTTCCATTCACACTGTGACTGTGTGTATCAATTTCATGCTTCGTGAATGTAAAAGACGTGCGACCCGAATTGCGCACTCTTTTTCATACTTTCTCTCATCAATACTATTCCAGGTCACCGTAGACACCGAGGAGACGTGCCAGCTCATCAACAGCAGCATGCTGCAGGTTTGCATATTGTTATTATTGAACCACGAAATGTTTTCCCCCTTTCCATGCTGTTTGAAAAAATACATAACAGTTATTGCAGTGCGAATGAAATTGATCGGCTATGTTTCACTAGGATATTAAAAATACTCACAAGAGGTTGCACCAATTTGTCTGGGTCTCCCTAGAGTATATCAGAAGAATGTTTATTTCACCTGTTAAGAATTGTTGTCAGTAGCATCTAAAAATTTTTTTTGGACCAAAAACATATTAAAAAATATGCCTTACAGGGTCGAAGGAAGGACGTCGAAGACATGGTCAAGCACCGCATGGACTTGTTGGGGTTGAAAAGTGAGGAGAACGAAGTTGGTGAGTGCTCGAGATTCCGTAATATTGTTTTTTATATATTGTTTTCCTTGCAATTTCACGGTTTTCGTCTCGATTCATTAACTGTATGCGACTATGTTAAAAATGAAGAACTAATATTACGAAAATTTGCGATTTCTATTCGGTGCATCAAAGAAGCACACTAAGTTTGCAATCAGCCAAGCATATGAGCAGACAGGCTCATTGAGTTACAAGAGTTGAGCATCATTAATTTTCAGTCTGTGTCGCCCGCACCGAGACGACCATTTCCTACGTGATCATCAACCCGACCACGGACATGCAGTTGGAGGAAGGCGATATTGTGTGAGTGTGCGACGTTTACTAAACGTCGCCTTGGCACACCACGCCGTTACACCATCCCTTTGCAGGTACGTCATTCGTGCGCCCGTGAAGGAGGACGTGCGCAGTCGCAAGGTTAATCCGCGTCGAGGACTGATGCGATCGGAGGCCATGAGGGAGAGTTCGCAGCCGCCACTTTCGACCATGGACTAATTGCCGGTTCCGGATCCGCCTAATTTCCGGCTCCACCTACTTCCCGGCTCCCCCCAATTCCCGGTTTTGTATATCCCGGTTTTCTGTACATTAATAATATTTCTGTTATTGCTTCCCCATTTGTCACATTTTCATGCTGAAATAATGATGACTTTTCTCTTACCAAATACTATATTGTGTGTCACGGGTTATCGCTGCTTTGGTTGTATGCATGGTATTGATTCACTCTCATCGCATTTTCGCTTTATTGTTAGAGATCTCCAAGACCGGGATAAACGATTTCTTATATCGTGAGATTATTGTCCATTCCACTCGTAGCTGACCTTTGACAAACGTTCGAGGGGCGGAGTTAGGGAAGAGGCCGGGAGGAGGCGGTAGATCAAGTGTCCTCATCCGCCCTTCCTTCCCCCTTCTGCTCTCCCAGACAATCAATAGCTCGCTAACCAGCGCATTGAGTTTGCTGAGCATTTGAAACGCACGATACTTACAGTTACTTCATTCACCAACACGAACAGTGTGTAGTATGGGCAGGAATATGGTAACAGGTGGTATTCGGGCTCAAGCGATCTTTTGGAGATGGGGATTTCTTTAGAAAACTGGAATTCCGACGACAATTAAAGATGAAGTGATCAATTGTGATCATCGTTAAAAGATCGGATCCAGAGGAATTCATTTAAAAACAAGGCTAAGATCAATCAGATCGGGCACCCTATTCAGTGGCCAGTTACCCTGTGGTCAATTTGTGCAATTATCTCTGGACTATCAGAATGATAAGACCGGATCTACCCGACCCAAGCATATCCACTGGGTATGCCGTCCGGTGCCATGTCCGACTCGGTTCCACTCGCAACCGGCTGATTTCCCTCCTATTTACGCGTTCTTTTACTTTTTTTGACAACAAAATATTAATTATCAATCGAAGCTTTTTGATTTCGAAAATTGTAGATTAAAATGGCGAATGCGGACATTGTTTACGAAGCGACGCGGCTCATGTTGAGATTAGAGGATCCGGATAAGGTAATACTTTGTGTCTATATGAAAACAAAAACAATGAAAATAAATAACAAGATGCAAAACATTCACATTTGATTCATGTTTCATCGTCTCATTTCGCTATGCTTTCTTTTCGATGCAATAACCGAAAGTGCAAGTAAAAATGACAGAGTCAGATAAGCAGCATTTCATATTTTAGATCCCATCAGTACTCGATTGTCTCAAGATGATGGGCATGACCTATGCAGCACTCAAGTTTTCCGGATTAAAACAGGTATGGTTGGTTGATCAAATTCTTGTTATAGTTGGTGATTGAATCTAAAACACAACAAAAAAGATCGAAATAAAGCAAACGCAGTGGGTATGCTTCTTCAACAGATAAATAATTTTAAAAATTTCAGAAAGTCCGCGAGCTCAAACGCCATCCCCTTCACGGTCGACAAGCAGAAATGCTTCTCATAGAATGGAAGAATGATGATCTGGCGAGCGGCAGTCGGCCAATTCCTTCCTCTTCTTGCTGTACTGGATCATCGTCCGGTTCATCTTCAGGATACAGTAGCTCAAGGTACGGTAGTTTGTTGGGTCATGATTATTGTTTTGAATGAGACCAACAAGAAAATTGGCTAAATTTGCAGCCCTTCCGACTCCTGCGACAGCCTGCCTAGGGCAGCAACGCCTCCCGCTCCAGCTGCAGTTGCTGCAGTTGCTGCAGCGCCTTCTGTCCCAGCAGCTGCTGCAGCCACTCCTGCTGCAGCTGCACCTACCGCCCCTCCGACAAAGAAGCGAAAGAGTACGTGCACCACTGGAGCACCGCCCGCCAAGCAATTGGTAAGCATACGCTATTTTTTTTGTTGCTAATATTGTATTTATTTCGAATATAGTATTTATTTATTTATTATCATTTATTATATATTTACAGATCATAACCGAGCACAACGAAGCCAAGAAGTGGGCCGACTTCAAGATTCCCAAGGCTGCCGGGCCCAAGCCCAAGACTGCAACGGCTATTCTCTCGTCTGTTTTGGGAGTAAAATCGGAAAACGGAGAAAGTGGGAAGAACGAAAGGAGTGAGAGGAAGCAGGAGGCTGTGAGGAGAGGTGGGCAAGATTTCAATATTTTATTTTTATATATATGAGACGAATCACGAGAGAATCGCCCATTTGAGAGGCCCCGCGGCAGTATGCAAAAGTTTTCTCAATCCGGCCCAAAAATCAAGTTCAAGGAGCCCGAGTACAAGGAATTGCTAAGGTACAAATCTTTCTTGATGAATGCACATAAAGTTACGTTTTGACTTAAGAAACGACTTTACCAGGTCGATTGCACAGCTCTTGGACAGTTCGGATCGGCAAACGCGATCCCTTCTGCGTTTATTTATTATTATTTTTTTCATTTTTAAAGGATTATTCTTTAAACGGATCGATTATATTTGTGAAAAATAACACCCCCAAAAAATATAACTATTTTTTTGCAGCAAAACTGATCACAGCCAGGCTAGCGATGATGAACAAGAGCCAAAATAATGAAGAAATGAAGAGAAAAGAGATTCCGAGTTTACTCACGCTTGAGATTGATCTCACCAAAATGGTTTAAATATTTTTTGTGTTGATTTTTAATTATTCCCTGGCTCATCTTACCCAGTTTTATAGCGGTAATTTGCAAGATTTTTTCATTTTATTGCAATTTGTTGCTTTCCACAGTTCATTCTTCCCATTCCTTGATATTAATTTATTCACTTGCTTTATAGTTTTTTTTCAGCTGTTTACTGTTGATAAATGTCAATTAGATAGCCCTAATTATTTTTTTCGAAGAGACTACTTGAAGTATGGTACAGTTGCAAAAATAAATTAGACCTAATACAAATATTACAAATACAATTTAAAAAAATTTCAGGCATTTCATACAGGCGAGAAAAGACTTTGTGATGTATGCTCTTGTTGTTAAATGAATCGGAATCCGTTTATTAAGCTAATTGAAACACATTTTACAAATACAAATACAACTATTCTGATGCTTCATCCTTGCGCGAAAAGACTGTGCGAAGTATGCACTGCAGATGACGCGGTGTCCTTGCGCTGGTTCGCGTTGCATCTGTATTTTTATTTAATAATATTTTTTTCAATAATTCAGAATAATAAAGAAAGTTTATGGAAGATATTTTACTCACGCTATTGCCCGTCGATAGCTTGGCGTCGTTAGGATCAGAAAAATCGTGTGGAAACTGGCGTGGCAAAGTTGCACGCAGAGCAGGAAGTTCATCGAGCCTGAATTTTTGGCTCTGTTACAGTAAAAAGGTCCCATGAAGATAAAAAGGTCCCATGAAGATAAAAAGGTCCCATGACGATAGAAAGGTCCCATGACGATAAAAAGGTCCCATGACGATAAAAAGGTCCCATGACGATAAAAAGGTCACATGACGATAAAAAGGTCCCATGACGATAAAAAGGTCCCATGACGATAAAAAGGTCCCATGACGATAAAAAGGTCCTATGACGATAAAAAGATCCCATGACTCCAGTATTTTAATGACAATGCTCACAAACGAAATGAGCGAAACGCCTCCCTAAGCAGCGAGTTTGCCTAAGCGGCCTAAGCAGCCTAAGCCTTTCGATGTTCTCAAAAAATGCCCAAGTCGCTTTGGCTTTACAATAAAACATTTTTGCCATGCTTGGATAATCACTTTACGTCTATCGAAAAAAAGCTTAGGCTGCTTAGGCCGCTTAGACAAAACTCGTTGCTTAGGGAGGCGTTTCGCTCATTTCGGAAGTGAGGATTTCAACTCAACTTCTGGAGTCGCTTTTTTGTCGCATTGGGATCTTTTTATTGCCATGGGACCTTTTTATCGTCATGGGACCTTTTTATCGGCATGGGACCTTTTTATCGGCATGGGACCTTTTTATCGTCATGGGACCTTTTTACTGTAACAGAGCCGAATTTTTTAGTTTTTCGAGCATTTTATATTCAATATTTTGCTTTCAAATTGGTAGAATCAAATTGTTCAATATCAGTAACAATTCATAGGAATTTTACGTGATTTTGAAAGGAAATTGATTTTGTGTCGTGGTGCATTTTACGAATTCGGTGCTTACCCGGATTGAACACAAACAGAGACATTGATACAACGTAGATGAACATGGGCAGAACTTGAATCCCGAGTGGCATACCGAGCTGGAGTCAATTTACTATTTGATCGTACATTAATTTTTATTCAAGGCCATTTGTGGAAAACACTGCCTGATCAATGAATGATCTTCATTTGTATTCACTACGAAACATATTTAGCACTCATTTTCGATGAAAATTAATACCTGCATAACCAGCGTGTAGGTCAATTGCTGCTGCATTTTGCGGGTCCGCTCGCTTATCACAGAGGTCTAAATTCATTTATATTGTCATATTTTTTTATTTAAAAATAATTTATTGAACAGTTTAAAATAAATCTTCACACCTCCACAGACAGCATTCGGAGTGTTTGAACAACCCAGAAAACGCAGCCACCTACAGAGATTACGATGGCCTGCAATAACAACGACACTTCCAAAGAGAAAATGCTATTCTGAAGCTGTGTGAACGATACCCATGTTTTATAGCTTAGAGAAAACCCACGACTGTCTTCTACCTTTAGTAAGTATGTCTTTGACTCGTAAAATTTGAAGCAGTTTTCAAAATGCTGTTGCGAACTCACCACTAAAACCACAATCGCCAGCGTGATCGGTATCCACATGAACAGTGTGATGGAGTAAGCAACGCCTCTCAGATTGACGTCACTGTCGAGAAGAGCGAGGAGGGAAAGTTGTTGCTGAAGTGGATTCATCACATAGTCCACAATTCGGAGAATCGTATTTCCATTTGACGCATGATGAAATTTTGAGGGTTTTCGTGCTTCAAACTCTTTCCTAAAGCTAGCTCGTCAGAAGATATCATGTGTGGTATTTCATCTGAACATTTGTGCCCCTTTTGAAACATATTTGGTCAGAATTAGCAGATGTTGAAAAATAATTAAAAATTATCGCTCACCTCACTGATCAAAAACGTTCTCATCTCTTGCTGACAAACGCCCGCAATGATCATCACCACGACTGGCAGCTACAATTTAAATATGAAATTAAACTTAAATAATAGAAAATTGAATTTTAATTGAAAATAAACCTCGAGGGCGACAGAGAAGATGAGACGAGTAACTACTTTCTCGACGATCTGAATGACTGATCTCGTTTTGACGTTCTGTTATTTCGAGCGATTTTGTTTCTTGCGATGTCCAGTGATGTTTCTCATAATGCTCCATTTCGTATGTCCAAATGGAGATAATTTTTTTTTTATTAGAGATAGCAAAGGGTTAATGCACAGACCGGGAATCGAACCCGGGGCTTCCGCTTACCGGGCAGGAGTTCTACCACTGAACTACCTGTGCACCTGTGGAGATAAATGATTAAGTCAGTTTAACAAATATATGATTTGTTAGCCTCGTATTCGCTGTGTACCTCTAGTGCGATATCGATGAAATATCACTGCCTGAGACACCTGCCTTCCCAACAGTCCTTAACGTCATGTATGCTCTAATTACATACCGTAATAAATCTATGATTCTTCACTCTTGTTCAAAGTCACAGCTATTTATTATCTATTATTTATTTGCCAAATTTTTTCCGTTCTGAGTTCTGATGTCATTGTAAAACAGTCTAACTTACCGTAACATATCGATGATTCGTCAGCTTCGCTATTGCAGTGTACTTGTAGTGCAGTGTTAGGCACAGTGCGATTGCCACTTGCACTGTGCATTGGAAGAGGACCACCTGCAATAAATGACGTTAATATGATATATTATCCTACGTTAATTAAAGATCTTATTATTTTTTTGATGTGGCAAGAACATCTGCAATGAATGGACTTTTACGCACAATTATCTCGCTTTAATCTTTGATCTTTACTAGAACGAAGCCTGTAAATATTTATGGCCAGATAAGTCTCTAAAATCCAATATGATTCGTACAGAATTTAACACGTCTCTCACGTAAGAATGTGAAGTGTAATGCGTGTGCGGAAAAGATAATTTTCCAGAAATCTCCTTGTTAAATAAAAACTCACCACTCCAGCGTGCATGCGCGTCTCCGATCCACAGAGTACACCATTGCACAGAATGGCAGTCAGTGGGAACAGGAAGACGGGGCAGACGAGAAAGCCCCAGCCGAGGTCGACGATGAGGATGGAGATCTTAAATAAATATTATACAACCATCACTTCCATGTTTGTTACTCCTCCGTCTAAACGTATTATTTGTTCTGTAACGCTCATGTTCCAAAATAAATTGCTTGGGATCAGATTCCGCGCTACGGGATAGCTATAGGTTTCAAAAATGACTTTTTTGCTCAGAATTTCGCACCTGCATAAGGATCAAATATCTCGCCAGTGACTGTCCATGCCGTGGAGTCCGCGTGAGCATCAGATAGATGACGAGCCCGCTGAGGAGGACGGTGACTACGCCTGAAAAATAGTAACGCCCTGAATGCACCTAGATGTCTCTTCTTTTCATGAACTCTCTCGCAGACCGGAGAGAGAAAGAGTGAGGAACGAAGCTACGTTCGCTGTTAGAGAGCGCGCAAATCTAATTAGAACTTTTTTCGAAAATGTTCATGAAAACTTCAGTGACTACGGTGACGGCGCCTGAAATAGCAGTTTGAAATACTCTGTTTTTGCATATCCCTTTCTCTCTCGCGTCACAGATCAGTGAGAGAGCGTGAGGAATCAAGAGGCGGTGTAAACTGCACAGAGCTTCTATTTTTTTCTGATAATTTTCATGGAAATTTCAAGTCATCCGGCAAAACAGTGAGAGGACGGAATGAGGTGAGTTTCACTTTTTCCACATTAAGGACGACCAAACGCATAAACAATGTTCCATTCATCTCCGGTTTAAAAATATAAAAACAAAAATATTTAGACTAACCGATACTATGCTGATACACAGGCATGAATCCAATCCAGAAGACATCCAGGGTGAGGTTGCGCATCCGGAAGTCGTAGGCTGAGATTTCACTACAAAGGTGTTCATAGCTGATAAATGATATTATTCCGAGCAATAATCATTTAATAATCATTAATAATCAACATTGCAGAATGGATATACTTGTGAGATAGGAAGGATAGAACACAGATAGAATAGAGTTGTCAAACGGGACCGAAATGTTCCATACTATCGCATGGATAAGGGAAAGATTGCATTAAAAATGAGAACGCCTCTGGGAAATTACACGAGTGACATTACTAATATTGCCACGACACTTTGATTAGCTTCTAGGATAGCAGTAGCACCTGTCTGACTCTTCATGAAAATATAACGCGGTTCTTAGGGAAAACAATCCACCTGCTATGTTTTCTAAAACGCCAGGTTACAATTTTTCGAGCAAAACAAACGTGACAATCAGAGGTTCGTTCATAATTCTATCCTAGATTACGGTTGCTTACGCGCTCGATTGGATCACACAGTTCGAGGTGCGATCGTTACTTCATTTCACACCTACTCTCGTTTCTCTGACCGTTGAGAGATCATGTAAAATGAGGAGACGTTCACACAGATTACACCTACAAAATCATGGTTAATCTGCCACAAGTGCGCAAAGGAAAGTGCATTAATCAAGTTAGGCAGAAATTCAATATCAGAATGAATAAATGAGGTGAGGGAAAAGAATATGATAACATGACAGGATGTGGGCTATCTCGACGACTCTTTGATTAGCTTCTACGATAACAGTAGCACCTGTCTGACTCTTCATGGAAAAAGCGGTTCTTGGGGAAAACAATCCACCTGCTTTGTTTTCTAAAACGCCAAGTTACAATTCTTCGATCAAAACAAACGTGACAATCAAAGGTTCGTTCATAATTCTTACCTAGTTTACGGTTGCCTACGCACACTATTGGATCACACAGTTCGAAGTACGGCGATCGTTACTTCAGTTAGCACCTACTCTAGCTTCTCTGACCAGTGAGGGAGCATGGATAATAAGGTGACTGTCACTCATAAATTTTGATTAATCAGTCAAAAGTGCTTTAATCATGTTATTCCTAACGCAATAATTCAAAATCAGTGACGGAGAAGTGAGATTGAATAACAGAATGAGAGGGAAAGGAATAGGATAGCATGACAATCCTTGGAGCAATCACTGATAAGCATGGACTGAATTGAGAAATGCGTAAAACTTTCATTCAAAATAGACTAGAGGTTCCTCAATGATCGATGTCGGACGAAAAAGGAAGAGACTGAGTGGCTAACCAAGACCTATAATTTTGTTACCGACAATTAGAGGGTGCTCTCGAACCAGGTTATTTTCCGATTTTGGACGGGTTGATTCCTTTCTCCCTATTTAACTGGAAAAAAACATCCGGCATACCTCATTTGGTTGGTTTTATGTGCTGCGCAGTTCCGACGATTCCATGAAATATGGAGAAAATAGAGTAGTTGTCGACTAGACCGCTGATTAGGTAACGTGACGCTTATGTACAAGAAAAGAATGTGCAAATTCGCAGTAATTAATCAAGTTTTATAGGGGCAATTACGTGGTAACAGCATAGAACAGTGGAGCAAGCAGATCTATTTTCGCAATAACTGCAAAATTGCCGCATTGGTCGCTTGCAGATAACTCACGTTACTAATGAAATGGGTACGATGTCTGCGAGTGATCGTTTGGGTGTGACACATCAAGGCTAAATGGGTTGGTGTAAATCAATAAGGAAATAAAGCCATAATGTGGGGAAAATAGAGAGAAACTTGTGGTTGCAATGAAATACATTGACAACAAATTGTAGATCATTTTCGGATCCATAAACCTTTAATTATTTTGATCTTCAGTCAGAGCTTGGTGAGTTTGTTGTTGACAATGTGCTTCTCTGGATAATTTAGAAGACAATAGGTAAAAAAAAGGTAAAAAAAATTTCAGGCTCAATTCACACCATGTGTACTCTTCACAGCGCATCAATTGTTTTACTTCAACATCACATTTTTGTTGCAAAATATATATTTTCGATATCAAGCAAATCATGTTTTATCTGTGCATTAGGGTGCCTACAGCCATAAATAGTGATATCGGAAGTACGGTAGAAATAGGATAAGGTTTTGGCCCAAACAGGGTTCGATTTGCAACAGAGTTACGGTATACAACAGAGCGAGCTACGATAGGTACGGTAGCTGCGTTGGAATGGAGGGCGGATTGATATCGGTCGATCTCTCGGGATACAGTAGAGCGCAACGTGGGCGAGCTATTTTCTAACAGTAGAAGTCTGCTCGGCCTCCTTCTCGACTGAATTGCCGTTGGTGTTAGCTGCAAAAATATACGTTTCCCGTGAATATAGTCGATTTCATCGATTTTTCATTGCGCCGGTAAATGCAAGGATATTTACCGTCTCTGGGTTTGGGTCCACTTTCCGGAACGGTCACAGACATCTTGCGCACGCAAGGAATGGTGTTGAGGTGCTGTAATTCGTGCACTTTCTTTTTGTTTATCTTTTTGTATTCCTTGTGCAATCACGTTAAAAATATTACAGTCGATCGATATTAACCAGGAATGAATCTAAGATATTTTACAGTTCCGGAGTTTCACTTACAATCGCCAACGAAACCAGAATCGTGAGCAGATTTGTGGGGTTGATGCGGCTCTCGTGGAAGGAAGGAAGGAGCTGGAAAAAAGAATCAGTTCTCGATTGTTGATTACTACAGTAGTTGTAGTTGGAATATGTCCAGTTATCAATCGGTCCATTCCTGCCATAACCTACAGTAACCCCGTTTCAGTTACCATATCCTGCACAAAGTCGTGAGTGCTCGTGTATGGGCCGAGATGCATCTGCAAATCATTCTGACTTTCGTAATTCAATCGATCGATACCGATGCCCCATCCATCTACAGTACCCCTACCGTACCATATCGGCCAGTACTCCAACAGCGACTCTCTTGGCGACGGGATAGTGGCCGTACGGCATCTCCCAGATGAAATCGAGAAGCCGGAGAAGTTCAACCATCGAAGACGAGGTCGGATTGCGGACCTGAATTGATCTTTGATCTTTGGTCTTGGAAGCGAACTTACGTCAAGAGCGAGTGCCCGACGGCACAGATCACGCTCCCTATCGGCACGCAGAATCTTCGGAGACACGGTGCTCGCTGCGGTGGATGGTGCGGCAGGTCGCCTGAGTGAATCGATAACTGATGTACGGTCATTGAAGGAGTACATGAACAGTGTCCGCTGAGCAATTATGGTTTCATGCCATCTTGTCAAAGCAACTTATGAGTAACGGGTCTCTTTATGTTTTTCCGTCTAACAGCTGGCCTTACCAGTGGGTCCCACCTAGCGTTGTCTTACGACTGTAAATCGCTTGACGTGGATACACCTTTACCTTTACCTATGTCATTTTGACTGTATACGGTAGGGTTGCCGGTTCGAGACCGAGATCGGGAGTCCCGCACTTGCGAGACTCTCGCACTGACCTCTTCCCTTGCCTTCCCGACGAGAGATCATGGGGTTGGGAGAGAGTGCAGAGAGAGCAGAGGAATGCGCTCTCTCGTTTTCCCACGCTCTCTCGCCGTCTCCTATGGGAAGGGACTGCGGGAGTCTCGCACCCTTGCGAGACTCCCGCACTGGTGCGAGAGTATTGATCTCGAACTTGCAACCCTAGTAGTATACGGTAGGCACTCACTCGGTCAGATCGATAACGGAAGACAGCGAGAAGTAGGCGCGAGGCACGGTGATGCGCAAGCGCAGAAGGAGTTTGCCATCGACTGCAAAAGGGCGCGAGATTCAAAAGTTGGCTGCGTGCCAGAATACCCGTCAATGCGCGAAACTCCGCGAGAGTGAACTGCTTGAGCAGCACGAGAGAGCCATCGGACGAAAGCTGGAGATCGACTGAACATTGGAGATCAGAGACCAAAGACCAAAGATAAAATCTATAATACACTCACAAGTTGCTGTCACGTCTCCATTGGCGTTGCGAATCGCGACGGAAGCTTCGAGAACGGGCGGAAAACGCAAGCCGGGAGGGACATTCTTCGGATCTGAACAAAGTTATCAATAAGTTCACGCGGCTTGATGACCGGGCTTTAGGTGACCGGGCTTTAGGTGACCGGGCTTTAGGTGACCGGGCTTTAGGTGACCGGGCTTTAAGGTGACCGGGCTTTAGGTGATCGGGCTTTAGGTGACCGGGCTTTAGGTGACCGGGCTTTAGGTGACCGGGCTTTAGGTGTCGCACTGGACCGAAACGAACCTTTACCCTTGCCGTCAGGGACGCTGAGATGCGGGCCGACACTGGCCAGAGTGAGACAGATCCTGCCGTCTGAAGATCGGAGATAAGAGATCAAAGATCAAAGATCAACCGACCTTTGTCAATCGATATCCTGGGCTCGTAGCTCCAGAGCACGTGCGAGTGGTAGAGTGGAACCACAACCGGGCACTGCTTGCCACGCTGAATTGTGGTCGATAAAAGTAGTATCAACTTTAAAAAAATTGTTTTTGAATGCATGAATCAATGATGATGATGAATCATACCCGTCCATGTCTGATGGCGACCCTTTTTGACCCATGGATACGTGGACCCGAGGTGACGTACGTGCTTCACTTCGGGTTTACATACATGGTCAAAAAAGGGTAGAGCTCGAGAAATGAGCCGCCGTCTCTTCATTCCTCACACTCTCTCACCGGTCAGAGAAGCGAGAGAGTGTGTGAAATGAAGAGACGGCGGTATCATTTCTCGAGTTCTAAAAAAGGGTCGCCGGCGGCGTGGACAGGTATGATGATGATTATCATCGCATTCGGCCCATCATATATTGTAAACTGCGAGCAATCACCTTATAATCGACCACTTTCTCCGTATCGCATTGAAACTGGATGCATTCCGAATCGGAACCTCCCTCATTGCACATCAAAGAGATCGATCGAGGATGAATCGGGGAGTATTCTTCAAAGATCAAAGATCAGAAATCAGAAATCCAAAACTCGCCTTTTGAATGGATCAGTCCTCGCTTGTCATTTTCGGGCAACAGATGGAGGCTCTCGAGCTGAAGGGAATGGATAGAGATCAAAGATCAACTCGCGAGATCAAAGATCAACTAGGGAGACCATAAATCAACTCGGGAGATCAAAGATCAACTTGGGCAGCCTCACCGTATACTCATCGCCATCTTCATCCATTGTTATGTAGAAACCACCTGAAAAGGCACGAATTTTCTGTAGACGCAAATATACGGTTCAAAATACAGTATAATATGGCGTTTTTCAATTTTCAACACAAAGCAGATGCTGTATGAAAATATGAAAAGTGTTATAAGTCAGGAAACCCACGAGTATGTCTGGCGAATCCGCGGTGTTTACCCATGGGAATACTCAGTGAATTGTGCAGCCCCTGAAAGGGTACGGTAGGTCATTGGATACAATATAGTAGGGTTGCAAGTTCGGTAACGGTAATACGGACACTCTCTCGCCCAAGACGGTTAGAGATGAGAAATAGCGTGCGAAAGTGAGAGAGACAGCAAGGGAAGAGGGTCGGTAATCCCGACGTTCGGGATTGCCGATTCCGAACTTGCAACCCTACCGTTCACCCTTGGGAATACTCAGGGAATTTTACAGCCTCTGAAAGGGTACGGTAGGTCAGAGGATACGGTATATCGATGGTATTATATACGATAATCATAGAAATAGGAAGATGAAACAGACCCTTCGGCCGTCCGAAATTTCAATAGTCGGAGTCGCAAGCATCGGAGGGAGAGCGAACCGCTCAGGGAGAGAGACAGACGATAAAATGAAGGGAATGGGCCATGAATTGTTTGTCTGTCATTTCATGCAAATCGCTTTTTCCGAGTTCAAATTCGCACGTTATGTGTAAAATACATGCTAATCAATCAGATATTGTAAATAGTCAAAGAGAAGACTGCTGAGAAGGAGTCTGAGCAGGCCTCACCACTATTTCTCTCCACAGGCGCATTATAGTTTACTGTACAAAAGGCGATTTCGACTTGAGGGTGCCATTCAAACGGAATATATGTGACTGTTCGAGAACCCCACCTGGAATATTCACTAACTTTGAGTTTCATGGGATTCTAGTGACTGTTTTTCTGGTCGAGAGCACAATTCGCAAACGGTGATCCCGTTCTCTCTAGGATCGCTACAATGGACTTAAGAAAGCTATGAGTCTCTTCAATTCACACACTGTCTCGTCTCTCTGAACAGGTGGGAGAGCACGTACAATGAATAGATGAGCGCTCGTATTTCGAACTCTACAATGGACTTAAGAATGCTATGAATCTCTCCAATTGTCTCGTCTCTCTGACCGGTGAGAGAGCACGTGCAGTGAACTCTGGTTTCTCCCACCCACTGGGTACCCATTAACTGACCCACTGGGTGACGCGCATGCAAACCAGTGGGTGAGGTTATGGGTTCCCAGTGGGTGGCGTTATGGGTACCCAGTGGGTGAGGTTATGGGTACCCAGTGGGTGGCGTTATGGGTACCCAGTGGGTGAGGTTGTGGGTTTCCAGTGTGTGGGAGAGTACTGTAGATGGGCATTGTTGATCGATAAGTGTATGAGTTGTACCCATACCGTAACCAAACCACACGTGGTGAGACCATGAGTGGTTAGTCACATCCAAAATACGACCACTTTGGATCGTAGGTAGGGCAACACTCGAATCCGAGGCCGCCCGATGAGGGCTTCAAAAATAGACCTTATAGGCAAGGTGCGTGCTAGCGACACCGGGTAGAACCGGGCACTCTAATGGGTAGCCAGTGGGTGGGGTAATGGGTACCCAGTGGGTGAAATGGGAGTGGGCGCCCAGTGGGTGAGGTAATGGTTTCCCACTGGGTAGCTCAAACTCCGCCCACTTTTAATGGGTACCCAGTGGGTGGGAGAAACCAGAGAATAGACGAGAACTAGAGTTCGAAATACGGGTAATAGTCTCTTCATTCTTCACGCTATCTCACCGGTGTCAGAGATGCGATTGAGAACGAACAATGAATAGACGAGTACCCTTACATTTCGAACACTCTTCGCCAGTCAGAAGAATGGAGGGCAATAGAATGCTATGAATCTCTCCAGTTCTCTCATTATCTCGTCTCTCTGAACAGGTGAGAGAGCACGTAAAATGAATAGACGAGCGCTCGTATTTCGAAAGCTGAAGAATTGAGGGCAATAGCTCGAATTACACGCTTGCAATGCCGTCTGTGCGTCAGACACAAGGTGAGAGATCATTGGAAAATGAGAGGCTCGAATCCACGTGGGTGCTCACAAGAAGAATACCGTACCGAACAGGCGGTTTGTAGGTTGGTAAATAGTGGGAGGGTGCACTCTCTTCCGTTTGTACAGTATCTCACCGGCATGATGGAGTATCGAAACATCTATGTAGTATCGGGATGGCTTAGCAAGAAATGGTCTCTTCTTTTCACTCACTATTTAACCTGTCGGAGAGGCGAGAGAGCATGTGAAATGAGGAGAGCAATAATGTAGTACTCTCAAGGGTTTTTTGTAACATGCTAGGAAGAATTCGGAGAGGGCAAGCTCAACTCTAGTTTAGGCGCAGTGACAACAAGATCTTTTTCCTCAGTGGAGTGGATGTGTGCCTGAATGTCAATCCAACGCGCAACATAGGCACTGACTGTTTCCTATTTTTGTGCGAGTGAAAATTTACATTTCCTAATTGCTTTTGATCTTTGAACTTCAGTAAATGACTCCTGAGGAGGGAAAGGAGGCGCATCGCAAAATCTCCGTAATCGCCATTCGACCAAGGGACGAGGACGATTTGGTAAGTGAATTGATTCAATTTATCTGAGACAACTAATGCGTTACCACGTGGTCGCATATCTTTTTTGTACAATTCCCCTAAGAAAACTGTAAAAAGAATCGCTCTCAGCTTTCGGCCCATTGATGAAACACATTCGGAGCATCCGCGTTTGAGCATTTTGTCCATACTGCGAGCGGTCTATTTTTGTGCGTTATCAAAGTAGTTTCAGGCAAATTGTATCAACTTTTTTGAAAGATAAATTGATACATGATACGGAGCCACACGCTTTTAGCATGACGGGTTGTGTGTGGACGGTCGTTGCAGTCGAAATCGTTGGGCGGAGGGCGAGTATAAGTCAAGGGTGTGCAATAATAATAATAATAATAATAATAATATATTTATCGCATATGTAATTTTTACGAGTCTTGAAAAGGATTGGACTAAATGTGTACAACAGATACGATATTACGATGTCGGACTAGCGACAAAGTTAGGAGTTATTTAGCGGAATGTCGAAATTCTTAAGATATTCAATAATTATGGATGATCTTTTGTGCAATGCTCTTTCTCTTCTCAGATCATCACCAACTACAAGAGGGACGACGACGATGGAGTCAGAGACAACGAAGGGAATCTCTACATTTCTCAAATTGTTGATGCGGAGGATGAGAGGAAGGCGCGATTTGTCGGAATGGGGAAGAGGGTACGATTTTCGATTATTATTTGAGCTAAACAACAAAATTTTGATGAATGCTGAAAGTAGTGGGGGTTTAGATTAGAAAATATTTTCTTGTTATCCAGTTATTCTCAAATGCCTTTTCCTTCTCTATCCAGCATTCATCCGACCACTATGACACGGAAGAATCTGCTGAGGAAGCGAATCAGAACCGGTCTTGGACGAAGAACAAGAACGGGCAGTGAGTAAATATTTTCTAAATGCCTGCGCATCTAAAGATCATGGGTAAATACATTTATTATCTACTGAAAAGCTGAAACCAAATATCAAGAACCGACAGTGAACATTTTCTTATATTTTGATTCTTTGTGAGAGACGAGTGTAAGTAAAATTAGAAACACAGCCAATGTTGTGATTTAAAAGTGCTGTGAAACTCAACTTGTCCAAAATAAAGAGACAATCGCTCATTTAAAGAAGGCGTCCCACGAATATCTGGCTAACTGAGTTCTCGATGTGAGGTTATGGGTCGCTGTTACCCGATAACACTTTCGAAACTCAAAAATCACCATTTTTCGTTTGAACTTAGTTATGATCGATTGGCTGCGTTCCTGAAATGCAGGCAACGAGATAGAGAGCGTTCGGAATGAGGAGAGCGCCCCTCTCATTCCCCACTTTGCATAATCGCTCGTGCGGTTCGTGGGACGCCTTCTTTAACTCACTCAGCTCATTTCCAGAGACTATTTTGTCGCTCTGCTGACCATGATCTACGCTCTCATCCTCATCTCATTCTCACTGGTACACTAAATTTTTTCTCAATATTGGCATTTTATATTTTTTATTAGTGCCATACTGGAGGCTGTGTCTTCCGGGAACACCTTTAAAGAAGGCGTCCCACGAACTGCGCGAGCGACTATGCAAAGTGAGGAATGACAGGGACGCTCTCCTCATTCCGCTCGCTCTCTCGCTCGTTGCCTGCATTTCAGGCTCTGGTGCGCGCGCCCAAGTTGGAATCAAGTAGAAAGGCGTTTCCAAGTTGGGATCAAGTACAGTACCCCGGCCTCGAGCTCCCAAGTTGGGATCAAGTACAGTACCTCCGGCTCCCAAGTTGGAATCAAGCAGGCTTTCCTACCCGTCGCGTCCAGCACGCGCCTAGGATATAAGGTCCCATTTTTCTGCCCTCTTCTGACTGCCTTCGGGCACGAGTGCGATTGATTATCTACGGTCCCCAGTAGGACTGTATTTTGAATGTGACCACCCCCACATGGTCGTACCGTGTGGGGCCATTGGTTACTGTATGAGGCAACTCATGCCACTATCAATCAATAATGGTGAGGCCTACCGTCTCTCGCTCTCTCACTCTCTCGCTACCGTAATCCGAAAAAGGCGCTCCCAAGTTGGGATCAAGCAAAATCCCAAGTTGCCCCCAAGCTTGTACGCTACTTGGAGATTTGCTTGATCCCAACTTGGGCGCGCGCACAAGAGGGGTCACTTGGCACGCAGCCAATTGATCATAACTCAGTTCATACGAAAAATGGTGATTTGGGAGTTTCGAAAGTGTTATCGGGTAACAGCGACTCACCACCTCACATCGAGAACTCAGTTAGCCAGATATTCGTGGGACACCTTCTTTAAGGAGCAGGGGCTCACTAAGTTCGGCACATTTATATTATTTACGTTATAATTGAATGTACTGAATCCTTCCAGGTAATCGAGCTGTCCCCAACCTGGAGCAATTCGGACAATAGCGCGGAAACGGTGAATTTTTTCAAGAAATTTAAAACGTAATCAAAACAACTCTCTTATTAAAACATTTTAAAAGCTTAAAATTAAATTGAAAAAAAAGAAGAAATTGCAGATATTCTACGGTTGGATGTACGGTCTCGGCTCGTTGTTCATCCTTTACACCTACGGGTTCATGCTGTATCCGACGTTAGCGAATTTATTATTTTTGTCGCTCGTAATCCGTATAGTTTCATGCATGGAAGGCATTTTTTCGCCATATTTTTTGAAAACAATGGAAATTCTAATTTTAGATGGTGGAATTTCATCATCTACCGACTTTTCAAGCGGAGGATCGTCAGAAATCTAAATGTGAGCCGCAAATAAGCTTTTTTTAAAATTCCCAAAGTGGAGTCTAGAGTAAGCCGAAGTTTCACTAAGAAGAACAAGTTGTTGTTGACTGCCCGCTTGAGAAGAGAGCACTCGTAATAACTTTATAGTTTGGATTCACTTCAGAAATACCTTATCGCCGAGGTCGGTCACAACGGCGAGGGATGCGGCACGCTGTACTTGAGACTGGGAGCAGTTCGTAAGTTTAATGAGAATATGGATGATATAGAAAATGGAGAATATAGGGTACTGTGGTTACGAGAAAGCAGAGATTGCTATTTGTTAGCAAGTTCGCAGAAAATGATTGCATCATATCATATCACCCACTTTATCGCCGGTCAGAGCTGCGTGACATCACGCTAAATGAAAAGTGTCATTTCTTGCCAATCCAGCCCGATATTTTTTCATTATTGATTTTGTATTTTATTTTTCAGTATTCGGTTGTCTCTCGATCGTGCTCTTCGGGCTGGAGATATTTCTGTGCGCGAGGGAGGAGGATTGCAAGGTTTGAAAGATCCCAGTTCGCATAAAAAGTAGTATTCGTTGTAAATAAGCGGGAATGAGCAAAATTGCCCGATCAATAAAGACCATTAAATTTGAGAGCATGCTGAAACATACTTGATCATAGCATTTTCACATTGAGCAACAAAAGAGCGAATCGTTAAAATTATTCATGGATCACTTTTTTGTACCTATAAATCCTAGATTGCGAAAATCATTTTTTTACACTTCTTTAGAGTTCACTCGACTGCCAAAAAAGCGAGAAAATGTACCAAATGGAAGATGATTGCCAGTATTTCAATATCTAATCATTATATTTCCAGTATCGCTTCGTGGTCGAGCATTGCTTTCTCATCATTTTCGTTGCGCTTCAGATGCACTTCATTTTCTGCAACACAAAGGTGAGGGCTCGATGCTGGCTCTACTGTCATTGAATGAGGAAAATATAGCAGAAAAGCGCTCAATTTTTAAAATATTCCATCAAACATTGAGTTAGAAATACGATTCGGATATGCTTCACTACCTTGATAACCATCGCTGACCGCATGGTTGGCAGTTATTCGCAGTTGGCTAATTGCAACGAAATATTTTATTTGAATTTTTTCCATCCAATTGAATCTCTGCAGATGAGTGTATTGCCCGAAATATGCGCCTCCGTCTCTTCATTTCACCCACTCTCTCGCCCGTTCTAGTGACGAGAGAGTGTGCAGAATGAAGAGACGGCGGTTTATATTTCGAGCTCTAGGTATGAATATCGGACGCGTTGCGGTCGCGTCGCGGTTTCTTTCCATCCAATTGAATTTCTTCAGATGAGCGTTACTTCCTCCCGGTGGATCTGCAAGGCCGGCTTCATGCATCTCGTCGCGGTGAATCTGTGGACGTGGATCCGATTCGTGATCGCGAAACAGCAGGTAAAATCTGCCAAAGTCACTCTCATTCTTTTGCCACAGTGAGAAAATCAGTTACCATAATAAAGCAATTATTCTTACTAATTCAAGTCTCACCACAGTCTGTGAGTCACAGATCAACCATGGCACCAGTGCTTCACAAGCTACGAAGATTTTTGTTATAAATTATGGAATTTTTTTAATTTTCAGTCCAAAACGCAAAAGAAGCTAAAGAAGAAGCTGGCATATGCGATCGAGCATGATATTCAAAGTATGGAATATTTCTCTCTCTTCTGTTATTGGAAAATGAGTTGTCATGTTTTGATCGCACTTTAGTTGTGTTTCACTCCCTTGTTAACCACGATTGAAATTTTGATTGGCAATTTCTGTGCCATTCCAACAAAAAAAGCAGAATTATGGCTCCCTTGAGTTCGTTCCTCCTGTTCTTATAGAAGGAAACTGTCGCAGTGTCAATCGAGCGCTTCGCGGTAGCATCTCCGGATGAATCGTCGTCATACCAGTGAATAGATGAATATTTTTTGAGATTTCACTCGAATTTTAGTTATCCCCTTGATACTTCCTTGACATCCGTGAATGGAAGCTCGGAAAATAGTTTCAGAGGTGTCTTTCCTTCAACAACAAAAATAATGCTGCCACGCGGTTTCACTCCTCCCTCTCATTTATGATAGAAGTAAACGTTCGCCACACACAGCATTCTACACCGTCAGAAAAGGGTCTTAGTCGAGCTGCAAACTTGTTTTATGAAAATCTGGAGAGAACAAAGGGGGATCAGAATGCTGTGCACAGATATTAGGCGTGGATATTCCCATTCCAATTTCAGAAGAAGAGTCCGAGGTCGCTTCTTCGACGGCATCGTCTTCTGAGAGCATGGAAGACGACGAGGCTGTGGTGACGTCGACTGCGGGCGTGATCAGTGATAAGATACAGACGGTGAGAGTACTCGCAATTATTGGAGTTACAGTTAAATTTCTTTGTCTAGGTATAGAGTGTTTTCACGATCGAACTATCAGCCATTGAGCGCACTTTTTATTGATAAAATTGAAAAGGGCTGAAAATGAAGATTCATTTCGTACTGAGCTGTAATAAAGCTAGTGGTGATGACAATTCACATTCATCACAATTCACATTCATCATAATTTGTAGCGATGTAGGAACAATATTTTAAAAAAATAATTAAGAGTTCCGTTGATTCTATCGTTTCGCTTTCAGATCCTCGACCAACTCTCCGACGGGACCGTGTCCAACATGACCGACATCCACTCGATCACGCTCGCCAATGTGTCAGAGGTAGTGATTCTTCATCTGTTTAACGACATACGGTCCTCATTTATCTAGCAGTTGAAGATTTTTGAAAATGTCACACTTGTCAACATTATTGATTGTGATTACTGTCAAAGTACACATCCACTATGGGTCTTCGAAAACCCATTTGCAGTTGCACTTTGATTCACAATAAAATTTTTAAAAAAAGAAGCACCTTTCAGGTAGTCAAGAACACGAACACCTCGCGAACGCTCGTCTCCCAAGAGTGAGTTTTAAATTCCATTGTTTTTTGTTTATTGTTTTGACTATTTATTGTGCTTTTTGCGTGAATTGTGTGAGCACAACAACAAACTTCCAAAAGATTATTTATCAACAGAGTTTCATTACAACCAACGAAGATGAGATGACGAAAAGAACGAACCGACAATACATAAAACCCATTTTTTTGAGTAATTATTGATTATTTTACGTGGATGGGTCCTTCACTCAGCACTCTTCTTGAACACTCCCCTGTCGACAAGTCTCGTTTCACTTTTACGTTTATTCTGCTCGTGTCCCAAACCAATGTTCAAAAGATAATTTATCAACGACGAAATTGCAAAACAACCAACGTATGAGATGACGAGTACCGATAACATACACGTTTTTGTTTGAGTATTTATTGGTTTTACGCTTTTATGAGTAGAATATGGATGAGGAGGTCTCCTACTCAGCACTCTTCTTGAACACTCCTCTCACTCTATCGACGAGTCTCGTCTTGAAGGGCGTCTTGCCACTGCCCTTCGACTCGATAGTCACGTCGAGGTCATCATCGCACTTGCCCTCGTTGACGTCCTTCTCCTTAGCTGCGATTGGGTCGACGGTGGCGGCTTCTGGAATAGAGAGGTTGTTGATTGTGAAGGATGAATCCCATATCATAGTATCCCTAGGATTCCGTATTACAGGCTATCACATACCCTACCTACCACCCTACCTACTAGCAACTTCGGCATTTTTAAGGATACTTCCGTAGAAGAGGAGAACACGGAGAAGACAGAGGATACGGTAGCTGAGGTTACGGTAACCGAGGCCAAGGATACGGTGGACGCCACTCGTATCTACCGTACCCCATTCGTGTAATCAGATTATGTTTGTCAACAGCCGTACCCCTACCAGCGCCTTCTGCAACTACGGTGCTCACGACAACCTGGCTACCGTACCCTTACCGTACCCCTACCGTACCCCTACCGTACCCCTACCGTACCCCTACCGTACCCCTACCGTACCTTCAGTGACTGCCTTCTCCTCCTCCGCTGCCTTCTCGTCCGTTTTCTTCTTGAAGATTGCGGCCATCATGCGGTGACGCGCGGACGAGTAGTGACTGCCTCTGGAATGGGGATACTGTAACATACCTTAATCATGACTACCGTACCCCAGCTAAAGTGTGACTAGATACGCTATGTATACTGTATGTGTGCATCGTAATCACGGCTACCGTATCCTCCGATATCTTCGGTTATCGTACCAGCTAACTACAGTAGCATGACAACCCTAGTTATCGTACCGAAGCTACCGTAGTCAGATACCGTAATCCAGCTATCTTGTACCGTACCTTCTCGCGACTTTCTCCTCGAACGAATCCTCCAGTGCCTTGGGCTCCTCCGCCGCATCCTTCGCCTCGGCTACCGTACCCTCAGCTACCGTATCCTCGGCCTTCTCGGTGGTCTCCTCTTCTACTGTATCCTTGTTGGCTTCGTCGACCGTGTAGGTTTTGGCCTTGCCGAAGCGTGCGCGCAGACGAGCCATGAAGCTGGTGCTGGAATGGGGGGATACGATGATCTACCGTAATTATATTCAACCGTAATCTGTAATCTACAATAGGCCGTAATACCGTATTTAATGAAATGCTACTGCAGTCGATCACATTCCTACAGTAAGAATCGTAGCAACATTACTATGTAATTCGCCAATCACAATTATCTTTAGTAACCTGAATAAATAATCGCGTACCTTCTGGTAACCTTCTTGGTCTCCTCGCTAGTCTCTTCAGTCTTCTCCTCCCCATTCTTGACTTCACCCTCCTTCTTCTCTTCATCAGCACCTTCGGTAGTTTCCTTCTTCTCAATTCCTTCCGACTCTCCAACTGCCTCATCTGTCTTCTCAGCAGTCTCAGTAGTCTCAGCATCCTCCTTGGATTCCTCGGCACTCTTCTTGGCAAAGCGGGCCCGCACTCGAGCATAGAAGCTGGTGCTGCAATGGATTTATCACGCGTCTTCTGAGATAGTGCAGGACCCCGAGGAACCAGGTGCAAAAGTTTGAGCTATTTCCATGAGAAAAATCTGGTAGACTATATCGAAGGTGAGAAATTTTTTGGCGCAAGTCATTTGTCCTAGAACCGGTTTTTAGGTACTTTCCGGCTCTGGGCCCGGCTCCAGCGTATCTCAGCTCCCAGAGCAGATAGAAACTTCGCTCCATGCTTAAAAAATGCAGAAAAAAATTCTAAGCAACTTTCATATTGAACACTAAGAAATTTGAGGTCGTCTTCGGTTCGAAAAAAATTAAAAACTAGCGATAAAATCACAAAATAATTTTTCCTGGAAAGGGGACCCCCCCATTTCAACCAAGCGGATATC